>VZRR01006873.1:507480-609540 GCA_013398015.1 Oreocharis arfaki | reverse complement strand
GGGGCGGGGCGGTGACCGGCACATCCCGGCGCCTTCTTCCTCAGAGCAGCGGGGGTGGAGAGAGAGAGGGGCTGGGGGAGGTCCCCTCCGCCCCCGTCGGAGGGAGCGGAGCGAAAGGTGGGTGTCGGAGAGGGGCCGGGTTTCGGAGGGGCCGGGCTTGGGGTGGGGATATTCTCGAGGGCTGCTCCGCCAGGTACTTGTGGAAGGAGGAAGCCGGCGGCCGTCACCGACCTGGAGCTGAGGGGCCGGGCGCTGCCGCGGGGAACTTTGTGGTACTCAGCGTGCGGGGCTCGCTTCCTTTTCCTTCCTCTTTCTTTTTCTCTCTTTTTTTTCCCCAGCGCGACCGGAGTCGCGCCGGGGTTTCCCGCCCCGCGGGGACCGTGGCCCCGCGCCCGGCTGCGGGCCAGGATGCGCCGGGAAGCGCCGCTCCGCAGGGCTGGGCGCACTCCCGTCCCTCCGCGGGGCGGAGGTGGCGGCCGTCGCTTGGGGCCTGCGCTTGCCCGGTTTTTAAACTTTATTACGGAGTTATCCCGGTTAAGGTGGCAAAAAATCTTTTGGCGCACGAGTTTCTTCGTCATGGGTCGTGATGAATTTTTGGGTATTTGCATTTTTGCGTGGTAGTTGAAGTTTAATACCCCGAGTCTGGGGGGTGCTTGTCTGTAGCAGAGAAAACGTGGAGCCGCTGCTATTTGCCTTGTCGCTGGTGCCTGGTGGAAGTGCTTATGTGGAAGCGAACTGATTGACATCTATTCTGCAGGGTTAATCAATAATCAGGATGGTTATTCATGTAATGCATTTTTATAGACCGTCCTGAAAGCCTTAACTGTGCAGCAGGTTGTTACAAGTATGAAGTTTTTACAGCATGTCGTCCTCAGAAGATAAAAATATTTTTAGCAGGTCTGAGGTATTGTGCTCCCGTTGCTGGGATAGTGTGATGGTAGCTGACTATCTGTCATATGTCTTGATAAAGTTTCTCAACTTGAAACTAAGTAATAAACCCAAGTTCATTCTGTGTACTGCCAACTTCCCTCACTACTTTTTAAGTGAAAATGTGATTGCTGATATTTTCCCATTACCTATAGGTATTTCGAAATCCCAAGTCCAGGAAGCTTAGCCATGGTGGGAAATTCAACCATCCTAGGAAACTAACCATGCCTAATGTTTATTTTTTTTCATCATGACAGTGTGCAGGGGTGAAAACAGAAATGTTCGCTGAAGTCAGCGTTTCTTCATGAAAAGATGTAGAAGTTACACTGACTTAAACTTGCATCCTGTATCTGAGTGACATGTAAAATCTTTGTTGTTCTGAAAATCTAGGTATTCTGATATAGAAGTTAAGAAGGCTTCTTTTTTTCTTGTGGTTCAGAAAACTTTCTGACATCTTTTAACACTGTTACAGTAGAAGCCTTTATAGGGAGACATGTTGACAGGAACAGTCGTGTATAAATGCTTATTAATCAAACAGCAAATAGTCTTAAGAAATATCTTTTTGAAGCATTTTTCACATTTTCTTTAAAACTGAATTTTGCAAAATTTCAAGAGAAAATTCAGAAAGTTCTCAGTGGAGTGAGAATTTTTTTTATTAATCTGTCAAATGTTCTTATGGGGGAACATATAATCTTGTTTTTCCTTTGTTCTCTTTGAGAATACAGTTGTTTTTATTCTTAGGTTGTGGAATTGCTATCTAATGTGGGTGTATGATTCCTGTGCTGTCATACAACTAGTATGATGAATCTCTTTTCCCAAGTATTTAAAAAAAAATTTCATAATAGTTTTATTTCAGTTAAGAAAGGAGGGGAAAAGAGTGATCTGCCACTTGATGTACTGCCCTGAAATACTAATAAAGATAGCAGTGTTGACATTCTTTCTAGTTTGGGTAGAAATGATGTAGGTAAAATATATATAGTTCTTAAACTGTACAAATCTGACATTGCAAAGTAGAACCTCCCTAATAAACTTCATTTTCAAAGAGTAAAACGAAGACTATAGACATATTAAAGGTGAATCAACTGAGTGTTTTAAAAGAAATTTTCTGGAGTAGAGCCTTTTTTGTGTTTCAGTGAAGATATAGGTGGTTGGTGATAACTGCAAGTTTGAGTATGCTCTGAGATTCTAAGTGCTGCCTGTGGCACTTCAGGAAGACCTGGGGGTTTGGGGGTGTTCTTTTTTTGTCAGAAGATGCTAAATACCTTCTGAGAATGGAATTGCATTGGATGCTCTCCAAACTGTTAGTAGAAAATGCAAGCTGTTAAGATAGCTATTGTTTAAAACTGCCTTAGTAAACCTAAAGTAAAACAAAATCTTTCGTAAGCTTCTTATTTTCAAGGGCACTTAATCAAAACATTTTTTTAAAAAAGTAAAAGAAGAAAAATTACACTTCCTTGCTTCATTAATGCAGAAATGAAACAGAGGCATTAATTTATTTCTGTGTAATGCTGAGGCTAATTTAGATCCAAACCTTTTATTTAGTGAGGGTTAAGAATACATAAAAGCGAACACAGAGAAATAATTTTTATTTGGATAAGAAAATTTCTGTAGGAAGCTGTGAGAATTTCAGTTTTATGTCAATGAGATTGGCTCTGTATTTAAGCTTATTGTGTTAACAGGAAAATGTGACTCAAGTTAAACTGACAAAATTCAAAGAAATTAGGATGATGTGACCTGTAATTTTTTGTTGACTATCAAAAGCAGACCAGATACATTCCTACACCTACAAGTTTTTATAATTGAGATTAATGGCCTCTTTGTGGGTTAGTAAGAGAGAAAAATCAGGAACAACTCTAAACACAGCAGCTGTATTTATACTTTTAAGTTAAATTTAGTCATTCCGGTACCAGATTAAATCTTCAGGTTTAACAACGTTTCAGAATTCTGGAAGATGACGCTTTTAAAGAGTCATCAACCACTTCCATATAATTATCCATAGGTTTCTAGCTTAGAAGCCTTTTTTTGATTTATAATCTACATAGAATTACATAGTTTGCTTTTTCCTGTAGCTACTTCATAAATACCTGGTTTTAACCCACTTTGAGTTATGTGCTTGTAGAAAACAGTATAGCTTAATATGAATGAAGTTATCTCTCCTTATGAACTTACTGTTCACTCACAACTTGTTTACTACTACTATCTGATATAATCAGAAATGGACAATCAGAAACATGAAAATAGCAAAATATAAATAAATCTCCTAGTTTCCTGAACAGCTGACAAATTGCTGTTCATTTGATTTGGTCTGTAGTCAAGAAAATTAATCTGCTTTGTGTACCCCATCTGGGCAGATAAGCAGTTAATTTGGATTCTACCAGGGAGTATTTATCAGGTGTTCTGCTGAACTAATCCTGTGCTAAGTGAAAAGCACAAGTGTGTGTTCGTCAACTTTCTTTTAAAGGATATAATGATTAAACATAATCTTGTGTCAAAACATGAGGATGGGAGTTAGTTATATCATAAAATTATGCCTTCAGTTGCTGTTTCAAGGTACAGTTCTTAATTCTTTTGTACTCATTAACTGTTGCAAGTAATGGCCCTCTTGCTTTTGGTTTTCCTGCTTTTGACCATTGTATATATATTTTTTAGTTTAATTTTGTGCTGCATATTTTTTATGAAAGGCTATATCTAAGAGACTTTTTTTTCCTTCTTCTTTTCTCATTTCAGCATGTGAAAGTTGTGCCTATTTCTTCAGGTCTGTGGATGTGAGTTTTACATTGGAGTTAGAGGCAGCATTTTTGACACTGCTTTGCAGAGTGGGTAGGTGAAAAAGTCTTTTGTCTGCTCCTGTTGATACCACTCTTCCCTGCTCTTGCTGTTTCCCTCTTGGCTGAACTTGTTCAAACTCAGGTCTGCTGCCAAAAGAGCAGCACCATCTTCAACAGCACATTTCTGCACCTCCCTCATAATGTAGCAACTGTCATATGTGAACTGCATGGTAAATTAAATTATTCTGGTACCATGCTGCCTTGCAGTTGTTAGTCACTGCAGAGAGAGCCGTGAAAACACAAGGGTGAGGAACGACATGACTGCCTTTGCTCTCTGCAGCCATAGATCAGCTTAAACTGACCAGGAAACCGCACCCTAAATTTCTTGTGAAAGCCAGTGGAATGAATGCTCATATGATTCAATAAACCAACCATTATCTTTGCAATTAACTTCCTTAATCACACTGAACTACTAGTGATTGAACTTGTTGCCATTCTTATTCATTAGAAGACATGTTGTATTACAATGGCATTTAAAGACAAGGAGAAGATAGATCACTTTTCCTCACACTGAATAGCAGAAGCAGAGGAACCAGAATTGTGTTTGCGTATGTACACTCTGTGGAAGTGTGCATACTTTGCACAAGTGTGTGGTGGGCTCAGTGCTCTCTGTTAGGATCTTACCATTTAAATGAGACATTACTCTTTTCTTGGAAGGTGGATTGCATTAATGACGGGAATAAGGATGATCCAAAACCAGTTCAAATATAGGCAGAAATCAAATCTTACCATGTCTGCTTTGGGTGGGACCAGACCATATGGCAAAATCAAGGAATGGTGACCCTTTCCATGTCTGTAGGTTGCATAGTAGCTGCAACTGAAGTGGCACATGAGAAGGATATGACTAAATTTTAGAGTATTGTTCCAGCTTTTGATTCCAGCTTACTAGGTAGTTTCTAGACTGCAATACTTTGGAAAAGACAATAAGCGTTTTTGAAGTGAGAATTCAAAGCACATTTTTGCACATGTCCAGGGTGACAACATATTTCAAGGGCTGCATCTGAATGTGTAGATTATGCTTCAACACTGAGATACAGACTCTCCTGTCTTAAAGGTCTTTTACAACCCAAATGATTCTATGATTCTGTATGTCATCCAAGTATTTTATTGACTTATAACATTAAAGAGGTGACTTAGTTTAATTAATAAATTACATGTAATCCCTCTTGGGTTTTTTAGGCCTTCTTTGTCTTCCTGACTGCGTTCAGGTTAATTAGGGTTTTGTTTCTGTATGGGGTTTGTTTCCATTGCTGTAGGTTTTTTGCTGGTTCACTTCCTCATTTTAGTATGCAAGATACACCATTCATTTTCTTACTCTTTTGATTTGTCAGTTCACCTGTTTCTATTTTGTAGTCTCTAATTTGTCTTTCTTGCTCCATGGGTACGGGCAGGCTGTTTGTTCAGATCTTGTGTTACCAGGAGAACTACTCTAGCTTCACGTCTGTTCCTTCCCCATCATCTCAGTTATCTGTCCTTTCCCAAAACACAATCAGTGTTGAAGTAATTAATGTGGAGTTATTCGGTGCACAGTATATGACCTTAGATATGGTGTAAGCTATAGTGCAAAACTTAATTTCTGTGGAGGAAACTTCTTGAACTCAAAAGTAGGTAATATGCTCATTTTTTCATTTGATTTCTGTCAGTGCTAGAAACTTTTTTTCTATGTGATAAAACCTTGTAGAAAAACTAAGTTGTCTTAATTGTCATTAGTTTGAAATTCTGTCACAGAGGATTCTCTGTATAATTTTCTTCTGCTATGTACAACCCTGCTTGTAAATGTACGGTGGTTTTCTAAAATAGAAAACAAATGTATGGAAGTAAAATTAAGTGCTTTAAAAATATGAAAGTTACTTGGAAGTAACTCTTCATTGCTAAATCTTTCCTGCAATGTTCCATAACGTACTGTTTGTAGGGAAATGAGTTTGCTCATGGTAATTTTTATCTTGCCATCACAAAATAGGTTTCAACAGTATTATGTGTGTATTTATATGTATATACAGTAATGAGACTTCTATATAAATGCAAAGGTCACCCTGTCTATACTGTTCCTCTGTAGCCTCTGCTCTATGTAGCTTGTTTTTGCTGTATAGTGGTTGCTCTCTGTAGGGCTGACGATTGGACAATTAATCCAGTATTTGGTGTAGAATCCTTAAGTAACAACATTATAATTCATTAGAAATTTTTTATTTTTGTGAACTTTATTTAAGACACATAAGGTTCATCTGTTTTGTGTACAAAATTGGTATTTTTAGTACATGTGTGTAACAAGTGCAGCCTAACGTGTTGTGAACAACATTACGTTCTCTTGGAGGAGCTATTTATCATGGTACTGGTTGCTATTTCAGTGTGTACCTTAAATACAAGGAGGGCAACTCGGAGCACAAACACACACACAAAAGCAGTGTCTCAGCAGGATCCATAGTTCTCAAAGCATGCAGTCCAAAGACTAGATTTGAACTGTCCTGGTCTGAAAAGTGTTAGTCGTTCAATTTTCAACCAAATGGTCAAATTCAAAACTGTAGAATTTCCAAAGGTGGTAACTTGTTTAATAACCAGTTTTTTATAGAACCCAGAGTATTTGGTGCATGGATTTAAATACTGATGAAATTAATGAGTTGTATTTGCTTCATAGGTTTTCTTCTCAGAACCATATTTCTTGCATAACTTCTATGTTTTACTGTTAAATCACTTCACAGTGTGCTTTAACCAGGGAAAAACAATTTTTTTACCAACTAACATGTGTGTTCCATTGAGAGGTGGAAGAAATTAAGATTGTTAGAGGATGTATTACTGTGAAGTAAAACTAAAGGGAAAAGTTCATATTGTGTGACTGGTGTAATATTTAGGTGAAGGAATAAGCAAGGAGAGGAACTTGTCCATGTGTACTGAAAAGATGAAGCATTTATTTCAACAAAAGATGCAGGTTTTCTGGATATGGGGGAGAATGTGAACAAAAATAGGGGTTTATTGATGCTGTGCTATCTCCTGAGTCTCCCAGCAGACTGAGATTATGACTTTTCCCTCATATGCAACTAGTATATTGATACAGAAGCTTTCACCTAAAGGATGATCCTTATAGGGGTTAGTTTATTACTAATTGACCAAAACGATGAAGCAGAGGTGGGCCTGAGGAACACAGACCACTGCACGAGAGAGTTTCTTAGCATGAGAAACTGATCAGGAACATTGCTAAGGAAGTGGAAAGAAAACCAAATACACATGAGATGGAGAGGACAAGTGGGGTTCATAGGTGTGACTGTGTTTTCCTTGCATACAACATTACTCTCCTAGAAAGCATTAAGGAATAATTAAAAATTCAACTTGTGAATAGAAATGTTGAATCTATTGTTGATCTTGAGGCGAATTTTTCATCTGCTAGAACGAGAAGTTATTCAAGTCATGCTTAATTTATGTGATACACCATCATCAAACAGACTTTTATTACTTTCCACCTTCTTGACTTGAAGTGTACAATTCTTAGAGCTTTTAGTGCTGGATTTAAATGGTTGATTGTGCATATAAGTTTTCCTTTTAGAGAATATAAACATTCTGCTCTTGTGGAGGAAATTTTTAATTCTGAAGCTGAGAATTCAATAGTCAAAAACCGTACAGTCAAGAACTTGTGTCTAGAGTGTCACAGTTAAGTTCAAACTGTTTGTAAGGCTCTGAAAATTTGTAAGTTAGATAAAGTGGTTTCATGCTTTTAAGCTAAATGATTGATCAGTTGAGAGTCAAATCTTTTTGGTATCCTCCTAAGACTCTGTGATGGTTTTTGCATAGCTAGGAAGTGAGTTCCGCCCCTCAATATTATTTTCTTAAACTAAGCTGTGTATATTTAGTTCTGCAAAACAATAGGAATCAAACCAACAAAAGTAGATGTCTTTTATGCTGATACACACTGTATCCCGGAATCCTGTTTATGAATTTTCCTGTTTTCAGAAGGAACTAGAGTTAAAAATGAATGATAAAAGGGTTCTTCAGATAGCAGTTTTGCAGAAATTTTGATTGCTGTTGTGATCCAGCTAGTAGTTTTCTTTCTATTTCTTCATGCTGTGCAAGTTAAACTATTTCCTTTGCAAGAAGAAAGAAAATAATCCACAGGTCATCACATTTTAACGATTATCAGTGTTTTTCTTTCTTCCTTTAGGCTGTTTACCATTACCTTTGAGTAATTTGCTAACATCTTCAATTTTTTTTTTAAATACAGTGTTATTACAGATCTCTTAGCAGTTGATTTAAATGGAAGAATCTCTTTTATAGCCTTTCACACACACTGCTTCTTTTGTTATATCCCTTCCTGGGTTTTGCTGTTACCGTGTTGTTTGGCATTAGTGTCATGGTTTTGTTCTGTTTCTTTCAGCTGTACTTCTTTCTCAATTATAATCTTTAATAATAAATTATAAACCAGATTGTCCGATTACGGTACTTTATAAGGCTGTGTAAATTTTCTTACCATATTCAAGAGAGACAGCTTACTGGTGGTTTATTTGGGACCCTGGATGTTTAGAGCATGACTTGTGCGTGGTAAAGTATAAAATGATGCAAAATCTTACACAGTGTGGCATTGTATAGATACATTTGTGACTTCAAGTATAAAACCTTTAAATATAAAGCCAAGTATCTTCATCTGTACAGGACTTCATTCTGTATGGTGTTTATTTACAGATATGTTCCTATATTCAATTGCTTATTAAGAATTAGAATAAAGATTTTTAGTAAGGATTGTGTTGAGTGTTCTGTTGATAATTTGAAAAAGAGATATATGTGAAAGGAATGTATTGCGGTAACTTAAGTAAATTTTCTTAAAAAGCCTGTGTTAACTCATGAGGAAAACTTAATCTTCGCATACTTAGAGGTTGAACTAGCTAGGAAGCATAGACACCAATCTTTGGTTTTGGGTAAGTTTGTGTTTATACTGTCAGAAAACAATATTATTGGAAATTGTAAATGAGTGATGATATCACAAAGAAGAGCAGTCATCTTTGATGACAGTTTCAAAGAAAGCTCTGCCTCTGTGTCATGATTCCTGCTGGGTCTCTAGAATATTCGAAGTGGTACGTGGCTTATTGTCCTTTTGGATGAGATTAAAGCCTTTATACTAAGTGGAGGTATTTCTGATTTTAGGAATGAAAGTGCATGTTTTATATTCATTAAGAAAACTAAACTTGTCACTCTTAATTTTAGAGCTCTTGATCATCACATGCTCAAGGTTGCTTTTGTATATTTTGCATCTTCAAGAGGAAAATGTTGTTTCCTTATGTTCTTGCCCTGTATCTAGCATAAATGCGAAGTACATAATGTTCTTCTCTTAACCTTTTAGTTACTGTTACATGAGTCTTTGGAAGTGCACAGGGCTTTGTTGCCAGTACAGGAGGGAGCTTCAGTATTGACAGCAGAGGCAGTGGAGCAAGCTGTGTTGCTGGCAGAGCCTCTGAGCGTTCAAGCCTACGGAAGAGTAGCTGTCAGTGCTAAGACAGTGATACTAAGATCAGCAGCTTGAGCCTGTGTTCGGGGGGTCTTTATGGTGGAGGAAAGGAAGTTTGCTTATTTGTGATCATTGCCTATAATTTCCTTCTTCAACTTACTGAAATGGTAGGTTTTATCTATGTAAGGTCAGTTTTTTTCTAATACGAATATATGAGTTTGAAATTTCCTGTCATTTGCCTCCACTTTCTTTGAAATCTTTTTATTTTGGCACCAGTAGCATTGTGTTGCACATTAAATCCCCATTTTGGAAGTAGGAGCTGCATCTCCTTTGCAAACATGAAGGAGGAAGAATCAGTAAATGAATGTAGCAATTATCTAGAGACATTGCTGAAGAAGTAGAAGATAATGGAAATTTTCACTCTTCTCATGACCCTTAGCTTTTGTTTTCACAGTAAGATTCTATAAAAATTAATAAAGTATGCATTAGAGCAGTTAGTTTAAATATAACAGTTGTTTATCACTGCTGTAGCTTGAAATTGTCATGTTTTGAAGTTTGCCTTTTGGGGTACAGTAATTAATTTGTTTTGGCATGTAGACTCTTGTAGAAAACTGTACTGTTCTAATTTACATGGATGGAGAGAGGAATTGAAAGAATTATTTTCCCTTAAAATTGCCCATACTTCTTAAAATTGTTTTAGCTAGCTGTTTCATAGTAAAACCTATGCTCGTATTCTTCCTTGTTGTCAACTTAAAAATAATAGCATAGAAAGATGACTAACTGAATTCTAGGAAAACCGTCAGTACAAATAAAAGTTTCTCTGGGACTATCCCATTTCTGATTAATTGAACTATACTGAAGAATTCATGCCTTCTAGAAAATCAGAGAGGAAGAAAATACTGCAGTTGAAAGCTGAGGGGAGGGTAGTAAGGGTATTCCTAATGGCTTTTTTAAAAATTAAAAGCTTGTTTATAGGATTCATTGATTCCAGAAGTAATGCTAAATAGATACTTGCCATAGTTTTAACACGTGGACATGTTATAAAGAAGGATTTTGCGGTACTAGACTTACTCATCTGTTTCCAACTATGTGTGACTCAAAAAGATTTTAGAAACCTAGAGCTGCTGACTTTCAGATGTTTGTTTTATGTTTTTGGTGTGAATGCTGTGGGTTTTATACTGGAATTACAGAATCATTAGCATAAGTTACTATCAGAATTTTAAAAATCATAGAACAGCTGAAGTTTCAGGACATGTGGCTGTTGCTGTAGTCAGTTGTGTAACATGCCTAATTTAGTCAGGGAAATTGACGGTGGTAGGTACAGAAGAATACTTTGTTTCATTAACCTATCATTGGGTGCCACACTTTGTAGAGGCCTCCTACGGGACTGTTTACTCAGCGCTATAAATGTTTTTAAAGAAATGTCCAAAACCAAACTAAGCTTTCTAAGCAATTGGTTTCTAGTTCCCGCTCAGTAATTTGAGGAAAGAATAAACTTGATCTAGCTGTAACTGTTCTGTTGCTCTTACCTTACCTGTCACCAATTAATAATCACCAAAAAAATGCAAAAATGCTGCCTTGAAGTAGGAGAGGTGGAAAGTCTTACGGTGTAAAAAAAAGCAGTCTTAAGATGTTAGGAGATGATTAATGCATTTGGAACGATGGAATGAGTGCAGGAATAGAGGAAGGTGTTGCAGCCTTGGTTTGGTAGCTGTCCTTGTTGTGAACAATTCTGTTTACCTCATTTACCACAGGTCTGATAGAAGGAATATTCACCATGTAATTGGTACTGTCCTTCTGACACTCAGAAGGCAGATGCTGCTTTCTGTGAGGTAGCTTTGTGCTTGAAGCAGTGTTTATCAGGGAAGGGTTAGGCAGCATGGTTACTTGTCCTGCCTACCTGTTCGCTTTCTCTGTGTGGCCTCAGAGGACTGGTGCAAGCAGCTTGCTGAGGTTAAGCAGCTGTCTTACCCCACACAGTTGTGCTGTGAAAACTGAATCAGTAGTGATGGCATGAAGGCAGTATGAACTCATATCCTTGCTTAAAGAAAGGCTTTTCAAGTGTCTATGGAGTGTGGACAAGGAATGATGTCAAGGTAGCTTTATAAGCACAGTTTGTCTGCTCTTTTGACTGTTTCTCAGCTGGACTTGAATAGGGAATAACTAAGAAGTAACCAGTGGAAAGCTTGTACACAGAGAGGCATTAGGGACGTGGTAGGACTCTCTAGTCTTTGTAGAAAGATTCATTAAGAATTTCTTAAGACATTATCTAGGGCACACTATCTTCTTGTGTTGACTTTTTCAGCACTCAAGGCCTTGCAAACCCTTTTGCCAAAGCAGCCTGTCACAGATCTTTGTCACTACATTAAATACTTCATGTTACAAAGTATTTTAAAAATACCTCTTTCACCTCTATGTGGGGAAGAAAGAGAGTGAACACACGGTCTTTACAGACTGGAATTTTGTAATTTCTCTGTGGATTCTGTATGAACAGAGTTGTGGAAACATTGAAGAAGTAAATGTCATCTTTTTCATCAATCCAGAATGTCCCAAATATACGCATTTTGTAGTTCAACTTGCACTTCTGCCATGGTGTCAGTTTATCTTTGCAATCTTCTAGAATGTTTCTGCATTTGTTTTTTAATTTTGCTTTCAATCAATGACTGAGAAGGCTTATCAGTTATAAGCTGGCTAAATAAGGAGATGATGAAAGGCATCTTTTTAGTATTCTTGTACTTGAGAAAAACCTTGGTCAGCCGCCTGCGAAAACAGTAGCATTCCTAGCAGTTTTATTATACTTCCTTCCAAGGAGCACGCTATAGGTAATAAGTATGTTGTAATTGTATGGGTAGGTATACAACTTACTATTGATATAAAAAGTTAAAAATTGAAATAGTGTTTCAGTGGAGCATTCAAATAATAACAAAAAATATAATCGAAATCTCATAAGTTTGTAAAATCTTCTGTAAGAAACTAAGCTTTGTAGTCTGGGCTCTAGACTTAGCAGGCCTGTGCCGGGCTAATTATTCTACAGTGTCTTGATTTAATGTTTAATTGTTTCATTTTTGGTTTTTTAAACACAAAGATAGTTAAAAGTATGTTAATTTTAAAATATTCGTTGTATCAGGTTGAAGTATGAAGATAGTTATAAGTTTGAAATTGATGGCTGCCTGTATTGAAAGAAGCCCAAAGCTTTGCCCATCTTTTATTAAACCAAGTAGAACAGTTGCATAGGTGATGAGCTTGGGGTTTAAAAGAGTTCCTTCATGTTTTCGCTGCTGTAGCATGTTAATGGTGGTCAGTGTAACAGCAAAATCAGGGAACTGTTGTAGGATATAGTGATTGAATGGTGTGTTAGTTTTAAGTACAGGCACGTGTCATGGATGAAGGTTGTAATTTTGATATCATTTTTCTCCTGTTGAAGCTGGTTGAGTCCACCATCCTAGAGCAGTAGTTCATTGTGTGCTGCAGTGAGCTACAGCTTCAGTTTTACAGATACAGGCCAGTTGCACACACCGTTGTAACACAGGTCACTGCAGCCATCTGAATTGAGTTTCCTTGTGTGAGTGCTAAAAAATGGAAGAGGTTGGAAAATATTATCTTCTTAAAATGTCTGAGGTGTTTTGTTCTTAATATCAGTGTATATAAAATTAAATATGAAATTGTACGAAAACATGTTGGACATGGTAATACACCATGTTTTTTCACAGTCTTTTGGAAATATGCAGAGATTTCTTTTGTTGAGTAAATGCTAAGTTAAAAACCAAATTAAAGCCTCCACAACAGGAGTTGCGTCAGAAGCGGTTTTTCTTCCTGCCCTCCAGTAAATAAAATAAAGGTTTGGTATAATAAAAGACCATCCTTAATACTTTCTACCGCATCTGCACATGTAGCTTTTGTTTAATTAGTATGATATGCACTTTACTATCAAAATATGCTCTTTGAGTGCAATACCTGAGTGCTGGTATACTCAATGTGCTGCTAATAAGTGAAAATTAATATCAATATTGCATGTTAATTACATTCTAGTATCCATGCAAGTACAGTGTGATATGCATGACATCTAGTAACCATTTAATTGACATTTCTTTAAAATACAGGGTTTGTATTTGTAGTTCTCTTAATGTAAAAATTATTTCGCTGTTTGCCACAATTAGATGTTGTATTTAAATATACTGTTAAGATGCAGTTTCATGGTTAAAAATAAGTCTCTACTGTTGCAGGAGAGGAATGAACACACTCTTTTTTACTTCCATCCCACACTAACACCTATGCTCCTTCATGAGCAGCTGAATTTGGCTGAAAGGCAAAGCAGCCTAGCCTAGTCACAGCCTTCTGTTGTGAATGACTTTCCCACACTAGGGAAGAAGCAGGAACACATGATTTACAAGGATGAAGAGAACCTAATTGCTCCTTTAAGTGCAGACTCCCTACAGACCAGTATTCCGAGCCGTATTTTTGCAGCCAGTGCAAGCCAGCATGATGGCTTATCCTTACCCCTTTCTTTGCAGTGGATCCTGCCACTTCTCAACCTCTCTTTCAGCTGAATAACTAATCTAACTCAGTATAGGATGCTGGCAGGCTGGAGAATTGGTTATGCTCGTAAGAAAACTCTTGGGCGCTGGCGTTGGGCAAGATAAACAGTTCATGTGCAGGTGGGAATACTGGACCAAGGGCAATGGGAACCTCTCCTTCCACCGAAGTAGTGGGAAGCTGTTTGGATCAATGTATTCCATCTTGTAGAACCATTCCCTTGGTCTCTATTTTAAATTAAAATACTTTTATGGAAGATTGTGGTGAAAGTTGAAGGAAACTTATCTTTCAGAGGTGTTGTGGTACCTTGTTTCTTATTGGCATTTTGAAGCTGATGCTTGGCTGGAATACTGCAGCAGTCTTAATGAGTAAACAGACATAACTGGCAGCTAGATGCTGATTTTTGAATGAAGGACCTGTAGTACTCAAACTCTTTTTTTTGGTAGTTAGAGCCTCAAATTGTTAATACTCTTAAAGCAAATATTTTGATCTTTGTCCTAAGAATTTGATGGTAAGTCATATGTATTTAAAAAAAATGTACTGAGAACCAAGCGGTTTTTTAATAAGTGTCATAGGTATGTTTAAATATATCTCAAATTAGTTTTGCTCGAGGTCCCTTGTGTTCTGTTGCAAATGCAGACTTTACCTGTGTGGCTGTGCATTTGTGGAAGTAATGTTGTATTGCAGACCCAGAGCCTGCAGCCAGCTCATTTCTTTTCATAACCATTTGTTATTCTTGTTTTTTTTTAAAAAAAAAAAAGTGGACTGTAGTGGATAGGTTTAAGTATGAAGTGTAACACAGCTGAATTTGCTAATTTCTTGAGACATGGGAAAAAGTTATTTTGTTGGAATTTTTTCCTGAAAAATAAGTTCCTGGAAATAATGGATAATGTGTGTAGGAGGGGGGTGTTCTTGGGAAGAATAAGTAAAGGGAATTGTTGTATTTTTATGTTGAGCTGTCTCTGTAACAGCTTGTACTAGTAATCTTGTGCTTTATTTCTTAGTGTGGTCCTGACAAGCTTCTTCTGGTGTCAGTAACAGACCTCTTACCATGAGCAATTCTACTCCAGCTACAGGTATACATTAAAAAAAAAAAATAGGAGTTCTTCAATTGTTCTTTCTCTGTGTTGTTTTTTTTTTCCTCTGTTGTTTTGTGTGTGTGTTGAGAAAGATGCAGTAAGTGTTTATGTTTACCCAAAGTTTTAGATCAGACAAGAAGTTGTAAGTGAGAGAAAACTGGGTAGTGCTTTTGTTAGTATTACTTTCAGCATTAGGTGTACTTAGAGTGTTAATGACCAATGATTGCATGAATTAACTTTATGTCAAATAAATAAACTAAAACATGGCGTAGACAATTACCTGTCAACAGTGAGTTCCAAATAGTTTATTTTATTATACTGGGGCAAAGGACAGAGCAGATGACCTCTTGATAAGTATCTAAGACTTGCTGTATTTTTGGTGGGGAAGGAGGAGGAGTCTGGGGGGCTAACTTGAAGATTTTTCTTTTTAATTTCTTTGACTTGCACATGTCAGATCATTTATACCTATGCTGATCAATTCAATGTGATGTCCAAATGTTTCTGCTTGGCTTGAAATAGCATTAGCTTATAGCTCAGCAATGTAATTGCTAAAATATGTATTATTAATTAACAGTGCAATGACTGATCCTTCACAGTGATACCCAAAATGTCTAAATGATATTAAACTTTAAAATAATATGGAGGTGTTTGGGAATTTTTGGGCTATATTAGGAGACATTCTCATTAATAACTATATAAACCTAAAATTAAATATAACTTCTATCAAAATAAATCTTTTTAGCTAATACAGCTGCTTCAGCTGCAGCATTTGTTTTTTGTTGTTATGTTTGGGGTTTTCAGGTTTTTTTGGTTGGGTGGGTCACATATCTAAAATGTGTACCTCTTCATCTCAGGCTGCTCAGGGAATACATTTGTACCAGTCATGAACTGAGATTGTAATGAACTTCCCATTGTACATAAAGAATCAAATTTCACTTTGTTCATAAGGCTTCTTTTTGTCTGGCTGAAAGCATTTTTTACTTTTACTCAATTGAGTGTAAAATTTAGAGAAGGTGATCACCTTTGACATGCTTTAGAGAATTGTTGAATCGATTTTGAAATTTAGATGCTGGAAGATAAAGATGATTGCCACTCTGCATCAAAATTAGTATCAAAACACAGCTGGATAAAGAAGCATGGTTTAAAAAACTATGCGGTTTTGTATTTGAGATGTGCTAGCTTTTATTGCTCGTTTAGTAACTTTGCTGAAGTTTCACAAGAAAAGAAACACTTCAATAGTTTGCCACCTAGCTCTATTTTGTCACCTCTGACGGTGTGTCAGAACCTAGAAGGTACTGCTTCTGTAAGAGTCTCTCATATTGAAATAAAGGCAAAATTCATACTAGGCTTCATTTCCTGCTTTTTTAGTCAAGCATTCCTTGACTTAGTATAAGTCAAAGACATCTTGTCCATTTTGAACCTGAAAAGTAACAAATTAGGTTGTTAGACTTTACTAGTAATATGTCCTGTCATGGCTTGGTACCAATATGTGTTTAATATGTTCATGTTTGTCTTAAAGTTCACATTTTTCAGACTGCATACAGAGCACATGAAGCCATTTAAAATTTCTTGATGGAAAAATCAATGCATAACAGTTTTTTTAATTTTGCAGGTGGGAGAATTTTTATGTATGGTATGGTTGGGACTTTGATCATCCAGCTTGAAATTTTACAGGCTTCCACTAGTAAAAAGACCCTCTGTAAACATCCTGATGGAGAATGACTTGTATGAACCAGTTCTCAGCCTTAGGCTGTATGCAAAACCTATAGCAAAATCTGAAATTTCTTATAAAGCTCATATAGAAATTTCTTCCCAATATTTTGTGGTTTTCCTTGGAAGGCAAAATGCAACAAATTCGGTGTTCAGGCTGTCTCTTGCCTCTATTGCAACTGCCTGTTCCAGATATGGTGTTCTGCTTAAAAGTGCTCCCAAGGATACTGAGTAATGTCTTTGAAATGTAGTCGTTGGTCACTTACCAATCCATATTGGTCACTTACAGGATCTGAATAGGCATATTTTCAAAAAAACCCCCACTTCTGGCAGTGTATCAAAGTGGAAGACTTAAGTGTTTGCCTGCATTTCATGCTGTCTATCTTTTTCAAAGACTTTTTAAAACTGAAAATAATTTTGAACAGCAGGCTTTCTTTAATAAAATAAAAACAAACCCCAAACCTTGAGTTAGCACCTCTGTCACAGAAAGATAAGCTGGTGATAAAAAAAGAATTAGTGTATTACCTCTCAATTATGGCTTTCTCCTCCTCTGTGCAACTAACATTTTGTAAATATCTTATTTAGGCATTTGGGGAGAAGTTACTGGCCTCTGTTAAAAACAAACAAACATCAGCAAAGCAAAACCAAATCACCAGAAAATAAACAAGTCCAAAGCAAAGCTAAACATACCACACCATCCCCTTGCTATTGAGATTTGAAGTAGCTGATGATGTCTTGTTACGCTGTCCCTTTGTTAGATATAAAATGTCTTTCTTGAGGTTCAAAGGGCTGTACCTAAGTCAGTGTCAGTGCTGAGGCAGAAGTTTCTCTCCTTTAGGTTTTGATATGTACACTGTGCAATGGGTTTGTCTTGTTTTCTTGCCTGTCTCCCTCCCTAAAATATTTTAGATAATGAGAAGAAAAAAAGTAAAGGAAACAGATCGCCATGTTCCCCTTCACGTGTCCTTCATATTCGTCAAATTCCAAGTGGTGTTACCGGAGCAGAAGTTGTTTCATTAGGTCTCCCTTTTGGCAAAGTAACCAACCTCTTGATGCTGAGAGGAAAAGGTCAGGTATGTAGTTTTCAATGTTTCATTTACTAGAGCAACACTGAAGATGTGGTTCGTGTTCTGACGATTTTGATCTTGTGCTTATGTGAAATGACTGCAACAATGTCTAAATACTTCATTGATACCTGAAGATTTTCATATTTTTAAATGTGAAAGGATGTTATGAAATATATTTTAAGTTTTTAATATGCATTTGGATTAAATTATGAACTAGAAATTTGTTAATAATATTGCTAAACATTATATCCACTTTCTCTAAGAACATACAGATGATAAAAAACTTCATTGTCGCTATTGATGATGACATATGTCTCCAAAGAGCCCGCCTACTTAAGTTACTAGCATGTGTGTTAATTTTTTAACATCTGTTTAATCCTGTTAGATGTGACAGAGTAGTTTGCATCATGAAGAAACACAGAAATCCTAAAAGTAATAAGCATTCAGTCAAAAAATTGTCTAGACCACTGAGCTGGATTTATATAATGCATAAACTGATGGATGTTTAATGTTCTATTTCAACTTTTTCAATAAGTATGCGTATCAGCTACCTAGGTAATAACGCTTGGTTTCAGGAATTTAACAAATTGATGAGCAGTGTGATATGGTTCACAGCATTGCTTTCCATATGTCATGCTTATTCCACATCTTCTTAAATGACATAGTGTAATTACAATGTAAAACTTTGTAAGAAAACCCACAAATTGAATAAAACAGCCCCATAAACATGCACACACAAATGCATTATGATGCTGAGCAAATCAGTACTGTACTCACATCATCTTTTTCTAGTGAGAGTGGAATTGGGAAAAAATGATGCTTTGTTCTCTCTTGTAAACAAAAACAGCATTGAAATCAGCTATGTATTGGTTGCAGGCATTTTTGGAAATGGCTTCTGTAGATGCTGCTGTTTCTATGGTGAGCTACTACACTCCTGCTACACCTCACCTCCACAATCAGCCAGTTTATATTCAGTATTCCAATTACAAAGAACTTAGGACTGACAATCAACATAATCAGGCTGTAAGTATAATATTTCCATTTAACAGGATTTAATTGCGTGAGTTGTGTATTGGTTTTGGCTAGGACAGAGTTAATTTTCATCATAGCAGCTTGTGGCAGCAAGTATTAAGGCCTTTTTCCTTCTCACATTGCCCTGCCAGTGAGAGTGCGCAAGAGGATGAGAAGGGTCTCAACCAGGACAGTTGATTGCAGCTGATCTGAAGGGTGTCCCACACCGGATGATGTTGGGCTCAGCATTGAAAGCTGGGGGAAGGACAAGGAAGGAGGGGTGTTCGGACTGGTGGCCTTTTTCTTTCAAGTAGTTGTTACGCCCAATGAAGTCCTACTTTTTTGGAAATGTTTAAACACCTCTCTGCCAATGAGAGGTAGTAAAGGAATTGCTTGTTTTGCCTTGCTTGCATGTGCAGCTGTTGCTTTGCCTGTTCAACTGTCTGTAACTGAACCCATGAGTTTTCTCACTTCCGCTCTTCCAATTCCCTCTCCCACTGTGCTAAGGGAAAGTGACTGAGCAGTTCTGTGGCACTTTGCTGCGTCCTAGGGTTAAACCACAACATGAGTAGATAAGCAGGCTACTCTTCACTATACCAGTAGACACATTCTGATATATATAATTTCAGTACCTTCTTACAGACAGGGACTTCTCAATATCTGTAAAATTACTGTGGACGAGCTCAAGTTCAAAAGTGTAGTTCATCACTATAACCATGAAATCAAGTAGAGGTGGCAGGAGGACTGCTTGTATGAGCAAGGAGCTCCTGGCTGAGCTTAAATGTAAAAAAGAGGCATAGATATTTTAGAATCATGAACAGGTGCTCCAGGAGGATTATAGAGCATTGTCTGAACATGCAGGGGTATGGCTAGGAAAGTCAAAGGCAACATGGAGCTGTCTCTGATGAGAGATGTGAAAAGCAGCAAGTATGGTTCCTTGGAGTATATCAGCAGTAGAAATAAGATTTTTTTTTTTTTTTTTTAAAATATGTAGGCCTGCTTCTGAATGAGGCAGGGACGAAGGAGATGGAAAAGGCTGAAGTACTGAGAGCCTTCTCATCAGCCTGTAGTGGTTAAGACTTGCCCTTGGTATTCCCAAGCACATGAGAACAGTGGGAAAGTCTTGATGAAGGAAGTAGAGAAGAATCACATTAGAGAACTTTTAAAGTGATTGGATAAACAGAAAGTCTATGGCCCTAGTGAGATTCACTTGTGAATGCTGAGGGAGCTGGTTGATGTCATTGCAGTGCCACTGTACAATCTTGAAAAGGTCATGGCAGTTGGAAAAAGTTACTGAGGACTAGAGAAAAGAAAATCATTCCTTATGCTATCTTAAGGAAGGACAACAAGGAAGATCAAAAGAAGGGTCTGGGGAACCACTGCCTGCTCAGCCTTACTTTGGTCCTTTGGAAAGAAATGGAGCAACTCATTCTGGAAACTATCTGCAAACATTCTAAGGAGAAGAAAGTGGTTCATCACAGTCAAGCACAGATTTTAAAAGGATGTTATGCCTAACCAGTGTGATGGCCTTTTATGGTGGGATGGCTGGTTTGGTGGATGAGACAGGAGGATATTGTTTATCTTGACTTTGGCAAGACTTTCAGTGTTGCTTCCAATAACGTCCCAGTATATGAACTGATTAATGCAGTCTAGGTAAGTGAACTGTGAGGTGATTTGAAAGGCTAGCATGGTTGTAACCAGTGGCATAAAGCTGGGGTCCAGTCACTAGCAGAGTACCCTAGGGGTTGATACTAGGTTTTTGGATTCCTGGATGAATTTAAGTTGACCTCCCATTTAGATACGTAAATTATATACTGTGATGTGTATATCGTGTTGGTTTTTTTTTTTCTCTGTAAGAATAGTGATAGTAGTGATTTGGGCATAAATCGTTCCTTTGTGCTGACACAAAAGTCACTGAAGTCTTGCATGCTTGTCTATGTGGTAAATATTATTTGGCTCTTTCCTCGTTTAAGAGTGCGGGATTGGTTTGTTTTCTGCAAAACCAAAGAAATAACAAGATTTTTGTTTTAAGGATGTGGTTTGCATAACAGCCTCAGGAAAAGGGTATGTGTATTTGCAAATAAGACTCCTTGGGTCTCTTTCTGAGTGTTTTCACCTTGATATATGGCACTTGCTTTCTTCCATAACAGCATTGTCTGCTTTTAAAAATAAGCTGTTTGGCACTTACATTTGATTTTAGTCTAAATTTCAAAGAGACCCTAGTAGAGCAGCTGAATACTGCTACTGTCCTAGTGCCTAGGCTGAGGCCTGAAGTACAGGTTATATTGCAGGGTTATATTTTTCTGAAACTAGGTAACATGTGCTTTGTGCCCTGTTTAGTCTGTCTTCCAAAGAAATAGTGTAGCTGAGACGTGACTTCAGGTCACAATACGGCATTTGGAAAGGAACATCTCTCCATAGTGCTGCTACTCACAGGAGGTGTGAAGACCTTTTTGGGGAAAGCCCATGAAAAACAAATGTAGAGACTTGCGTAATCACAGAAATCCAGTTTGAGGAATGAGATTTAAACCTGTTTTTTGTGGTTGATGGCTTGGCTATGAAAGAAGAGTCGAATGTTCACTTTTAAGCTTATCCCTACCAAATATTAGTTTCTCATTCAGAAGAGAATGAGGTCCTAGTAAAGCAGAGCAAATAGTTTCTGGTGTGCTGACTGGTTAGTCTGTTACAATATTACAATACTGTCATCAATATTGTCATCAACAATATTGTTGGAAAAATGTCTAGAATAACAGTAGTTCACAGAATCAAAGCAAAATTGTGTCTGTATGACATTACAAAATAGTAGCAGTTTAACTAGAAAAAACCCAGTTGTAAGTCTGTGGATTACACTGACTAGTTGTAAGGGAGGGGCATGGAAAGTAGGAGTTATGATTGATTCTAATCCCACATTAATAAATAAATCAGTAGAATGAAGGAAATACCATTTTTTGAAGTTGTGTTTTATGTGCTTTTCATCTAGGAGAACTTTGTTTCAGTATGAATAATTTGTATGTAAATTAATTGTGCTTTCTGCTGTGACCTGATTTCAGAGACCCCAAGCTGCATTGCAAGGTGTGAATGCTGTGCAGCATGGAAACCTGGGTATTACAAGTACTCTTGCTGCTGAAGGTGCAGTCCTTCCCAGTCATGGTTCTGTTCTTCGAATCATTGTTGAAAATGTTTTTTACCCTGTGACTTTAGACGTGCTGTATCAGGTAATGAGGATTGTTTTAAAAAGTCACAATCTGTTCCAATGTTGCTATTGTAAATCCATTAATTTATTTTTTTAAGTACCTGTGGTTCCCGAATCTTTTGAATAAGGACTGTCTCTTTAAAATTATTTCCTCAGTTTAGGGATCTAGGTTTGAAATAGTTCTGAATTAATGAAATTCAAGTAAACAGGGCTTCTGTACTCAGGTTTTCATGTAATCTGATTTAGTTCCTTGCTGTGGAAGCAGCAACAGACTTGAACTGTTATTCTTCTCTCATGATGAGCTAGTGAAATATTGAATGTTATGAACTCGTGAATCCATATTTTAGCACTCTTTCTGCTAAATAACTTCGTAGTTTGCATTATATTTAGGGTTTTATATTAAATTTTATTACTCAGTGCAATGATGTAATATGCAAATTGCTTGGACAAATACTTTTGATTGTTCATCTTTAGAATGGCATTTGACTGCCTCTGAAAGCCTAGAATAATGGTAGACTGTAGTTATGAAAGACATTGCTGTAACTTCTAGGTATTTGGGTTATGCTGTTGAAAACTCTGAATTTAAAAATAATAACTTTGAGACCACTTCTTTGCGTCCAAAGGATTTGTTGATACTTAACAAATATTGCAAAGTTTTTCGTACTTGAAGCTTTTGTAATTAGTAGTAATTTATGCAGTAAAAACCATATATCCTCCATATAGGTTTCTTAAATAATATAATTTAAAATAACTGGGATGATTCTGTAAGAACGTGCGGCCTGGGAAGATTTTTTCCTGCTCTGCTAGGATCTCAAACAATAGCTGTTTTTAGCAATGCTCTGTTTTTTCTCTTATCTCTTAAAATTTTCTGTTTCTCTGTATCTCCTCCTCATGATATTGATTAACTAGTATACGTATTAGTTGTCATTTGGGTGTAGCAATTTGATCTAAGCCTTTGTTTGTATCTTTGGGTGTTGTTCATCTATTACTGAACCTGTGCAAATACTATGTCAGCTACTTAGGATAATTACTGCATTCAGAATAACCCAAGAACAAGCTCCTGTGGTTATGAGAGCTGTACTAGTTCTGATAGTACAACAGCAATGAGGAAATTTATATTAATTTACTTTCATTTGATTTTAGTGTACTTCAGTGCAGCAGGACTATTTTTAGTATTTGAATTGCCCTCCCTCAACTACTTTTCCAATATGTCTAGAAAATTTAGTAATGTTTGAAAAGGGATCTTATTTGGAGTTTTTATTTGGGGACAATCTCCTCCAATTAAAGCATCACTTTGTGCCAAATAGCTACAATCAAGCTTTTCCTTTGTGTGGTGAGGTTAATGGAATTGAGTATTTTCACTGACAAGTATAGCATCTTATGGAACACCAGTGGGCAAGCTGTCATCCCATGCTTGGATTGTATTTTGTAAGTTGTCTTGCTTGTCAAGAAATTAACGATTTTTTAACCATAGTTCACCTTAAAATATTCATCATAAGAAGCTGAAAATTCAGTGTTTTCTTTGCAAAAACAAAATTGATACATACAGTGTGTTTAGGTTTAAAATCAAACAGAAAGAGTACATTAAATTTCATTACCTTGAAAAGGTCTGTTAAGTTTTCTGGATAAACATGGAAAAGCATATATTGAGAAGCTGTATTGAGGCTTTTCTTAAGAGGAAGTGCTTTATGAACAGGAACTCAAAGACTAATTTTAAATTGCTCTGAAAAAGTTTCTGTTCTGTTTTCTATGACTAATGATGACTGCAGCATTAGAGTCTTGTTTCTGAGATGGAAAAACTGGGTACAAAGGATTGGAACATTGGTCTTGTGTCATTGATTCTAGGCCTAAGGGGCTAGCAAGAGATGCTTATCCTTATCTATGGCCTTTCTTTCCATTGCAGGTTTAATATTTCTCAGGGGTTTCTGTTTTCCTGGCTTTGCATTGATTCTAACATTTTGTTTCGAAACTAGCAGTATTTCTCAAACTCACCCTTCCTCTTTGACTGTTAATTTGGACATATTTCTTCTGCACTTGCATGATATATCCTAACTTTAATTTTGTCTTCACTCTTTGTGGCTTTGATTTTTGTGTAGACACCTTCATTTAGTACGCACTCTCATTTTGAATGTATATATATTTTAATTCAACCTTCAGAAGTATTTCTGCAATGTTTATGTTCGCAGTAAGTAAAGTACTATTTGATTATCAAGTGTAGGGGTAGGTTCAAAACTAGGTCTTTGTCTTGCTTCTTTCCTCTTCATTGTCTAGTTTAGGCAGTGGGTCTTAATAAGCACATCAGCTATTTAAGTTGTACTTTTGTTCAACAGATTTGCAGAATTTGTCTGACATACAGAACATAAACGTGGATACCTTGAAATGCAGTTTGCAGTTCCCGTCTCAACTGACTTCCAGCAGCAAGGAATAATATCGATAGAAATAGACAGATCCATTAGGTCAAAGGGTGGCTCCATGGTGTGCTTGAATAAATTTGGGGGTTTTTGACCATGGGATGATCTATTCAACACCTGTTCCACTGACACCTGATGTGATGCACCTTTCTCAGAGGGGAAGAAGGGTTCTAGTGTAGGAGCTAGTGGGGCTTGTTGATAGAGCTTTTAAACTAGCTTGGAACAGCGAAGGAGAACATGTTTAAGCTAGAGAACAAGAGGCTGGAGAGCAACGCTGTGGAAAGGGACCTGCACATCCTGGTCAATGGCAAGCTGAATATGAGTCAGCAGTGTACAGGGTCTGGAGGGGAAGCCTTATGGGTAGGGGCTGAGGTCACTTGGTCTGTTCATCCTGGAGAAGAGGAGACTGAGGGGAGACCTCATTGCAGTTGCAACTTCCTCCAAGGGGAAGTGGGAGGAGCAGATACTGATCTCTTCAGTCTTGTGACCAGTGACAGGACTGGAGGAAATGGCATGAAGCTTAGTTGGGGGATGTTTTAAGTTGGGTTGGAAAAGGTTTTTCACCCAGAGGGTGTTGGGCTCTGGAACAGGCTCCCCAGAGAAGTGATCACAGCACCAGCCTGACGAGAGTTCCAGAACCCTTTGGACAATGCTGTCAGGCACAAGGTGTAACGCTTGGGGTGTCCTATGCACAGCTGGAAATTGGACTCAATTGATAATCCTTGTGGATCCCTTCCAACTCAACATGTTCTGTGATTCTATGACTTGTGAAAGTCCGTTTCTCAAATCTCAACTCTTATTCATTATCCACAATTTCTTTGCAGACACTGGACAACTGCCTATTTGGACTGTCCTTCCCTACTCTTAGTTGAGTAGACATTGCTGAATCTTTAAGGAAATATTTTCCTTCTTTCTCATTTTTTGTAGCCTCTTCTTTAATTGCTTTTTTACCTGAAACAAAATTCTGAGTTCACACGATTGTTGTTCAGCTCTCACAACAGGAATACTTTTTAAAAATTTGTTTGAAATATTAAATGCTAGTTTTTAGTGTGCATGAATTATTCATTGCTTCTTAAAGCCCATGTTTTTCCTTAACAGATTTTCTCTAAATTTGGCTTTGTCTTGAAGATTGTCATGTTCCATAAGAACAATCAATTTCAAGCTTTGCTCCAATATGCTGATGCAACGAATGCATATTATGCCAAAATGGTAAGTGTAGTGTATTTAGCTTGATTTTGTTTGTTTGTTTGTTAGTGGGAGCATTTTTCCTGCTTAGGGACAGGGGAACCATTAGGAATATTTTGAGTGTTAACTTTGTGATTTCTCATCATTCTGATACTTTTGTTACGCATGAATAGCTTTGACATCTCTCATTAATTAAGAGGATAGCACTCTATCATGAAGCGCAAACACGTGTAGCGTGTACACCAAGACCTGCGTGAATCTATCAAAACAAAAACCATTGGTAATATTCCCTCCCAATCTTCTCAAGGCTGAACAAGCCCAGCTCCCTCAGCTTTTCTTTGTGAAAGAGATGCTCCAGTCCCTTAATCATCTTTGTAGGCCTACACTGGACCTGCTGCAGGAGCTCTATGTCTCTTTTGGGCTGAGGAGCCCAGAACTGAACACAGCACTCTGGATGTGGCCTCACCAGTGCCGAGTAGAGGGGCAGGATCACCTCCCTTGGTCTGCCGGCAATGCTCTTTGTAGTGCACCCCAGGATGCCATGGCCTTCTTGTCCACAAGGACAGATTTCTGGTTGACAGGCATTTTGTGATCCACCAGGACCTCCAGCTCCCTCTCTGTAGAGCTGCTTTCCGGCAGATCAGGCCTCAATCTGCACTCTGCATTTGCCTTTGAATTTCAGACAGTTTTTCTCTGCTCACCTCTCCAGCCTGTCGAGGTCCTTCTGAAAGGCTGCACAGCCCTCTAGGCTGTTGGCCACTCCTCCCAGTTTATGACATCGGTGAACTTGCTGAGGAGGCATCTGCCCCTTCATCCAAGTCATCTTTAGTTCTCATATAAAGGGAGCAGGAGGTAATAAGTAGTCAGATGTGTAGAAAAGCCTTAGCAATCTTTTCATGACGCCAGTGATTAAAGTCCCAGAGAGGCAGACTAGAGACCTTTTAAGACCAGTGCTCAGGTTGGCAGATGGGCGCCTCTGTTTGCTGCCACAGTGTGTCAACAGTTATGCACCACTTCTGGGTGTTCTTGGGCACAGGGTCCATCTACTCTGTTGTTTCACTTGAAGTCATACCCAGGTCTGGGGGCTTAAATTGGAAAAGAGCCTTAAGGTCATCGAGCCCAATAATAAACCTGATGATGCCGAGTTCACTTCTAAACCGTGTCCTGAAGCACAACATCTGCACATCTTTTAAATACCTCCTGGAATGGTGACACTTGCCTGTTCCAATGCCTGGTAACCCTTTTGCTGACGAAATTTTTCCTGGTATCCAGTCTAAACTCCCCTTGCAGAACTTGAGAGCATTTCCTCTTGTCCTGTCACTTGTTACATGGGAGAAGAGAGTCACTTGTTACATGGGAGAAGAGACTGACCCCTACTTTGCTGTGGGTTCCTTTCAGGCAGTTGTAGAGAGCAGTAAGGTCTCCCCCAGGGGTCCTTTCCTCCAGGGCAGACAACCCCAGCTCCTTCCAGCACTCCTCACAGCACTTGTGCTTCGGATCCTGCATTAGAGTTCCTCATGTAAGGATCAGTTCATGCAGTTAAAATTTCCAAATAAGTATTCCTGTTACCAGCTGATACTGTGTGTTGAGTGGGAGAGAAGATTAGAAACATAGAAAGTCAAGTCATGTTTAAAGCTATGTTTTGTCCAACTGGCTCAAGGTGATGTAATACTGGCTAATGGACTTCGCTAGAACTCTACACACGATGTTTAGGTAAGGATAGTGGCAGCATAATTGTCTACTTACTGTTTAAAAAGAGGACTTTAAAGCCAGAAGGTGAATTACTATTTGGATACAATTGCACGGTGAAAACTATAAAATGGTGGAATGGTTTGGATTGGAAGGAACCTTTAAAGGTTGTCTAGTCCAGTCCCCTGGAGTGAGCAGGGTCACCTTCAACTAGACCAGGTTGCTCAGAGCCCTGTCCAATGGGCGTTGACCACCTCTCAGGGCAACTTGTGCCAGTGTTTCATTATGCTCATTGTAAAAAACTTCTTCCATATAGCTAATCCAAATCGACCCTCTCAGTTTAAAACCATTACCCCTCATCCTATCCCAGCCTGCCCTTCTAGAAGATATGTCCTCATCCTTCTTTTAGCCACCTTCAAGTACTGAAAGGCTGCAATAAAAAATATCAACTTATAGTGGTGGCTGCTACAATGTGTTTTGTCTCTAAAAATGTAATTTTTTTTCTTCAGTCTCTGGATGGCCATAGTATCTACACTGGGTGCTGCATTCTGCGTATTGATTTCTCCAAGTTAACTAACCTAACGGTGAAGTACAACAATGACAAAAGCAGAGATTTCACTCGCATTGACCTTCCTTTTGGTGATGGCCAGCGAACCCTGGAGACATCCTTATCTACTCCCTTTGGTAAGAAACCTTCACCTCTAGTGCTCCATAAACACTGAGATCATAATTATGTTGCATTTATTCTCTGGCTTCATATCAGGTTCATAGAATGGTACATTTTGCATGCCTTTTTGTTTGTTAGGTCCAGTAAAATTTGTATGGAAAGCATATGAAGTTCAAGTCATGATAAATGAATATCTGAAACTGTAACATGAGGAATACTCATGGACATATTTAAAGTGTTGTAAAAAGGCTGCAAAATACTACTAAAATGCTGTGAAATGGTATAATTGATACAGGTAATGTAGTGAATACTTCCTATGAGAAAAGAAGTCATCACAGAATGGCACTGGCTGCCAAAGCTGCTTGAAAAGAAGTGTTTTAAGGATATTAGCTCATACTTGTTGATATTGTAGGATAATTGTGTGTTGCAAGAAATGAAACTGTGAGAAAATTCAATATTCTACACTTATATATCTCTGTAGTCATCTTCTAAAAGATAAAATTGAAGAAATTTTCTTAAATTTTAGAAGTCACTTTGGCATAGGGGAGACAGTGCTTGAAGTGACGTTGGAGAAATGCTCACAACACAATTTGAGTGATTTTAGTTACTCTTCTCTCTAATGAGAACGATTAGCAATAATACACAGCGAAGAACTGTCTTAGCTACTGAATAGGTATCTAGGTGTTGTCCAATTGATTAGCACACTAAAAGGGCGGGGGGGGAATAATTTCCTGTTTTCCTTTACTTTTCTGTAGCAACTAGGGCAAATAGTGAGTTTGGTTTGATTTTTTGGGTAGTTGAGTTAGTTAGCTTAGATTAGAATAAGAAAGTGAGTGGCACTCACTACTTTCTTGATTTTTCTCTTTACTGCTCCTCTTATAGGCAGGCCTTGGATCTTTATGTGATGAACAACTGTTGTTATAGTCTGGGGCAGAGGAGGAGGGTGGAATTCGCCTTACAGCATTACAGACATGTGCAGTTACAGGTCTAATACATTCTAATTAATTAGACTTGCACTATTTGAAATGTTAGTGGAAGGGAAAAGTACGATTAGAGTAGTTTATTTCTGCACTTGCTTGTAAGGTAGAAATAACTATGCTTTTGGAGAATAACACATGAACGCTTCTCTGTATCTTCCCCCTCATTCTTCCAAGCTTTTCATTGCTAGGAGTCTTGTTTTCTTTTTCTGTAAGAGTAAGAAGTGCTGGAATAGTCTGATGTCTGTACCAAAATTTGTCTGTGGTACATTCACAGTGAAGCAGCTGCACAGATATTTTAAAAACCAATAAAAAATAGCTGTAGATGGGGAGAAGCTGGCTTCCTAGCCTTTCTGTCAGTGGTGACAACATGCACATATTGTCATAGGCATGTTCTGAGAGGCTTAGTTACAGAACATGAGGAAAAGATGTTGCAAGTCATGTGAGTACTTTTACTACCTGTTATTAGTTGTGGATGTAGTTTTGGTGTAGAATTATAAGATAAAGCTGGTAACTACCAGAATAATACATGTGGTTTTTTTCTGTAGACTTGAAGTTATCCTAATAGCAAAACTGAACTGCTCTTGAAACTTGTTTTTCCTCTCTTTTTTTCTTTAATTTTCTTTTGCTTTTTGTGGAAAAGATACCGCACTATAAACAAATAGATTTTGTGCATATTTTATATTTAAAGAGTTCTTGCGTCCAGTGAGTGTAAGCAGAAATATGTGAATTAGCTTGCTTAGCAAGCTAGGCTCGTAGCCATGAAACAATGAATTAAAAAAAATAAAGGCAGCAGGGAGTTCCAGATCTTTCTGCATTAGCTCTGTTTGACAATTTTTACATTCCTGATTTTGGTATCAGGGTGCAACATGCGGGTCTTATTTGGCAGATTAAAAGCTCTTGATCTGTTTCTTCATTAATGTTTCCATTACCATTCTTGGATTGTGAATAAGTGATTAATAACTATATTGCCAGAACTTGTCAGTATAATGCACCAGTGCATGTATTTCAAGAACGTATTTGCTTGCTTTGGTGTGATAAATGTATTCAGTTTTTTGTATGAAAGACACTTTGTTGCCACAGATAAGAGGGGGTGTAATGTGATGCACTATTCATGAATACTTGATCTGTGGTGTCTGTTCCATTTGTTTCTGTAATCCATGATAGATACTTCTTATGGTGTTGTATCATCCCTATCAATAACCATTTGCTAGTAGCTCTATTTTAGTCAGTGGTGTGGAGGTTTGAGTAGTAAAGCAGACATATTACCAAGCTTGTGGAATGTGTTTTCTGATATTACATATCCCATTAAAAAAATTAAAATCCAATGTGCGCTTACATATGAACAAATCCACAGCTCAAGCTTGTATCTAACTGCCTCTTAAAACACAGCTTTGTGTGGTGTTCTGGTAGAATTTAACTCCACATACTAATGTGGAAATCACTGAGCTGTCTTTGATGCTGGGACTCTCCATATGTTGCTATTCCAAATCTGGTTAATGCTTGTGATTTCCAGGGGAACTATAAAAAACACTGGTTATTTATAAAGTTACACAAACTGGGAAAGTACATCTCCTTAAAATGCAGAATATATGTACTTCATGTATTTCAGCAGCTAGTGATATTCAGAATCTCAAATTAGTAGTAGATATTTGTATTGTTTAGCTTATACTGATCTTAGAAATATTCAGGAGTTGTATCTCATCATTGCGAAACATCTTTGACTATATTTACGTGCAGAAAATTTCTAGAATACGTGTCCATGGTGTGAATAAAAGCCATTGAACACAGGCATATTAACTTTTATGGATACTAAGCTGTGCTGTGCTTTCCTATTCAAACTTGTCTAATTTACGTTTTGCCCCAACTTCATTTTAGAGAGTTATGTTGAAGCTGACCAGAATATCTGCCTTCAAAAATGGCAATAAATACAGAATCTTGTATTTCTATGGGATTTTTAGCCCAAATGTTTTATAAACATCAGGAATTACAGATGAAGTCAAAATAGCAACACTGGTAGCTGATTCTGATTGCTGAAATCTCTTCTGTTTTCCAAAACTTTTAAAATTTGCTTTAATTAGATGTATCTATTCTCTCTAGCCACCCAGAATACCATCTTTCCATCATATACAGGGCCTCCTGGGTTTGCCCCAGCCTTAGGCTTTCCTCAAGGTGGAGGTAAGTTTATTTTCTAAAAGTGTGGTATTTGTAGTTATGGCTAGTGGCTCATCTGAATACATCTGTTCAGGGTCTTTTTTTTTAGTATAGTGATCAGAACATAGTATTAATTTGAGTAATTGTAATTCTCTCTCATATATATACTCAGTAAAATACCTTTCCATAATAAAAAACATGTACTGCTGTCATCATTCAATGAGCAAAGAACTTAAATGCCATGATAAAGATTACCTGCAAGAGAAGAAATTAAGCATTTGTTTTTCTAGAATCATAAAACTGCTATGGCATTCAAAGTAAATAGAGGTAAGTTTCCCCTTTTCTGTCTATCAGGTGAGAAATAGATAGCTTTTTAGACTGTGATCTTTTCCTTTCTAGCACAGGTTAAACTTTTGTTGAAATTATTTTTCTTCTTTCTTGGGCTAAAATTTGTGTCCTCTTTTGTTTGAGTATGTGTAGCTGAATATTTCTTTTTCTCTGAAAAGGAGGTGCTTTCTGCTTTATTGGTCAGATGCTAGTAATTACTAAATTCTTTAAAAGCATTTTTATATCGAATACTGATGTTTTTCCTGAATAAAATCTGCTTTCGTATTCTTCCTTTTCCACTGAGATGTCAAGTGATGCTATTTATACTCTTCCAGGTCCTTCCGTTCCGCCTGTTCCTGGAGCACTTGGTCCTCTCGCGGTCACCACGTCAGCAGCGCCTGGACACGTGACTATTCCTGGTATTCCAGGCAACTCCGTTTTACTAGTCAGCAATCTCAACCCTGAAGTAAGTTTGATAGGTGGGACTGATGCAAGTGTCACCTCGTACCAACTGCCAGAATCCTTGCAAACTGACATTAGCTGAAGGAATAAGAAGAACTCTCTATGCTGATAATATAAAAAACAGGACATCTCTGTACTCCTTTTAGGTAGTTGGCAATATTAAAAACTCCAGTCATCAGTGAAAAGCTTCCTAACACGATTTGCTTTAGAAACCCTATGTTGGCGGTGTAGCTAGTAATTAGAGAGAAGTCTGTGGCCAAATATAAGAAATGTTTGAAGATGTAAACAACATACATATGATAATTTACTGATATCTCTGTTAGTATGACTCCTTTCTGTGCTGTTTCATCTGTAAAGAAGGCAAAGAATTTTTCATTACATTGGTTAAAAACAGAGAAATTAGATGGAAAGGAGGGAAAAGGAAATAAAAGCATGCCAAATCAAGTACCTTTCTAAACATGTGTAGGATCTTTCTAGTTCTGCAACTTTTTCCAAATTGAAGAAAAAGAACACAGTTACACTGTTATTGACATCACTCCACATTTATTTTTAAAAGGTGATAAGTACGCATATTCACTTTTCATATTACCACACCGATGCTTTTTCACATGGTGGCAGCAAAATTACTAAGGGCGACTTGGAAAGTTATTTTTGTAGTGGTAATGACATAGGCTGGTTTATAATCTTACTCATGTTATTCAAACACTGATCAGTGCTTAATTAAAAGCAATATTTTAAAAAAATTAAAATCAAGCTTTACCAGGGCCATGACTTAAAACACAATTCTGTTTGACTGTTGATAAGCAGTCCTGTTGCAGCGATGTAAAATTCTTGTCATACACACTCAATACGTTTACTTAACTGTAAAACTGCTAGAATTAGGCAAAATGGAAGTTACCTTCATATTCTATGATTTAAAAATCCATTCACCAGTTTCTTTAAGTAGTTGTTTTTCTGTTTTTGTACTAACATTCAAATTCATAAGCATCAAAAAACCAGCTGTAGATAGGGCTGTAAGACAAGTCACTTTTTCTTTGATTTTTCAATGTATCAGTGAGTTTCTGGTGATGGCTGCAGGTGTGCTTTCTGCAGCCAGCTGTTTAAGATGATTTTCTGAATGTGAAAGGAGTGTACTTCTCAAGTATATGTGAACCATAGGTCAGAGCTCTTTTTAGGACTCCCATGCTTTACATGGTACTAATCATACCTAAGAATTCATGTAGAACTTAGTGCTGTAATGCGTGATACATCAGTGTATTAAGTAATGCCCAACTTCTTAAAAGGATAAAAATAAGAATGTACAACAGCATTAATTGTTGGAAATTAATGCTATTATGCATTCTTATTTTTATCCTTCTAAGATACGGTTTCTTTGCAGTTCTGTAACCCTTGTCCTTTGGTATTGGTTGTCTGATCCTATCATTTCTTTTTCTCTGCATAGAAAATCTGGTTGGCCTTATTTCAGTTCATATTTGTCTCCTGTTGCAGGGTTTTGGTGTGCATTTAGACATTTCTTCATGGCCTTCAAATTATCTGGTTTTGTCTTTCATTCTCCCCCCCTCCCTCTTTTTTTTTTTTTAAGTACAAATATTGTGGTCTCATTTGAATAAGATACTTCTTTTTGAAACAGAAACCTCTATCCTGAATTAAATTTTTTGGGCCAGAAGAGTAAACAGTTCATGAATTTAAATTTTACATTGGTTGTTCTCTACTACTAAATGCTCATGATAAATGGGTATGGGCTTACACTTAGGCTGCAATATCTTCTGGTTTTGAATAATTTAGGTGTATTTGGTGCACATTTGAGAAGTTAAGTTGAGAAGGAATAGGGCTAGAGAGTGCAAGTAGTGCTTCTGATATGCAGATATTTTTAGTACTTATTACTGGCGAAACCTTTGCCTCAGTTGAAGAAATTTTTGCTGCATTAGAGTATAAATTATCTTCTTTGGTGCTTGCCACACAAGAATTTAATTGAGAAACACTGAAGAAATAATTCCTTTCAATATTTAGCTTTCTGTTCACAGCTTCTAATTGAATATACAATTTAAATACCACTTTCGATATGCTTCATACATAAACAGTTAAATTCTCTGTGTCTCCCTTTAGAATGTCGTGGCCATGTAGAGGGATGGGGACAAAACTGAAGACAAAGCAAACACATTGTGAAGCAACTGGGTTTAGTTTTGTTGGTATTGTCTGTTGTTTACAAAATATAAAGGGGTTCCTTAATGCTTTATTTTTAGTTTAGCAAATGTCTTTCATTTTTTTCAGGGAATGAGCTGCTAGCTTACAAAGAATAAGGTCAAATAATGAAGCTACTTAAAATATTAATAGCTTCTGCAGCATGACAGAATGAGTCTTGAGTGATGAAAATGCATGAGCTGAAGTGTTAGCTTGTTTACATATTTTACATGTGCATAGCAAATGTGTATTAACAAGAGTGCCATACGCTGTGGTTATTGCAGGGAATGGCTTTTGGAGAGACAGGTTTATGTATTAGTATGCAGTATCTCTTCCATTCTTTTTGTTTACCATGCACTTAGGGCATAGATGTCTTTATTTGCATGGCTTTAGAAATAATATACTCATTTTATCATTTAAACAGGCCATCACACCTTATGGACTTTTCATCCTATTTGGTAAGATACATCAAATATACCTTGAGACAGGGCTAGTGTTTCTTTTTATTTATCTGATCCATGCTGGTTAATTCAAACTCCATTGTTCTGTTCATGTCCAGAAAATGCACTGAGAAGAGGCATTGGTTTTAAAATGGTGATAAATTGAGTCAGGAGTTATAAGCCACAGGTACCAAAATGACAAAACAGGGTCAAAGAATTTCAGTGTGTGGTCCAAGTTTACTACAAAAAATGGGAAAGCAAAGTAAGATGAAAAAACAGAGGTTGCATCAGAGAAAATTCTGTACAGAATTGGCTCAGACATTAGTTTCAGGGGACAATGTTGGGCAGAGTAGTATTTTAATATACTGCAGTTAAGAGGTCTTTGACAACTACTGCACTATTTAAAAACTGAACATAAACATACAGTAGTTTGACTAGGGTCCTGGGGATTTTCCTCCACTTTTGAGCCTCAGAAAATAATACACAAACTTTAAAACTCTCCTTATACTAATATTTTAACCAACTTGTTTAATGAGGTGATTATTCTTTGTAACGCTAATGTTAGTCAAAGAACCAGACTTAGCCTTGTGCTTTTCATAGTAGTGCTCTGAAAATCATTCTTTTCTGGATTTCCACAGGTGTGTATGGTGATGTGCATCGTGTGAAGATCATGTTTAAGAAAAGAGGAATTGCTTTGGTTCAGATGGCAGATGCAACCCAGGCTCAATTAGGTATTGGTTTTTAAGGCACAATTATGCTTCAAGCTAATAGGAGTTTGATATAAAGGAGGAATTTGCCATCTCTTAGTGACAAGCATAAACAAATTAAATTCATCGTTGTGCTGCATTACTACATACAAACTTTGATAATACTCTTACTGGTTTTTAAGAAAAGGTCCTGTGAATATCAATCTAGTAAATATTAGAATTAAAACATACAATTTTCTTGTCATTTATTATAATAATATATTATTTTCCTGTAATTTATTTTATATGTACCTATTTAAGAATAGTTAACTGTTCTGTATTGAAATGTTGTTTTACATTTTTTTGGCATTTGAACTGGAGATTATAGTACTTATACCTTTTCTAAATGTAATATTGTGACATAGCTCACCTGGTAGATGTGGAAGTTGCAGTTTAAATTCAGAATGTGAAATCTGACACTAAGTAGAAAACAGTATTAGTGTTTTAAGAATTGTCTTTTCTTCCCCTCCGTTAATTCCTGTTCAAATTACATTTCCACTGGTTAGCTATCAACTACTTGAATGGACAGAGGCTTTATGGAAGAGTCATGCATGCTACTCTTTCAAAATACCAGACAATTCAACTTCCTCGTGAGGGACAAGAGGACAAAGGTCTGACAAAGGACTATAGCAATAGCCCTTTACATCGCTTTAAGAATCCTTGCTCTAAGAACTTCCAAAATATCTTTCCTCCGTCTGCCACCCTGCATCTCTCCAACATCCCGTGAGTATCTACATGTGTGATCTTCTTGAAAAGATGTTGTTTAGGTTATGTTGTCAAGTTACAAAGTCTGATGTAAGCTTTAGTTTTCTTTCCTTGGCCTTTAACAATTTGTTCTACTATGTGTCATTCTGGTATGCAATTAACAATAAGTGAATCCTTTAACTGTCCCTTTTTCATCATTAGCTAAGAGGATAACTGAATTAATTATCTTTGAGTTTTGATTAGTTTACATTTTCCTGAGAATATGCTTTTGGTTTTTTACATATTAAAGCGTGTGTCACGAATTGTCACAAGGGTTAAAGACATGTTTTTTGAGACAACAGATTTGTCATTGACATTGTGATTTAATGTAGATACAGTTTTTAGTAATTCTGACGCTTTTTAAAGAATACTTTCTACAGAATTCAGACCTCTTATGTGGAGAGCAAGTTGTAAGAAAGAAAAAAGTACTTAGTTTGCTCTTTAAGACTGAAATAATCTTTTTTATGTCTAGAATGTTGTCAACAGTGTGTGGAGTAACAGCCCAACATAAGTTTTTGCAGGCTTCTCTTGTTAGGCAGCTGTGCAGGGAGGGAAAAAAAGAAACTATGGCATTTTGCCCAAGTAAGAAAAGAAATTACAAGACACTTTGAAAACAGCTTTTTGAGTAAAATGAAAATCTTTGAAAATTGAAAATATGTGAAGCACATTCGCACAAATTGCAAGATGAAATGTATTCCTTAAGATTTTACAAGATTTTTATGCAATCTGAATTTAATGGAGAGAAAAACAGGGTTGGATGAAAAACAATAGAGTGTGTCTAAAATATTTTTGTAGCACAATGTGATACTAAAATGTAGAGTAAAAGGCAAGTGTTTTGGGCTAAAGTGTTGACAATGTTTGAATTGGTGGAGATAAATTTAAACAAATTAGCAAAAACTAATTTAGAAGCCAAAATTGAGATCTTGATATTATTACTCTGTGCTCTACTACAAGTTGAGGCGAGTTTTTGTTTTGTTTGTTTGTTTTTTGGTTTTTTTCAATTAGGCCTTCTGTTACTGTCGATGATTTGAAGAACCTTTTTAAAAGTAAAGGATCTACTGTGAAAGGCTTCAAATTTTTCCAGTAAGTTCTCTTGTAAAATTGCTGAGCAAGCTTTCATCCTGAAAAATAGCTAATTGCTTTTTTGTGACTATGTGTGTATAACTATAGGCAGGATTCCATGTATATATAGCTATAGGCAAAGGCAGTACACCTATCACAATTTTCATGATACTTTCAAGCTTAAAATTTTTAATGGAATACAATGTTAGCATAACTAAACTAAAAATATGCAGCTTTTTGACAAATTCCCTGTGTGTTCAAAGTAGAACAAGTGGAAGGACAGTAACTGCTCACTTCTTGAAAAAATACCAGTTGTGTGTATGTAAAGTGCCATATAAAAGATGACAGTGATGACAATGTATCTACATTAATTAAGGCTATTTGGCAGCATTATTTCAGTACAATCATACCTGCTAGAATAATCCCATCTAAATGGACAATGCCAGTATTTCTTAGAGGTCTTCAAGCCTTATTTTGATCTAGCTTTTTGAAGTCCAGTGTAATGAAAGAATGACATGGCTTTAAGCCATAGATTTGCAAAATTTGTGTAGTTTTGTTATCTTTACATTTTAGCAGGTGCATAAATAGTTCTGATTTTTTTGCTATACAGGTGTCCAGTGTGTGTGTGATATGGCTGAGAAAAAAACCACTTATGTCACTTTTCTGTGTTGGCTAGTGACAATTTGGTTAGGATTAATAATGGTTTTTATTGTACTTCAGGAAAGATTGCAAAATGGCTCTTATCCAGCTGGGCTCTGTGGAAGAAGCAGTTCACGCTCTCATTGAGCTTCACAATCATGACTTTGGAGAAAACCAGCATCTCAGAGTTTCCTTCTCAAAATCTACAATCTGAATTTTCTGTGAACTTTCCCTTTAAGGCTGCATAATGGTTTAGTAAAATCTTCAAATAGAGACTGAGACAGCTGTGACCAGCTCTGTCTCTTAAAAGAAAAGCCTTGGTCATACACAAAGAATAAAATGATGATTTTTTCTGATTCTGGCTGCAAGTATGTCATCCACAGAAAGATTCTTCTTTGAAATAGCTTAAGCAACAATATTTATCATCAAATTTCCTACTTAAAATTTTATTTTGAGAACAGTCTTTCAGCTTTTGTTTGAAATCAGCCTTACAAAAAAATTTACATATGCCAAATGGGTATGTTTAATGAAATGGTAAATGTACTCTGTGCAGATTAAACACTAATTTGAATGTGAAATAGTGCTTGGGTTTCTTGAAGAAAAGCAAACAGTAACTGTGAGTATCCTCTAAATAGTATTTATGTTACCAGGGGGTGTGTTCATACTTTGGCGAATCTTTACAAATAACTTGTTTATAAAAATAAAAAGTCTGTGCTGTTCTTATAGATTAAATTATTAGAGAAAAGGCAGTGCCTTCTCTCTGTGGAATAAAAGGTATTTGACAAGTTTCTTCAAGATGTGGTATTGGAGAATTAGGTAGACTTGACCATGGGTTGGAAGTTTGATGTCCTACTTCTACTATGAAGGGATGTGTAATAGTACCTTGGAGAAAATAAAACAAGAAAATGGTCCTGATTTAAAATAATTTTTTACGTTTCTCTAAATAATTAAGTGTTTGCAATCTTATGGAAAATATTCAGGTCTGTGATGGTTTCTCAAGTTTTTAAGAAGTTATTTTTGCTAAGGTCGTCTTTCAGGGCAGAAAAATTAAACCTCTAGGTTTTTTACCACTCTAAAGTCTCATACTTAAATTACTGTGTATTTACCTGATTTCTTATTATGTGCCTTACTATATGTGTATGATACAATAGATTAGAGTGTTACCTGAATTATCTTGCAAAAATATTGTGGGGCTTTGTGAAAATTCTCCTTTTGGTCTTTTTGAAAATGTTTTCCATGATACTCCAAGATGTATTTTTTCATTAATTAATACTTTGAATTCTATTTTCTTGTGCTTTTTTATGGAGATTGCATATAGGTGGGAATGAGCTTTCATTTGGTATATAATCACTAAAGGATTCTTTAATTTACCTAGTTGCACTTCTCTGATGGTAGTACTTCACTGATTAAAAAATTCAGAAAAAAACAGACTAAAAAGCCCAAACAAACCTATATAGGAAAGCCAAACAGCAAATCCAGTTCAGTTTCTGGACTTCATCTAACTTTTTGAGAGACACTGGCTGTATCAGAATAGTCTCTTTCAGGTTTCTGCATTTATCAGTATTAAACTTAAGGTAATAGAATGCTATCATTCTTTGCTTAGTAAGTATGAAAAAAATGTTTGATACTGAATCTTGATTTGTCTTTGGGGAGTGAACTGAGATGCAGTTAAGTTTGGTCATGAGTGTACAGATGAATACTAATGACTTCTGATCGTATTTTAAAATGCTAAATTTCATCTTTAGAGCTCTTTTTCCTAGCATTTTCTTTTAAGTAAATGAATTGAAAATAAATTTAATTTGATACTACTTGCTTTTTAAAGACCTGTTTCTTTCAAACACAGCATTTATTTACTTCTTACTATTGCAGAATTTGTTTCTGCTGTAATGTTTTGCCACTTGTAATTGTTTTCATTCATCTGAATTGTGTGACTTTATCTTTCTAGAAGAAAGACTGTATTTCTACCATGATCTGAGTATTCGGTAGTGAGCTTTCTTCAATTTTCCCTCTGAATTATTTTTGCAAAATCAGCCCAACAGTAGCTTGCCAGATACTAGCTAAACGCATATAAATTGATTACAGATGTAGTTTTAAGGAAACTTCCCTGCCCAACCATCCAAGAGCCGCTCTGGCAGTCACTCTTGCACTGCCCAAGATGGGACTGAGGCCCCTTGCCAGATACACCCCCCACACTCACACAGTCACAGCAGGTTTCCTTACTGGATTGACCCCAGGTTTCCCAAAGCAGAGTCTCAGGCATCCCAACCATTAAAATAATTTCCTCACAGTGCAGTAACAAACCAGCAGCTCGAGCTGGTGCCTCTGAGGAGGGACCCAGAACAAAGGAACCCCTGGGCTTTTATCCCCTCACCAGTCTAAGCACGGGAAGGTCTGGGATCATCGACTGCTGCCGTGTCTCAGTGTCCGGTGCCCTGGCTGGGCCACAGGTCCCCAGGCCCTCGTTGTGCCGAGGGTCGGCTCTTCAGGGCCTCTTTGCCTGGGCTGCACCAGCCGGAGCTCAACCTGCAGCTCCCACTGCAGCTGCAGCCCGAGATACCTCCGTGAACCTGTTCCTCAGCAGTAGCAGCCAATCTGACTGTACAGATGTAGCTATAATAAGTGCCATACAACACAGCTACATAAACATCCAGAATGTATGATGTACTGGAAAGTTCAACTGGCTTAGGTATAATATTCCCCTTAGGGATGTTACCTTTTGGGTTTCACAGAATCATAGAATGGTATGGGTTATCTTCATAAGCTTCTCACAGGCCAACCTCTGAGTCTGTCCAGGTCCTTCTAGATGGTATCCCTTGCCTCCAGGTGTGTTGATTGCGCCACACAGCTTGGTGTTGTCAGAAAACTTGCTGAAGGTGCAGTTGATTCCACTGTCCATGTTACCAACAAGGATGTTTAACACCTCTTGTACCAGTGTATCCTTTCACAACACCACTCATTATTGGACTCCACTTGAACGTCAAGCTTTTGACCAAAACTCTTTGAATGTGACCATCCAGCCAATTCCTTTTCCAGGTCCACCCATCAAATCCATGTCTCCAGTTTAGAGACAAGGATGTTTTGTGAGACAGTGTCATGCTTTGCACAAGTCCTGGTCGATGACATCAGTTGCTCTTTTCTTATCGACCATTGCTGTAACTCTGTTGTAGAAGGCCACTAAATCTGTCAGGCATGATTGATTTGCCTTTAGTGAAGCCATCTACTTCATAATCTTACTGAGAATCAAGGTGGGACTGACAGACTTCTAGTTCTGGGTCTTCCTTATTTCCGTTTTTACGAATGTAGGCTCTGTTTTCCCTTCTCAAGGGAAGGTTTAATTTTTGCAGTTTCATAGACCTGGGCTGCTCAGAAAACCTCTTTTCCTCCCAGGCTACATGTCGTTACTTCCATCTTCTGTCGCCTTTCATTTAGTGTTTAAGTTCATTCAGGAGCTCCTTGTTTATCTGACCGCATCCTGACATTTTTTCCTGGCCTCCTCTTTGTTGGGATAATCACTCCTGAGCTTGGAGGAGGTGATCCTTGAATATCAACCAGCTTTCTTGGGCCCCTCTTCCCTCCAGGGCTTTATCTCATGATATTCTACAAAGCAGATCCCTAAGGAGGCCAAAATCTGCTCTCCTGAGGTCCAGGGTAGTGAGCTTTTTGTGCACCTTCCTTGCTGCCCTAAGGAACTCAAGCTCCATTTCGTGATACTTGCGGTTGAGGCTTCCCTTGAGCTTCACGTACCCCACCAGCCTCTCCTTGTTGGGAGAAAAAGGTCTGGCATAGCACCTCCTCTCCTTGGCTCCTCTGTCACCTGGAGAAGGAAGTTATCATCAATGCATTCCAGGAAGTTCCTGGCTTGTTCATGTGCTACTATGTTGACAGATACTAGGGTGGTTGAAGCAAGGTTTGTGTACGTGAGGCTGCTCCTCTCTGTCTGTAAAGGGCTTCATGTTCTCTGTCTTCCTGTCAGACAGTCTGTAGCAGACCCCCACTATAAAGTCACCTGTCTCTTGCCTGCCTTCAGTCCTGACCCATTAACTCTCAGCCAGCTCCTCATCCATCCTCAGCTGAAGCTCCATGAACTCCAGCTGGTCATTGACATACAGGGCAGTGCCATGTCCTTGTCAACCCTTCTAGTACTTCCTGAAGAGCCTTCATCCTTCCATTCCAACACTCCACTCTTTGGAGCCATCCCACTGTTTGTCCGTGACATGCAATTGAGATCATAGCCTGCAGGCATGCCCACGTCTCTAACTCTTGTTTATTCTCTCTCTTTTGTGCTATTGCATTGGAGCTGAGACCTTAATGAAGCTGACTTACTGGCTGGAGTGGCTGGCATTTCTTTGTCTTGTTCTTCAGGTGCTTTCCTGCTGGCCTGTGATTCCTCTTCGTGCTCTTGGGCATTGATTGCTGGCATTGGCATCAGATTGGTAGGAGTGGGATGGACTGAGGTTCTCTTCCCACTGGCATCTTTAGTTTAAAGCCCTTCTCACCAGCTTGGCAAGCCTGTGGCAGAAGATGCTCTTCACCTCTTCTGACAGATGCACTCTATCACCCCTCAGCAGACGCAGTTTCTGAAAGCAAGTCACATGGTCAGGTCAGCCAAACCTCTGGCTGGGACACAGCCCCAGAAGCATTTGTTGATTCGCCAGATTTGACTTGCCCTTTCAAACACCTTCTCTTTGTGAGCATTGATGAAAAGACTGCCTGCAGAATCTTAAAAAATTTTAACTTGGGAAAAATCTCAATGTGGGTATTTATTATGTTTCCTTTTTGGTTTTGTGTTACAAGTATTGTGTGTCTTTTTTGATCCACCTTTATTTTTCTGTTTCTGCAACCGAATTATTCTTGTCAACATACTTTTGGATTTGTGTGTATCTAAAAGATGCTGCCTCTTAGGGAGATCTGCTTTTACAAGATATGCAGACAAGCTTTGAAACTTGACAGTACATCTTAACATCTGCTTAGCAGGGTGAATGCACTAGTTAAGGCTAGTTTTTCCCATGTAGTGGTCTGCCCTGAGTAATTGAAAGCACAAACATAACCCCTTAGTTATCACAATGCATTGTTAGTGAAGGATCATGGCAAAGGGAATATTTTTTATACTTCGCACTTGACTCATTAGTGCCTGGCTGCAAAAGCACAGTTGCATCTCAGTTCTTGATTCTCTAAAGCATGTAATAGCAGATCCCTTGATATCTGTGAAAAGAGCAAGATTTGGGAAAGAATGGTATTATTCTATAGATTCTTACAGTGATGTGGATGGAAAGGAACCTCCAAAGGCCTTAGTCCTACCTTTTAGTTGGATTGCGGACGACATTAAGCAGTTACTCAAAGAATTGTCCATGTAAATTTTAAAAAAATCAAATGGAACAAATTCTTTGTTCTTCACTGTTCTGTTTGGCAGTCCTCACTGTGAATTTGCTTTCCTAATATGTAACTAGGCTTTAAACATGCTGTATCCTATGTCTTTTGCCTTTTTCCCTCTTAACTGTATAACAGTGAAGAGGATTCTGGTTTCATCTTCTCTATGCTGTGGCCTTAAGTTGTTAAAGATAAGTTTATAATTTCTTTAACATATATTATTAATTTCTGTTTAAATAATTGGTGAAGTATCTGGTAATGTGCACAGTGTAAGCTGGGCACATGATGTGATTCTTCGGGGCTGTCTTGTGCAGGGCCAGGAGATGGACTTGATGATCCTTGTGGGTCCCTTCCACCTTGGCATATTCTATGATTCTATGACTGTATGGTTACGTTTTTGTGTGTGTCATGCCCTTGAATCAACTCTGAGTTACCTCCTAGTCCATTTTTTTGATGGATGCACATTTGGTTCAAAGTGTAATAAGGCCTTTTTAACAACCCAGGAGCAGCTAAGTGCCTTTTGAAATGATCCTTGATTTGTTATATAATGGTGAAACTTCTGCTTCTTTGAATTTCTGCATAACTTGTAAAATACCAGAACCAATTTCTGAAACTTTGACTCATAATTTGACTCAGTTGCCTTGTGTGCTGGTCCTGTAAGTTGCACTGGTTTTATGTACTGACAAATTGAGGTCCTTTTTATTTGGAAGATATTCCACATATCTGTGGAGACTTGCCTGTATGTGACATTACTGATTACAGACAGCAAACTTGTGTTTGTATGCCAAGAAAACTGTTAGTGTTTGTGGATAGTACTGCCAGTGAGATCTGTGTGATCAATTATCTTGCCCTCCTCTGATTCATGTCAGCAGGAAAGTGATGAGTTGGGGTTTTCTATAAGAGATGTAGACCTTATACTTGTAATTTTATGCTATTAGTTTATACTTCTGTTTTTCAAACGAGAGGTCAGCTGCCTACAGAAAGCATTGTTTTGCCTTAACCTTTGGCCCTGATATGTTGTTAGGTAGAGCGGAACTATCAAACCTAGTATTGTTACTGTTGAGCTGAAAGGATGCCAGCCAGATTGCACAGAACTTTTTCTTTAAATTAGCTTCATCTTCTGTCTTCTGAAGTTTTGTTTGCTGTATACAAGATTGTTTGCCTGCTCTTTTCAAATCAAATCCTAACAGAATAGAAAATTTCTGAAGTATTTAACTTCAGTTTTATTGATGGGGGATGTGATATAGGAACAAAATTAGACCAAAGTTTTTGTGCCTTCAGTAGTTTTATATGTAGAGTTTTTCATATTTGTACATGTCTTAAGTATAATAAATACATTTTTCTCCTCTGGAAAATGTATATTTATATTGTGAAAAATTAATATTGTCTACTGACTATACAAGAAGTGAACTACAGCTGTTTCAATACGTATGTAATTACTCTACTGCCTTTCCCATTGCGGCTTTTTCTTTTGTGCTGCAATATGTAGGAATCCAAGCATAACTCACATTATTTCCAACTTCAGATAATAATAATGTACTGTGCTTGGAGCACTCCCAAAGAAATTAAATGCTTACATAATTGAAGGTCCGTGATAAATGAAAAAAGCTTTTACATTAGCAGATTAATGTCACCACTGTAAGCAGTTTTTCAGTTCTTGGAAACTCTGCTTTATTTATGAGTGGGAAGCTACCACACGTGAACTGAATTTGAAGCACTTTCCAATTCTTTTTTAAGATGTTACCCACTTTCTGCAGAAGTTCTGCAGCAGCACAAGACAAAAGTTGTTAACCAAGCAGATTCTTGCATCAGAATGTCACTTTACTCTCTGACCAAAGACTGTTCTGGTTTTACTGAGATATATGAAAACCTGTTTTCTCTCACACTCCTTTCTGATAGGAAGACCCAGTGCGAAGTGGCCTCTATTTGAGACTATTACGGGTGGTAGAAACAGTGGAAAATGAGATTGTAATGTGAACCAAATGGTGTGAGAGAAGCCAAAAAGTTAATACATTGCTTTTAGTACTGTACTAAAGTACTGTGTAGACACAGTAAACATCTCTAAAAATTGCTGTCATTCTTTCATTTTGCATATGTTCATAAAAGTTCCCTTTCAGTTTATAAAAATGTTCATCTAACACAAGAAAATACTGTAAATATTTGTAAGATCATGTTTTGTTTGGTTTTTTGTTTTGTTTTTTTTTTCAATCTGGAAAAAGAGTGTTTGGGGAAACAAATGGAAATGTAAAATGTTTTTATATAAAAAGATTGTCTGTATATTTTAATAAGCAGCAGCTTTCATTTGTAAAGCATCTTGTGGCATTGCATGAAAAGTATTCCGTGTCTGTGGAGATGACTTAAACTGAAAGAAGATGTAAGATGTATTAAAGAAACCTATTTTGTGACTGTGTAGTGCATGGTGAATTTGATTTTGTTTGTGCTGTAATATATTCTGGTTTTTTTAGGTTAGTGTGTTTTCAGATTACATGGTATCTATACCTAACTCTTTTCCTAGCTCTAGTTGTTGTAGCATGTCTTTTAATAAATGTAATTATGGCTGTACTCTCTTACATTTTCCTGTGTTCTTATCTATTGCTTTGGGTTTTTCTGGTCTTACAACTGTGCAGCTATTAGCAGCTTATTTTCTATTTTTTCCTTCAGCATACATGGGCATCTAAGCAAAAGCTTTTCCTATCAAAAGTATTTTAAGAAGGTTAATGCACGTCTTCAGCAAGAAGTGATGGCCAGCAGCACCTAAACTTTCTCCTGAGCAGGGCAGAAATTCTTATTTCAGTAGGATGAAAATTTATTCCATAACTCTAAGGCAATATAGTAGTTAATGACTGTTTTGTTATTTGTTATATACTTCAGTCGTGAGAGGCTTGAGGCCTTATCGTTAGAACTCTTTTTTTTTATCTTGGACCATGCTGTACTCTTTTCTAGTCCTAGGATCCAAATTCATATCCTTTGCACAAAGATTTTAAAAAATGTGAATAGCAGCTGAAAAAGATGGTCTGCTTTCAGCTTCCTGTTTCTCTGCTGTCTTTTTGATTGCTTTTCTTTCATACTCCTTTGGTTGCCCTTCTCTGTGTTGCACAGCACTAATTTAGATGCTCTTATTCTTGCATCCAAACTTCAGGATTGATGGTAAACAGATTGTAGTCTAAGGCCATAGATAGAAATATGAGGGGACCGCAGCACCTCTTTCTGAGCTAAAATTCTCAGGCAGTCTGGCAAGGATTTAATTGTCTGCCACTCAGTAAATTATGCTATTACCAATCTCTGAGTGTAGATGCCTTTGTAGGGAGAAAAATCTGATCCAGTTTAGACTGAATTGCTGGTTTCGCCGAAATGCTTATTCTCCAAGGCTACATATGAAGTCCCTGCCTGTAACTTTTGATTTTTGTACGTGATACATGAAATAGTTGATGAGCATTCTGGGGAAAAATGCTAGCTCTTGGTAGCCATACTCTGGCTTCTTATTTTTTGTCCAAGTCTGCCTGAGAAGGCGTGAGAAAGTGAAATTCCTCCCTGTTGTCTTCTCCTATTACTCTTTAACCAAAAAATAAATCCCATTTTGAATTCTTGTGTGCTGTTGTTAACCCTGCAATACAATCACAGTAATTTTTTCCCTAAGCAGTTTATATAAGTGTCCATCTTGGAAGAAAATGAAAAATAAAATACAGCTTTTAAATAGAACAGATATAAATTTTTTGATACCAGAATTTGTTCTCATATTTGCAAGCTGAAAGAGAAAGGGCAGTAACTGGTGGATTTGCCAACATCTATTTTCTTATATGGTTTGGATCAGTCCCAAAAGATTACTCTATAGCCCCAGGGCTCACCCGTTTACAGAGATGGAAAGAAGATAAAGTATACTTTGAAAATAAAATAGAAATTCCCACTTTGAATTTTCTTAACTGTGCTGAGATGTTTGTACTTGAGTGCTTTGGCATGAAGCATGTGAGTACAAGGCTGTCTAAACGAAAGATAGTGAAAGCGGAAGTTGTGGTAGAATACATAGGTGAGTGAAGGTGTGGGAGGTACAGGCCGAGGGGAGAAGAGACCTCAGAAAAGTGAATCATCCCAAAGACCACTTCCAGACCAATGCCTTTGCTGTTGACCATAAACTCATCTCAGATGCTGCAAAAAAAATACAGAGAGAAACAGTCCAGTGACAATGAGAACAAACATCTTAAGGGTAGTGCTAATGTAGCAGTATGAGTTGCCTGGCTCCAAAAGAGCTCTTACAAGGAGAGTAATTACTTTAGTCTCAAGTTAGTGATCATTCTTATTCCATAGTATTTGATGCTTAGTCTAAGACATCAGGGTAACGCTTCTAGGTCCTATGTTTTCCAATCTGCTTTCCAATTTCCAATCTGCTTCAAGGACAGCTAGTCTGTCGTTTTGTGAGAATCAGAGGTTTTAATGGAAGCAAAGTGTACCTTCTGTAATTTCTTCATTAAATCTAGTGTGTAAAATGTTTTTCTAGCTGTGCACCTAAGGGAGATACAAGAAGGCTGGAGAGGGGTTTTTCACAAGAGCGATATGTCAAGGGCAAATGGCCTTAAGCTGAAGGAGAGTAGGTTTGGATTGGCTACTAGGAAGAATTTCTTTACTGTGGGGGTGGTGAGACACCATGATGGGTTGGCTAGGGAAGTTGTGGACTTCTCGTCCCTGGAAGTGGTTGGATGGGGCTTTGAGCAACCTGGTCTGGTGGAAAGTGTTGCTGCCCATGGCATGCAGGTCAAACTATGTGATCTTTCAGGCTCCTTCCAACCCAGGCCATTCTATGATTATATGAGCTGTTTCTCTTGTCTGTGTATATTGTTTGTACAATTGAAGGGTCTGTAGTTTTTATTGAGGGTTTTCTGTGGTTTTTTTCTCTCCAGAGCCCATCTTGGCCTGCAAAGCCACATTACTCAATGCTTGGAAACTTTTTTTAAAAGGGGATGGGCTGGAGGATATTGCATAGTGCTGCAGGCGTACAGCTCTGTGGTTGGAGACACGTTCTGTTTCTGCCCTGCTATGGTGCTGCCTAGCATGCACCTAGAGAATATGTTCAGTAAGTATTACTGCCTGTAAAAATAAAATTGAAGCTGTTTTTGAAACAAATATGATCTCAACACAAAAAAATTAGAAAGGCTAAAGAGATTAGGATAACTCTGCTATTCAGTATGATGAATTCTTGTTGATCTAGGAAAAGCTGTCTGTAGCTCCATAGTCTATTTTAGTCAATGCAATGTGGGTGGGTGCTGGGAAGGAGGGTTGTGGGTTCTTTTCTAATTAAAAACTTTTGACAAAAACCTAAAGTTGTCAGGTTTAGTTCTTATCAAAGAGCATGGGAATGTTACTGGCTGACTTTTCAGCATTACTGTAGTCTTTTTCTTTCCTTTTCTTCCCTCCTTCAGTTCTCTCCCATGGCCAAATTGTCCAAAAGTAGTGTGAGATTTAATAGCAGCAGTACAGTACATTCAGCAAAATGTAATTTCTGTATATGCAGAATTTGACTTATCTGGTCATTAGATTTGAAGTATCTGGTGAATTGTGTAACTAAAGTTCCCCATTTTGAAAAGTTCTGAAATTAGTTTTTCTATTTAAGGTCACAATAAATTTCTGAAAACAGTTTGCCAGCCAAGTAGTCTCTTCTATCACATCTGTTAACTGAAAGTGGTTTCTACGCTTTTCTTCATACTTGACGTTTGGTTGGGTGACATGCTCTGTTCCTTTTTGTGTGTCTGTTCTCATTATGACTGAACAGCTTAAAATTCTGTCTTGCTGAGGTTTTAATTATCTTGTCAAAAGCATAAAGGGTTTATACTGTTGCTCTTTGTGTTTCAACAAGTTTATCTTTTTTGTCAGAGCCTTCATTGGTCTATCAGATACTGAACTGGTTAAAGATTTTTGACAGCAGACCTCTCCCAGTTAACGCTATCATTGTTGAGTGTGTTTGTTTCCGCAGTAAATGACTATGCATTATGCTATTAGAGCATAAGATCCTTCAATGTTAATTCAACTGCAATGATGCAAAAGGTAATTAACAACACCACACTTCTTGATGCTGACTTGATATGGTATAAATGCCTTTTTCTCTTTTTTTGCTCTCGTTTGGCACTGCTGGTTACAGCCTCCCTGACACAAGATGGCCTGAGTTAGTTCCTCCTTCAGGGCATGCTATATATGCTTGTAAGATTCCCAAGGAACTTACTGGAATGCTTTGTGGAGGCCTTTACTCACCAGTCAGTGCAGAACTATGCTGCTTGGGTGAATAGTTTTTCTTTGAGGAAGTTGTTCAGTCACTGTGTACCTCTAGCTATTACATAAACTGCTTATTCTGCAGGGTGTAGATTCTCCCAATTTTATATATGGGAAAATTGCATTTTTCGTTTATTTTCTTTTTTATGCATATGATTTTAATCAAGGTCCTTCAAAAATATTTTCAGGTCGCTGTTGCCACTCATCAGCAGGAAAATAGATAAGGAAGAGATTACTTTTGATGGGCCTGACCATAAGATGTTAGCAGCAGCATCCTGTCTTGCCTGGGATATCTCACTCACTTACTGTCTCATGAAATCTAACAGGAAAATTGCTGATTACTTTGCAGATCAATTGCCTAGAAACACTGGGCTCGATTAAGATGCTGAATGTAACTTTGGGAATCATGCTGACTAATCTTGATTTTGTCCTTTTCGAAGTCTAGGATCCAATCTAAACAACCACACTTCTAAACTGACATATACGTATCTTCTCACTCTCCAAATGATGGGGCTGTACCTCCAGGCAAATTTTAAAACACCTTCTGGTGTACATTTGGTTGTACATCAAGAGGGTATAAAATAAAAAATCATAGTTTTAATAATTAGGCAGTTGGATTCATGTAGCACATAGCAAGAAAAAAATTCTCAGCCTCATGCAGGCCTAAATGGTCAGTCATCACCTAGTTCTCACGGGCTTACATGTTTTGAATGTCAAATCTTTCTGCTGTATAGAGAGTTCATGAGCCCCAGGTGCCCTTGTGGCCAATCAGGCCCATGGTATCCTGGGTTACATGGAGAGGAGCATTGCCAGCAGGTCCAGAGAGGTGATCCTGCCCCTCTGCTTGGCCCTGGTGAGGCCTCACCTGCAGTGCTGTGTCCAGTTCTGGGCTCCTCAGTACAAGGCAGATATGGAGCTCCTGGAGGGGGAGCCCCAGTGAACAGTAACAAAGATGGTTGAGGGACTGGAGCATCTCTCTTACGAGGAAAGGCTGAGGGAGCTGGGCCTGTTCAGCCTTGAGAAGAGACAAATGAGAGGGGACCTCATCGCTGTCTGTAAGTATCTGAAGGGAGGGTGTCGAGAGGATGGATCCAGGCTCTGTTCAGTGATGCCGAGCAATAGGACAAAAGGCAGAAATTGATGCACGGAAGTTCCACCTGAACATAAGGAAGAACTTCTTTACCATGTGAGTGACTGTGCACTGGAAGAGATTACTCAGAGTTCATGGAGTTTCCCTCGCTGGAAACACTCAAGAGCCATCTGGATGGAATCTTGTGCCATGTGCTCTCCGATAACCCTACCTGAGCAGGGAAGTTGGACCAGTGTACTCCAGTGGTGTCTTCTAACCATTCCCATTCTGTGGTTCTGTGATTGTAAGATAAACTTGATTTCTCGCAGATATTATTTGAAGATAAATAGAGATTTCAGCTTTGCAATTTGAATGAAAAAAGAAAATAAAGACTAGGTGACTTTTTATTTCTATAGAAATACTAATCTGAGGTCTTTATTACAATTTATAACAATGCAGAAATGCCCTCACCCAGGGTGTATTTCTCCTCTGATTGCTGGTAAATATAGAAATAATAGAGCTACACCTAAGATCAAAGAGCAGAGCTTGTGCTAGTTTTGTAACAAAACAAAAGCACTCTTTTTTTTTATGCCAATGGTTGCATGATTTTATGAATCTGAAATCCAGCACGTTCTGCTGGCTTTGTATTTCCAGGATCTGAAAATACAGTAATTTAAGGTACTTTCTAATTGGGATAGAAACAGCTACTTTAAACTTGATGAACAGCATGTGAAAGTTTAATTGCTTATGGAACAGCTCAGAGAGTGAAGGTTGAGGTATTTACTATGAAAGGTTTGGCTATTAGATTCCGTTTTCCTTCCCACTACAAGGTGTTGATGCAAATATGAGGTTGCCTGGTGACAAAATACAATTGGTCCATAGAGAAAGATGCCATGGCAGAAGAATCCCCAGCTGCCTGAACAGCTTTGGAATGGTCACAAAACCACAGAATGGTTAGGGTTGGAAGGGACCTTTGGAGATCATCTGATTCAACTTTCCTGCTAAAGCAGGTTCACAGGAACTTGTTCAGGCAGGATGTCCAGGAACTCGTAAGGCACAAGTATGGAATTTATCTTCATAGATAATATAATTTGACAAGTTGCCATATTTCCCTTCTAATGTTTTTGGACTCACTTGTAGACTCACTTTGCCCATAAATACAGCAAAGCTGATGGTGAGAGAAGGATAATACAAGGATAATACTATAGTCAGTGGGATTTGGATTTTTTCCTGTACTTGCCAAATAAATTGTCATTCATTTTTGCTTTATTGATGAGTTGTTCTTAAGTTTTATACAGCTGCAGTAGAGAGGCCAACATGCCTGTGGGTGAGCTTGGGGAGCCTGGCAGAGAAGAAAACATGAGTCTTGTTGCCAAGTTCCTTCTCTTCAGATTTTAGTATATATTCTAGGATCTGAAAGGAAAATATGTCTGTTCACCTACTTGGAGCTAAAAAAATCACATTACTTTTTAAAAATCTATTTATTTATTATTTTTAAAATGTGTGAAGAGGATGCTGTTACTGTTTCTTTCTGAACTTTTCCTTTTTGCCTCTCTGCCTCTTTCCTCCTACCTATGGTCTTCAGTCAGCACAGCCCTCAAAATAATGACGCAGCATGAAACAGAAGCAATGGCTATCAGCAGTGTTCTTGGATGGCATTCCTGACAACACCAGGACACTGCCCTATAAACTGATATACACTAAGTTCTTGTGGTTTAAAAACTTCTAAAAGCTGGGGCAGACTGCAGTGGCATGAAAGCTTCTACCAGAGGTTATGTTGCACCATGCACAGTTATGTGGGAATACTATCCCGGCTGCACATCTAAGTGGGAGGGAGAAGTGAAGAGACGCAGAGAGGGGTTATCTTATCAAAGGTCCCAGAGGGTTTGTGGCAAAGCCCAGTTTGGTCTCCTATGCTAAAACCCACAGATAGCAGCCCTCTGCTCTGGAGAGCTGCTTTTCTGATTAGCAGCAACTGTCAGCAGGCTTTATCACCTACTATGCCCTTGTTATGAGATGTACAGGGCATGCTCTGATGCATGTGACATCCAAGGCCCAGCCTCTAGGCAAATTGTATAGAAGCATTCAGTATTTAAGGTTCAAATTCAGGTATCCAATGCTTTTGCAGAAATCTCATTTACTTTTTCGTCTTTACTTCATCTGCTAGAAGTTGTGACAGTGGCATAGGTGCCCTAAGAGTACAGACAGAAATACCACAGACAGCTTGAGTGATAATATTTCCTTTTTAAAAAAATCATACAAGAGACTGGTATACTTCTGCACAATATTTACTGAAGCATTTTCAGTAGAAACTGAAGAAGGTCAGCCAGTTTTTTTCAGTTATTTCTGATTCGACAATTGCTGTTGCTTAGTCTGGGAACTAAGTGGGTAACCAGAAACCAATTATTAATTTGATTAATTTTAAATAGGCAAGAGAGGCAGAATTCAGATAGAAGAAATCTTCCATCAAGCTGTACTTACTCTTTTCATTGCTAGTTGGAAAGAAGTGCTTGATAGCAAGCTGTTCGAGAATGCAGCTGCACTATGAATAGCTGAGTGATCTGTTAACGAGGATGAAATACTTTTATTCGCTCTGGCTGAAGATGTTCGCTGTGTTTTTAAAAATGTGTTTGCTGAAAGAGCTGTTAGTATCAAATATTTTGTCTTCATGTGTCAAAATAAGCAGTGTAATTTATGCCAAAAATCCTTAGGAGAAAAAAAAGGGGTTTAGATGAAGTGGTGATAATCATTGTCTGCAAAGGAGACAGAACAAATACAGATGGCTGAGGAAATGTTTAATCCAGCTTGCCTTTCTGATGGTCAGTTATCTGCATTTAGACACTTGCAAGCTAAAAATGCACAGGAAGCTTCCAAGCGTCTCTGGATGAATTCAATTGCTTGGGCCATCGCAACTGTTTTCTTTTCACGAAGAAGAGAAATTGAAACAAATACTGGTACATACATCTTCTGGATAATTTAATGTTAGGGATGAAGGAAACACTGTAATTACAAAATAGGCTTCCTTTAGGTTTAGCAAGGAAAAGATTGAAAAATTTATCCTATCCAGAACAGAAAATATAGGTAGGTCATAGTCTGTGTTTTCATTAGAGGGATATTTTGCATGAAACAAGGGAGATTTGCCCAAGATGTTAAGGATCAGCATGTTGGGACACTGATCTGTCTTACCCTCCTGAATCTTTAATTATCTTTCTATATAAATTAGCTAGGGCTTGGGCAGGTGACCTCAGGGCAGAAGTGATCTGTGATTAATCTCAGCAGTAGATTCAAACCTGAAGTAGTGGGAGAGATTGTTTGGGAATGCTGTGAATTCTTTATCACTATCAGCATAAGGAGCAAGTTAGACAAGTATGTCAGGAATCACAGAGTTGACCTTGTTGTAGAGCAGAAAACAGAATGAATAACCTCTCAACATCTTTTGACACTTCTTTCTTATGACCATGCGTTAAATGTAAAGTAGCCTTTGTGTGTTGTTTAATTATTTGGTTCTGGAGTGCGTCTGAAACAGCAATTAATTGTCTGAGACATGCTAGACATAACAAGGGGGCTAGTTCCAGTACAGTTTACGTCCTGTACTTTTTTCAGCTGACACACATCCTTGTTACTTTCCTTAAAGAATATTTCTATTACAATTTTTTTTTTTCTCCTTGTAAATACGATGTATTTCTTCAGGCTTCATGCCAAAAATATTTTCCTGTTTGCTGCATGAGGTGTTTATAAAAAGTTGATTCTACTGCTTTTTATGAGAGGAAGAGTAGAAATTGCAGTGATTAGTAGGTCTGCTACACAGTGGGTTGCAAAGGAAGAGGAACATTGTAATTTCCAAACCGTTTTAATATGTTGTGCAGAAGAGTTGCTCTCTGAACCATTCCATATAATGATAAGCTACTTACCACCACTGAGAATGCGTGCTTCCAATTTCAGTAAATTTAAGGGAGAAATACACAGAAATGACATCTGTAGTGTGTTCTTCCAAAACAGGATCACTTGCGATGTAACTGGCTGCTGCTGAAGAATCTGGTCAAGATGAGTAAGTGTAACAGAAGCTGGTTAAAAGTGTATACATGCTTAAGTAGGCAGAACAGTAATTAAAAATAAAAAATAATTTTTTTTTTTAAATTTAAAAAAGAAATGTCACCAAAACCCATAGGAGAGCAACTTACATAAATAAGTCAATAAAGTTGATAGTTCAATGAAGCTGGGTTCTGCTTCCCTTGACATCAGACATAGATAGTTTGGAGTTTGTTGTTATAATACAGCAGTAAACAATCAGGCTATGTCACTTAAGTGCAGTGGTGAGGGAGGACTGGGCTGAGTTAGTGTTCATGGGCATTAATGAGAAGCCACCATAGCATATGAGCTGAACTTCATCAGAGGTATCAAATATGCCTAATTCTACTTTTGTGTTAGGCTTCCCTGATTCATCACCTTGGCACTCCTCTATTGTGGTAACTGGGCAACTGTGGTTGTAGATAAAAAGCAGTTTATGCAGCTTTCCAAAACGCAGGCTCACGGACACAAATGAGGACTATGTGTGCTAGGGCTGCTACTACCTTTCTTTCTACATCGGAAAACTCTTCAGGCAGCGCTACTGGTGCTGCCTAAATCCGAGGTGTGGGGATTCACCTGAGAGGCTGCTAAGGCCTGCAGTGAGAAAGCCTTACTTTATTTCAAGCACCAAGAGCTGGCTGTATATGGCTGCACGGGTTTCGTACATCGTAGGACTGATGCTTGGTGCCGGGGCGCAGCTTGGTGCCGGGGCGCAGGCGGCGCCGTGCGGGGAGGCAGCTGCGCTGCCCTCCCCTCGGGGATACACCGGGCGCTGCCGGGGTTGGCGCCCCTCCCGAGGGGCTGCTCGGTCCCTCGGTCCCGGCGGCGGGCGGTGGGCGGCACAGCTCCCACGTACCAACAGGTGTGTCTTTCCAGCCGCCCTTCCCTGGAATCATAAATAATCCTACCCTCCGTTTCTATCCCCGCCCCCGGGCGAGGGACAGCAGCAGCCCTTATCAGCCTTGCCACCTGCCTGGCCGGGGCAGAGGCGGTGTCCCGGGGAAGGAAAGGGGTTGTGCCAGGGAAGAGAGGAAAAAGAAAAATAAAAAAGGAAAATAAGAAAAAAAGGGAAGAAAAGAGAGGGTTTTGCTGGCAGTGGGGCCGAGGAGGAAAGGGGCCTCGCAAAGGGTGAAAGCCGGGGGGGTCGAGGGCGCGGCGGGGGAGATAAGGGTGTCCCGCCCGCCGGGAGGCAGCGCCCGCCGCTGTCCGCCGGGGCCGTGGGCTCTGCCCTGCCCTCGGGCTCTGCCCTGGCCGCGGCTCCCCTCCTTCCCTCCGCCCCCAGGGACGATGCAGAGGCACCGGGGCCGTGCGGCACCGAGGGGCGCGGCGGCAGCGGGGACATGAGCTCGGGGGGCGGCCGGACCCTCGGGCCCCTCCTGCTGCTGCTGCCGCTGCTGGCGCTGCCGCGGTGCGCGGGGCGGCGGCCGGGTAAGTGCGGCCGGGCTGGGGGACTGTGAGCTGGACGTCAAGAGCCCGGCGGTGGTGACTGGGCAGCTCTTGGTGGTGGTGGCAGAGGCAGCCCACGCTGGTGGCGGAGCATTCCTTGGTGGTGGTGTCGGGGGCAGCCCATGCTGGCGGTGCCGAAGCATCCCATGGTGATGGTGGCGGAGCATCCTGTGGTGATGGTGGCGGAGTAGCCCGTAGTGGTGGTGATGCAGATCCCCGTGGCGTTGGTGGCGGAGGTGCCTGCTGTGGGTGCTGTGCTTTGCACTGGCTGGGGCGTCTCCTCGGCACCTGCTGACGGCGGGGGTGGCAGCGACCTCGTGTCCTGCCGGGCTGAGAGGGCCTTGCCACAGCGGGAGCCGCAAATGAGGGAGCACATGGGTAGGACCAAAACAGTGGGGTGACTGTAGTGCTGCCATGATAAATTGCATGTTGTGAAGGACAAATAAGTCATAAAGTTTCAGCTGTAGTAGTAAGGGGAGGCAGGGGGTGGAAACACTTTTCTTAATCTCCTGAAGCATCGATCTGAGGAGGATACTCCCATGTCTTATCAGAGGATCGAGGTATCACCAGAAAGTTCTCCCTGTGGCTGTTTGTAAATTTAATTTTCTGATCTATGTTGCCTGCCATTGCATGCTGACAGTTTTTGTTTTCTCTTCTTTTCTGAAACACACACACACACACACACAAGTATATAAAAGCATAGATAATTAGGAGTAGGGATCTGTGATGCTTCCCACAGCCTTGGGGCACTCATAAATGCACTGTGAATAAAACTGAAACCCTGTACATGTGGAAGGGCAGCTTTACCACAGTGATAAATTTGGTGCTGAAAAAAAGCTAGAATGTTCAGCTGCCTTCTCCATCCAGTTATAGCTATGTACTCAGACACTGTAGAGTAGTCAAAAATTTGTCAGAAATGCTAAATATACAGTGATGTTAGTATTCTTATCCATTTCAGCTATCTTAGAAAAGTTAAAAATTCCATACTTCTGTGTCAAGCACCATGAGACATCAGCTTGTGCAGTATTACTTCGTTCTTTTAAAATGTAAAAAGGTGTAAGCATATGCATGCTTTGTCTGCATTAAAACCATCCACTTTGACGTTTGTCATTTGGAAAGCTAGGGTATGTGTGATAGCAAAGAGAGCTTACCAAAAAAAACGAGGAAAGTGAGTGTGCCCTGAAAGTATGAATACAAAGAAGAGAATGAATTTGTATTTTATTGTAATTTCATGTATATTCACAGCCCTGTCAAATTTTAGTAAATTAGGTTATATGTTGTATGCTTCTAAACCACTTTTAATAAAAATTAATTTCTAAAATTACTCTACTATATGTAGTTTTACTCCTGGCAGTATTTGCAACATCATTTTTATGAGTAACATTTTTACCATATACCTGTGGATGACACATGATACACATGATACAAACAGATTGAGAAGTATCCCAAATGTCTATGTGTAAATAATAGAAAAAAACCCCAATGAAACAGAAGAAACAAAAATAAAGACAGAAGAGAAACAAATGGATATGGACAAAAGACTAATAATATTGCATAGAGCTACTTATTATATACCGTCTAAACCTTTCTGACTACTGAAAAGTTCTTTTCCTTGTTGTCAGAGAGGAGAAGGATGGACAAAAATGCTCAGTGTAGTTATTTGTTTAATATTTTCTGTTTAGTTTCCATATTTAGTCTTTTAATGTAATAGCTGTGGTTTTCCTATAAGTTTGAAAATGAAGTGGGAGGAGATAGTAGTCTATGCTGTGTTTTAATCTGGATTTATCTCCACTTTAAATTCTTTGCCAGTTGCCCCACTGTGCCACCTCTAAGGTACTTTTAAAAAATTGTGTCTTTTTGTCCTTAAAGCAATTGTGAACAGATCAGTTTCTGATGTCTGTGCAACTTGCCACATTCATGCAACATGCCAGCAAAGTGGAGGAAAAAGTGTTTGTATCTGCAATTATGGATTTGTAGGCAATGGAAGAACCCATTGTCAAGGTAGGCTGCCTGTTTATAAAATAGAAGGAAACTCTGTAAATTCCTAAAATGCTCTTTCTCAAGTAATGTTAATGAATTCTTCAAAGCATGCTGAACTCTTTGCTGTTTTCCTGGCAGAACTTCCCAAACGCAGAATGTGTGTGGATTGCTTTTCCTTACCGAAAGACTTCTTCATGTTCATAAGTGTTGTTTAACATTGTTTTGTTACTGCGACTGATAGTGTCCTTCTAAGGCCGTCTTGTACATGACGAATCAATGTGAGCCAAAGAACAATGTCAAATGCCATGTCTCAGTGTATGTAATAGCTCACCAGTGCTTCAGGGGGGTGGTCTTTCACCAGTGATCTCTTCCTCTCCATCTCTTACCCTTCTTTCACGAAGCACTGGCAGCTGCTGGACCCTGCGCAGAGTTCAGGTATCTCATTGTAGGAAAAACACAGAAGCATAGTGTTGCCTTTCCCTGGGCTTAAAATTAAGAGCCAAACACAGTTAAGGGAAAAGGGGTTTTTACCTCGGTATTTGTTTAAGGATCCTTAAAGGTGAACCACTTTGTCCGTGTGGAATGTGCCAAAATGCTCCCACACGATAAATTGCGTATACAATTTATAGGCCTTGCAAATTGGCATATCTATCAAAGATTCCCCAATGAGAGATTTGAATGATCCCCCCATGCCAAGCAATTCCCCCCTGGATGGGCCTATCTTAGTTTACAGGATGTGTTCTAGGGAAGACCTTGGTTTCTAGGGCTTTCTGGCCTCTAACTGCAAAACCTCTAGGATGTTTGGTCTCCTGGCTTAACAGAATATTAGGTCTAAACTAAGTTATCAGGCTTAAAGAATTACATGGCTAAATGGTATGTGGGCTAAAAGCACTAAAAATACATAAAATCTATGTAAAAGGGTATATAAAAGGGTTAGAAAAGAAAAGGCAAAAAATCATCATGGCATCAAAAGAATGTTGGAAGGGACTTGAAAAATCACACAATTCCAACCCCCTTGCCATGGCCAGGGACAGCTTCCGCTAGACCAAGTTGCTCAGAGCCCCATCCAAGCTGGCCTTGGACACTTTCCAGCATGGGGTGTTGGGGCATCCACTACTTCTCTGGGCAACCTGTTCCAGTGCCTCACTACCCTTACAATGAAGAATTTCTTCATAATATCAAATCTAAACCCATCGTCTCTCAGTTTAAAGCAATTCCACCTTGTCCTATCACTACAGGATGTTGTTGACTTGTTGTCCAAGTCCCTTTCCAGCTTTCTTGTAAGTCCTCTTTAAGTACTGGAAGGCCACAATAACGGCTCCTCAGAGCCTTCTCTTTTCTAGACTGAACAATCCCCAACAGTTTCAGCCTTTCCTTGTGGGAGGGGTGCTCCAGCCCCCAGTCATTTTCATGGCCTCCATTGGATTTGCCTCAGTGGGCCCATGCCCTTCCTGCTCTGGGACCCCAGAGCTGGATGCAGTGTTCCAGGTGGGATCTCACCAGAGAGGAGCCGAGGCGCAGAATCCCCTCCCTCCCCTGCTGCCCACACTGCTTTGGATGCAGCCCAGGACACGTTTGGCTTTCTGGGCTGGGAGTGTTCATGGCTGGGTCATGTCCAGTCTCTCACCCACCAGCACCCCCCAATCCTCCACAGAGGGCTTCTCTCAATCCATTCTCCGCCCAGAGTGTGCTGGGGATTGTCCACACCCAGGTGTTCCATGAAGTGCATGCCATAAGGGAGAGTGGAAGGAGAGAGCAGAGCCCTTTGGTTTCAGCAGCTCTTGGGCTCTTAGATCAACTTAATCTGCGTCAAAGAACTGTATTCTCATTTTCATCCAGGGAAAACAATTTCTGTTGGTCTCCAACTTACTAGCAGTGTTTACATCTCAAGTAATTCATAAAGGAAATCAGTAAGGAGAAGTCTGGTTACTTGAGCACGAGTGAGGAGGGGAGGATACCCCACTTTTCTTAATCTCTCTCTGATGTTTTTCAAATGTACTGACAGATAAAGATGAATGCCAGATTGGAGCCAGCAAGATCTGTGGAAATCATACACTGTGTCATAATACACATGGAAGTTTTTACTGTGTTTGCCTTGATGGATACCGAGCCTCCAACAACAACAAGACATTTATTCCCAATGATGGCACAAACTGTACAGGTAGACATCACGAAGAATCCTGAGCATGATGAATTCAGAACTTAGTTTTCTACTGTGCAAGTTGTTTGTTTTTTTTCCCCATCACTGTAGAATTTATTTTCTAACTCTACATTAGAGAACTTTCTGTAGTTGATGCACTTGTTTGACATCCAGGTTCCTAACAGATATGAATTAATTCCATTTTGAACTCTGCTATGTTACAAATAATTACTTCACAGTCTCATTCCAACAATGATCTTTTTGGAAGACACAGCAGCAGCTAGATTAAAGAAATAAGATGATTCTTAAAATTCCCCAGAATGTAATATTTGTGTTTAGTGCGGAATATTAGCTAGTTACTTGTTAAGGTGATGATCTGTTGTAACTGTTCAAGATATGTGCAGATATAGGATTTTTCTGGAATTGTTTGAATAGAAGATAACATTGGAAACTGTTTGTCAAGTAAACCAGCAGTAATTCTAAAGATAGCTAGCTACACAATTGCAACAATCCTCTTTCCAGATGCTTGAAGATGAGACAATGATACGCTCCTTTGTTTTCCCAGAAGAGCCATGAGATGCTATGTAGAGCTCTTCATGGAAGAGTTAAGCTTGGGCCCTATATTAATTAATTAAACCAAAAAACCCTATTATGAAGTGCATCTATTTTTCCCTGAATTTTTAGATATAGATGAATGTGAGGAGTCTGGGCTGTGTGGTCACAATGCAAGATGTGTGAATACTGAAGGAAGCTACATGTGTTACTGCAATGATGGTTACAAATTAGAAAATGGAGAGCATTCTTTTCATCAAGATGGAAACATAGTTTCATGCAAAGGTGAGAGTCTTTGGATGCTGCTTTTGCTAACAGGTAAAATCACATGTTGCACCATAGTGTAGTGGCTGTTCTGGCCTGTGCTTCTCCAGTGCAGAAACCTGTGTCTGGGCTTTGCTTGCTGTATGATTTTTTTTCTCCTCTTGTGTTTGGTTTGCTCCAGTGATGTCAGGATCCTAGAGTCAACACCAGATATTCCTACAGGTTCTCAGCAGTGCTTCAGATGTGCAGGGTCTGAGAAGCTTATAATGCTATGAAAGTAACGTAGTTAGTTTCTGAGTGAAAAGGAAGTGTGTTGCAATCCGGTTGTTTATATAATCACACCACACAAAGGGGAAGAGAAGAAAGACTAAATAGCTGATAAGAGAGGTTAGATGAATGAAACAAGCCTAGGGGAGAGGAATAATAAAATAACAATTTAGCTATTTATTACATACTGTGCCTCCTGCATAAATAAACTGTTCAGTTTATGTTGCCATAACAAAAAAAAACCTCAACCAAATCCATGTTTTCAATTTGAAAATCTGTCTTTAGTGTCAGTTTTCACAGATGCAAACTGCTAGCAGTGTAAGCTGTAGATACCAGAGTATGTAATGAACTCAGGCACCCCAGGTGGAAGGAGCTGTCTAGATTATAATCAGCTTTTATTTCTGAATTGTTGCCAGAACCGTCAGTAAAGCTCATAGCTTGTAATTGCTCAGTTTTTCCTGACTGAGTGCTCCACTTTGTTTGCCAGAATTGCTGATAACCCTGCTTCTTATCTCACTGACTTGTCCCTCCGTATTCTGTGGTGGAGTGTCTGTACCGATTGTGTTTCTTGCAGAGTTGCACAAGGGAGCCCTGTCCAAGCAGATGTGCTGGAGGAGTGGAGCTTTTGTATGCAGGCTGTTTCAATGAGAGGAAGGATTTGAGGGGCAGAACATTTCTTTTCAATTTATCTGCTGAAAAGTGCTTCACTTTTCCCATGCACAGGGAAATAAAGCTGTGCATTGGAAACTTTCCTCTGATGTTGAAGTATCATTCAGCCATTGCTGTAACGAGACTGGCCCACGCAAAGCACCATCACATTGCAGTGTCTCATCTTGGTGTTGTGAAAGGCTCCAGCTGTATGTTAGTAAAGGTGCAGCTCAATAACTGCTTCCCTGTGTACCTCCAACTGTGGCCAGGACAATTCTTCAACTTTAATATCCTACCCCTTTGGCAACCCCTCAGATTCATCCGATCAGGTGCATTTTGTGATGTGACCATCTAGTTCAGCTAATTTTAAAGTGGTTGAGTGTTGTGGTTTAGGTACTGTGGAATCTTTTAACTCAGTCTCTTTGCAGAAATCGGATGTGGCTCCCCTCCTGAAATGAAGCATGGCTACATTGTGGGGAACTACAGCTTGCTACCAGGAAGTGCAGTTCATTATGAGTGTCAAGAAGGGTTTTACAGCAACGAAGGGAAGTTCTCATACTGCACTGCAAATGAAACTTGGGAACCTGCCACTTTAAGCTGTGAAGGTGAAAAGAGTCTTAAATCTTTCTTAAATTCCTCATTAAGAGGGTGTATGCATGGAAAGTGTGTTTGTGAAGATAGTAGACTGTTTTTACACTCTGAAGGAAATTTTTTTTCAAGATCTGGTTATTTATGAAAAAAAGAAGAAAATAAAGGGACATGTTATTGTTTACCTTTTTCTTTTGTGTAGTGACATTTTTGATGCCGGTCCCTTAATGTGAACTGAGGCCTAGAAAACTAGATATCTCTAGCATTTCATGGGAAAGGCCACTAAGTTGGAAGGCATCACTGACCTCTCATGAAAACATCAATTTTCCTGACACCTTGTGAAGTTTTTTCTAAAGGTTTACTGTAGATGCAGAAGAGAAGCATCATAGCACTCCTCATCTCTGGGCAGTCATCATGATTTTAATAGCATTTGTGCATGAACAAACACCTTCACATCTCTGAAGAGTTAAGTTTCCTGTGACTGTCTTTAAAACGTCCACTTGCTTTGGTGTTCTAATCATCCATTCTGTGCCAATGTTACTGCTTATGAGTGCGGGATTCTTTCTGTCTTCCTATGAGTAGTTAGAAAGTCTGTATATTTGTTAAATGATACTTGAAGTGCTAGCTAACAGAACATGCACTGTGTATAGCAACTCTACAGGGGAGAATTGTCATCCTGGAAATTGTCACTTAGTGAGGGGAGTTCTTTCTCTCTTTCTCTGAAATGACAAAAGTCCTCAGTTTCTAATTATTTCCCTTTCTCTCTCTCTCTCTTTTTTTTTTTCCACATTTATGGGAAGTGAATGAATTAACATGAGGGTGCTAAAACAATGTGTCTGTGAAAGGTGAAATATTAACTATCACTAGAAATTCGCAAGAAAGAAAAAATAATGCTATTATAAAACAATGGAAGTAACAATTTTCTCCCCCAAAATAAATAAAGGACAATGAATTTGAAAACGGAGAGGGAGTGCCTAGAGTCTCAAGAAGCCACTAGAGAAAGCTTGTGGAATGCAATTCTTGCAAGGTGTTGATATATATGTTTTTGTTAATGTTTTTCGGAAGTTGCTTTTTTTGTGTGATTTTTAAAATTTCTACAATCAAACAGTGGGTCAGGTTAGAGTTTCTGAGCACATCTCTTAAGGTTAATTGATATAAAATACATGATACACCAAGAAACAGCCCAAAGTCTGAAATGTCAAGCTTATTTCCCCTTTGTATTGCAAGCTCTTTTCCTGGTTTTCAATTAGGACTTATCTTCTTTGTAAAACCAGCAAATCTGATTTTTTAAAAAAAATACTAGTAAATGTACCTTTAACAAATCTTCATTTGTGTATGTGTGTGTGTGTGTGCTGCTTGACTTCTTTGTTTAAGCATTTGTCAATGACAACTCAGCATGTTTGTGAATAGAGCAACCATTACAGCGTGTTTTGAGTATCACATAGACTCTTGCCTTAACAGGAAACTTTTGTATTGTATGTTGTAACCTTTTCTATGGTTTTGCATTTCTATAGTTTTTTGTACACTTTTTAAAGTTTTGCGTTCTAAAGGCGGTTTCTGCTCATCTGCCTTCCTCGGGGTGCTGCTCTTTGCAAATGGTATAGAACAAGCTTATCTGATGTAATCAGGTCTGTAAAAGCAGGTGAATCTTTAAAGATTGAGAACAAAACCAGGACTTTCTCTCTGTACTAGCAGCTAGACTGAGGAGGGAGTCACAGATTTAGCATGCCATTCTGAGAGAAAGGCAGGAAGGTGTCCTTTTGTTTGGAAGCAGATCTTTGGAGTAGCTACGGCACTGTCAGTCATAGTGGGAGTATTGCAGAGGACCTGAGGAAGTGTTGTATTACTGCAGGAGAAGAGCGTTAGCTGGCAAAGTTGAGAGAAATACTTACGGGAGTGCAGCTCTCATTGCTCCTGCTGGTTGACTAACAAGTCTACCTTCCTCTTCCTTCATCTCAGGTGTGGACTGCGGGGCTCCACCTTCTGTTTCAAACGCACATCTGACATCTGTGAGTGGGACCACGTACAGAAGTGAAGTTACTTACGGATGTGTTCATGGTTACCTGATGGCAGGCGGCAGTCGCACTGCAGTCTGCAATGCCAGAGGACAGTGGGAAGGCCCTGATTTGGTGTGCAAAGGTAAATAAAGTCTGCCTTCAGATTTATTTAGCAGAGATACCATGTAAGTCACTGTAATAAATATCAGCTGTTGACGCGTGTCCAGGTGGCCAGCGAGAGCTGCGTCCGTGGCCGGCTGGGACACTCCGAGGATCTCCGCCTCGCAGCTCAGACGCGGTCCCGCACTCCCAGCTCTTGCGCGGGCAGCCCGCCTGGAGCACAGGGTGTTGCCGCGTCTCCAGGATGGAAAGGAGAGGGAGAGCCTTGTGCTCCCCGTTCCAGCTTACTGGCGTTTATTGAAGGGAAGGCAGAGGAGCAGGAACGCACACCAAAAGGAGGCAGTGGCAAGAAGCCCTTTCGGGCGCGGTTACAGCATCTNCAACTTTTACGGAGAAGGAGAAGAGAGGGAGAGAGTACAAGGGACCAATGTCGGGGAAGAACAGGGGAGGAACAAAGGGTACAACAGCCAACAAAACGTGAACAGGGGAGGGTATCTTAAATTGACAGAGACTTCAACCGATGGGGCATCAAGGAACTTAGAACTTTCTGGAGCATATGAATATTTAACACAAGAACTGAATATTTACTGACTTATTGTAATAAAACAGGGAGAGAGAATTTGGGATTGACAACCTGAGGGGTATAGTTAAAGGATGGGGGATAGAAGCTATGTTCTAACCCCCCATGGGGCGGTGGTGTTGCTTCCCTGACAATCCTGGGCAGCTTCAACTGCGCTTACTACCACAACAAGTTGTCCTCTTTGGGCATTCAGTTTATACAGTCTTCTGGCATAGAAAGTTCAGTTACAAAACCAAAACCTTGTATTGAACACGGTTTTTTCAATCTGTGTTGCTAATGAATTTGCAATATATTGTTAAAAGTAAACATTCTAAGAATTTAATCCCAATGCATATCCGGCATTGGGATTACCATGAGGTGAAAATACAGCCTAAGCCACTGACATTTTTCTAGTTCAATATCTACTCTACTTTTCTGGTAGCGGTTGAAGCCACTATCAGAAACCAAACTGCTATTAGTCATTAACATCCCTTCAAAATTCCCGTATTTGGGCAGTTTTCAGTTGCGAACTATGATTGCTCAAGCATTCTATTGTTATTTGAGATCAGTCAAGTCTCTTATAATGCTATGATTTGGAAGAATGTAGCCTAAAGCTACATGTAGCCATCTTATCCTCAATGAGATGTACAGAGGTACATTAAAAAAAAAACCTCTTGTTTTTTTAATCTGGGCTCATATTCTCAATAAGGAGACCTTAGAATAATTACATTCTTTAGTCGGTTTTCACGTTTGCACAGCTTTCCTTTTCCATTTGTTGGGTGATTGATATCTTTTCAGCTTGATCCACCTGAGTCAAGCTTTCAATTTATTGCAATCAAACGTAGTAATTCTTTTGAATGCTCAGTGTGTGTGTTATAACCACTCTCTACTTTTAGAGTGACCTTTAATATTCTTATTCTGGGTCATGAGTCTAAGTAGAAGGTTTGCAGTGTTACACAGAAATGTGCTTCTGCATTTCAGGCTGTCACTGAACGGTCAGGTAGCTGGAACAGCAGGAGTTTTTGTGTCTCGTCACATACTGTCCTTCTACGAGCTAAGCATATGCTTCCATGTGCCTTAGTTATTCCAAGGCTTGTTCTGATGATTTATAATAGATACATTCATACACTTTGGGGTGTGAAAAGGAAGGTGGTCATGATGGTGGATGTATTGCCCATTGCAATTCATATGTTTAATTTTTCCAGTAAAGTTGTAAAGATGATGATTCTGTAAGCTTTGGTTTTTACTACTTTGCTTGGCTAGTTTTGAGTAGAATTTCAAAGTCATTTAAAATTATTAAATGGTTTTAAAAGAACTTGTTTTCTCTATATCAGCTTTAATGAGGGTAAGATTTTAATTATTACAGTGTTTGCTTCTTATAACTGGAGTGGTGAAGAATCTTTTATTGAGGTATAATGTTCATTGTGGATTTAAAAGCAGATTTTATCCTAAAAAATACTGTTCCATCTATTTGATCTTCAGTTTTTGTTCTTTTTGTTCTCTCTTTTTCTTATGAAGCCCCTGAAAACTGAGCAGATGAATTAAAAGTTCATTACCGCAGCTTTCTAATTATCTGTAAAGTGGTTTGAATAATTGATCAAATTTTCCCTCGGAATTGCTCATTCATCTTGTCTGTTGCAGCTTCTTTTTTCAAACCTTGAATTAAATACACTGACAAAGGAACATAACCTTCCTGATGCTGTTCTTTCATGACACTGCTTGGACCATGTGTCTTTTTTAATATCTGCTGTTACTAATGGTAGGTAAAATAAAGGAATAAATAGCATGTGGAGGGTAAGAGAGTGTTGTGGGAAGATAGATCTATTCGTAAAAATTTGCTTAAAGATCCTTGCTCTCCATTCCTAATCTGGACACTTTTTTTTATTTTATGTGTCGTCTCATAGGATAAATGCCCCACCCTGCTAGAAAGTCTCTGGTCACAAGATTTTGGGTTCTGATGAACTGGTCTGACTTCTAAAAATCTCTAAGAAGTGGAAAAAAGTGAAGTGTGACTTGAAGAGTTCGTCCCTCCATCTTTAGCACTTTGATATGTCTTGCCTGTTTCCATTTCAAGGTTTTATTTTCCTGTTTTTCTCTGTTCTAGAAATAGACTGTGGCAAACCTTTGCTGATTCCACACACAACAATGACCTGGGACAACTCTAGCACTCTACGGAGCAGAGTGTACTATCAGTGTAAAGAAGGATATTATTTCAATGGAGACAGGAATTTTTCAGAATGCACAATAGAACAGTCATGGGAGAATATTACATATGTATGCAAAGGTAAGTATTACTGTACAAAGTTGCTATTTAAATTGTAGTTTAATTAGTTTGTCATTCCTGTTCTGAAGGTAGGAACAGGAAGAATGAAGGCAAGAAATCCCCTTCTAATTTATGATGTAGGGTATGTGGTGGTACTTTTGGATGGAAAGGTCACAGAAGAGAATGTTAACAATACAGCAGCTTCTACTGGATGCCACAGATCTTTCTATAGCTGTCTTGCTTTTTATCTCAAGCAGAAGGAGACTAATGGGACTGGCATTTTATTGCTTCACTGAGAGCCTGCAGCTTAGAAGCCCGTGGAGTGTTACCAGAGGGGCAGAAGGCATTTAACAATATTTTCTCATGAATCTAGTACTGTAAAGTGCACTCCAGTGAAAGTAGTGACAATTGAATTAAAAGCCCTCTCTCTCTCTCTCCCTTTTGTTGTTTGTTTGTTTCATTTTTTGTTCTTTTCTCATAATGACCAAAGCAAAATCTGTTAATGGTTGCCTTTCCAGCCTAGATCTAGTTGTCTGAATTTCATTCCAGAATTATTTTCTTATTAAAGAATGAGTCCTGAGAAGGGAGAGTTATAAGAAAGTTGTTGTCATACTGTGTGCTTGGAAACAGGATGTAGTGACATTTCATTAACAGCAAAAACTAGCAGATGTTTTGGACTATGACTGTTGTGCTCTTTAGTGTTCTTCTGTGTCCTAAGAAAGAGTTGTCTACCACCATCCATCTTTAGTTCTTAAGTAGCAATGCTGTCTTTTGCAGAAGATAGTGTTGATTTAGCTTTGAAACATCCTCAAAGGTTTTCAAAAGGGCTGGAAATGTGTCCTTGACTGCTGCCACTTCACCTCACACAGAGTTACTGCACGAGCCCTCTCTTCCCTCACTTGACTTCTTGAGCATTTACTGTGAATATAAAACATGTGGCATCAAATAAAATAAGTATGCAGAAAAACAGTTCTCTCAGCTGCTACAGTGCCCAAGTGGAGATGGAACTGCTGTTGTTCAAAGTCATGATTTGTATTTCAATTTGGAAATTCACGTCTGTATTTTGTAAATTGATTTTGAAGCCAACATTGAGTAAAGTGATTAAGTTAGTCAGGTCTGTCAGTCTTGGCAGTGCCAAGAGTTGTCTTGAGTGCTCTGAAGCTTTGAAGGGCTTGGACACGCAGACTGCACTCATAGGAATCCCATGGATTTCAGCAAGAGCTTTGCCAGATTCCGGCTCTGGCTAGCTGCTGGATCAGAGGGCCAAAAAACTCAGTTGTGGTCAAATAGAATGGAAAGAAAAATTTACAAAAATAGCCTGACCAGTCCAGACTCCTTTAAAAGAAAACTAATCATCAACAGGAAATTATTACAAAATCTTGCATTTTCTTGGCTTCTCCATTTTTCATATTTGCTGGAGGTAACAAATTGCTTTAAAATTAAATCAAATTTCTGTTTTGGCAATGATGCCTTGAGATGTACATGCTCTTAATAGTACAATTGTGTATAATTAATCAGTAACTCCCATTAAAATGAGAGAAAATTATGTACCATTCCAAAATAATTTATGATAGAAGTTGTAAAATCAATTGTCTTTTCCTGCTGTTTGAAAAAGTCTGTTAGAAATAAGGCAGTTAAGAGAACATCCTCAGGAAATTCTGTTTGAAAAATTAATTCCTTCATTTCTTAGGAAGTAATTGCTATGGAATGACCTTTATTTGCATTGTTCGGTGTGTTTTCTGTTGGGATATATTATTAGTAAGTAGTTTCAATGTTAAAAAATGTCTTTACAAGGTTAATTTTACTTATGATGCTGGTTGGATTCCCTTAATCAGTAAGGTGAGGCAATGATCAACTGGGTTACAATCTTTCTTACCAAACTCTGACTTATACACAAAAAATGGGGAGACTGAAGTGCAGAGAATGGACAGCAATTAAAATACCTGCTGTCCAGTGTGCTCAGCCTGTGAGCTTGGACATCCTGTGTAGCTGGTCCTCACAGAACTTCTTTCCCTGGGGGCTAGAAGTGCTTGGTTTCCCAGAATCACGGAAGAGTTAGTATTGGAAGGCAGCTCTGGATATCATCTACCTCAATCTCCCTGCCAAAGCAGGGTCACCTCGAGCAGGTGACACAGGAACGTGTCCAAGTGGGTTTGGAATGTCTTCATGCTTCCCTGAGCAGCCTGTTCCAGTGCTCTGCCACCCTCAATGCAAAGAGGTTCTTCCTCGTGTTGAAGTGGAACTTCTTGTGTTTTAGTTTATGGCCTTTGCTTCTAGTCCTGTCTCTGGGCACCGCTGAAAATAGTCTGGCACCATCCTCTTGGCACCTGCCTTTGAGATATTTTCATTTATTTCATTGCAAAAATACGGTCTGTATTAGTGGCAGAGGGCATTTGTAGCATCATTCACCACTTACAGAATTGAACAGGCAAAAATATACAAAGAAATCTAATCCCTGGGATTTTTCTTTCCACTGAATTGCTAGTATGTGCGGGGATAGGTGGCAAGAGCTTTGTAAATGAGCTTGCATGAGTGGATTCTCTTTTAGCTTCTTGCTAAAGATAAATGTCAGAGTGGAACTGATTCTATCTGCTTTCTGGTAAAATGGTTGATATCTCTGAATTTCTTAAAATAATTTCTCCCTCTCTGACGCTCACTGGTGCTGTTGAAACACTTTGCCTTGTTTTTTGTTTTGTTTTTTTTTATTCTACCATTTGTGTTGTGTTTACCAGCACCTGTCTTTCCTGGCTGCCAATAGCCAGGTGCTATTTGCATCTCTCTAGCCTCTCCCAAATCTGCCTTTCTCTATTTGACTCCTCCAGGATTTTTTTCCACCTTTCACCTGTGGTCTCCAGGTATTTCTTTGCATGTATTTGCTAGGACGCTTTCTCTTGGGATGGTTAAAAGATTGTGAAGGTAACCTGAAGGTCAATGGGGTAGCAGCAAATTTCACTTGCCTTTGTTAATCTCAAGTTAAAATTTATAGTGCTGAGGTAGTGGGCAAATGGAGGGTCTTTGCTCCTCCCATCTTATTTGTGAGTTTGAGTGCAAGCTGTAGATCAAAATCGGATGCGTTTGAGACCTGAATGCTACTATCTGCTACTGTGTGTTTCACAAAGCGAGTTCCCAAGCCCTGGAAGTCGCTATCACTGTTACATTTCACAGTAGAATGAATGTTTCAAGGAACCTGTCTCCCCCTAGTTGCAGAATATTTTTTTCGAAGAAACCTTTGTTCTGTTATTGGATACTATGTTTGTGCTACTGGGATTAATGTTAAACCAAGCCCTTTCTGTGTATTTGGTTATCCAAACAAAGGCTGTGTGATCAGTTGGAGTAAAGGAGAAAAAGCAGTCTCCTCGGAAAGCCCAAGACTTTGTTGTGGTAATTGGTCTGTACAGGTTTTCATGCTCTTTCACTCATATCCATTTAAAGTGGAAACTTTTGAGAAAAGGTCTGCCAGCTATTCTGTGAATTTATGGTAATTGCCCGGTGGCCTTGTCCTCAAAGATCAGAAAGCATAACAAAAAATTGATGTAGTTACAGAAAAAAAAAAAAGCTACTAGTTCTGTCTTCCCCCTTCTGAGGAGGCAGCTGCATAAGATTTCTTTCCTTGCCTAGATACCCAGCACAATCGCTTTTGTTGTTTGCTGCTTTGTTTTCCTTTTTTTTTTTTTAAGTTGTATTTTATAAGCTCGTAAGTCAAGTTGCAGTTTTTCTTGCTGAGAAGTTTTGCAGATTCCTCCTTCTCTTGTCCCCCTCTCACAGCCTTGTTATGCATTTTAATTCAGATCTCATGGATATGGAAACATTTTCTCTCTGTCTGTGAGTCCTTTTTCCATCCACTCTTTTAATGAAATTGTGTCTGATTTAAAGGATACAACAACTGAACATAATCTTCTGCTTTGTGTTGGTACAGAAGCCTTAGACTGCAGAGGTTTTGGGAATTACTGTGAAATAGATAACAATAACAATAAGCAGCACTTAAATACAATTAATCACACTGCCATTTGTAAGAAATTTGTTTTAGAGGACATGCAGATTAATCTGTTTCTTCTGTCCTGAAAGCATGGAAGCTTACAACAGCATTTCCATATATAATGAATGTGGAATGGAGGAGTTAAAAGTAGCTGGGAGATGAACTGGTCTAGTGAGTGAAGCATCTACTTTTTGAATATGTGGAAAGGGAAGTAACGTTAGAAAACAGTTTTACGGCAGCTCTAATAATCAAAGAAAAAGAAGAAGGAAGAAAAAGTGCTGCAAAATACATTAACAGTTATATTGTAGTTCTAAACAGCTGTGTATGCAAAGAAATGCTGGAAACTCTTTATATACTGATTTATTTTAGTTGCAGCTTGATGCCCACATGTGGCAAGGGGGCCGCTGTGAGATGGTAATGGAGTTTATATACAGAGGAAGAGTACCCTGGCCTATGCTTGCTTTTACAGCAGAACAATACAACAACTATTTTGTGAATATTTTCTGCAGTATCTACCAATGCTGTCCTATAAATACCTTTCAATTTTTCAGCAGCTAATAAGCATTTTTCAGCTTATAATCTATATGAGGTTGGGTTTGTATGACCTTGGTCATGTAGTGAATGTAATAAGAAAATATGGTAGTAGGACAAAGGAATGACAATTTGAAGGCTAGTGAAGGAAAGAAGAGGAGTAAGCACGTTCACTGTCAGTCTGAGTTGTGACCAGAAGGAGCTTTGTTCTTAGCCCTGTGAGAATGCCTCGTTATCTTATCACGTGAGAGCAACTGCACTGTGTTTAATGACAGCAGTGAGAGAGCTGCTGAAAAAAGAGTTGATGAGTTGATCTTCCTAGCTGTGCTTTTTCTCTGAGGTGCAAGCCTACTCTTGTAAGTGTGTAAATCAGCACAGGTGTATTGATACACCTGTGCTTCCTACACGCTTAGTTTTGTGGCCTCCATTGTTTTAATATAGCGTTTGTTTTGAAAAGTGTTTTGCTGTGTTATTTAATTTGGTTTATTATGCAACAAGAAAAAATGTCAACACCTTTTAAAAAAACAACCCAAGTAAATAATGACCCAAAACATTCGTTCAGCTACAAATAAACTCTTTTCCAGTCTAACACAGAAGCTTTCTTAAAAGCTTCATGGGTGAGTTTATGTAATGCTGTATATTTAAAGACTTCACAGTCTTTAGCTCAGGACACGCTTCTTCGGTTAGCCTGTTATTTTAAGTTTAGTAGCCAACACAATTAAGAGAAAGCTTTCTACCTAGCATGTGCTTACCTTCTTTGTTTTTTCCTGTTTGGACAAAAAATCAAACAAAAAACCAAACCAAAACTCCAACAGAAAACAAATCAAACAACCCCCCAAAAAACCCAAAACAAACAAACAAAAAAACCCCCAAGACCAAACCACAGAAAAAGCAAGAATTAAGCAATTGCTCCAAACACAAGATTTGCATGAGAAGTAATGATTTTTTCTGTGTTCATGTTTTCGCTCACAGAGGAGGAGTTATTTAGTGATTTATCCATATTCAATGAAACATGTGTGGAGTGGCAAAGGAAAACTGGAAGACTTGGAGTGCAGGAAACATACACAGTAAGTAGGGCAATAATGGAAATATTTGAGATTGGGAGTAGTTTTGTCCTGGTTATACCTGCTGGTTCAGCAGTGGATATTGGTTTTGTGGGTTTTGTTGGTATAGTTTTTCTTGATCTTCCCAGTGAAACACCTAAAAACCCAGAGGTGACTAGCTGGGTTAGGAAAGAAGAAAATTCCTGTCCTAAAGGTAGCTGGAAAGCTCAAAAGCTTTGGGATGTCATTCCAGTAAATCGCCTAAATGCCTGCTTGAATCTGTCAGAGGTTGCAGCATAAGTTTATGTTTTACTGAAGTTCCATCGAAGTGCTCAAGCTCACATTGCCACAGAAAACGCTGCAAAGCTTGGGCTCTGTCCCTGCCTGTGACAAGCATCTCAAGTGAACAGTGCATCACTTGCAGATACTGGATATAGGATGTTTTGGAGATGCAAGGTGTATTGAAATAGTGTGCCTTGCTCAAAAGGTTCAACCCATGTATACATGAACATTTTAGAACTGTTGTTCATGGAAATAGAAAACAAACTGCATTACTTTTTTTTTTTTTTTCCCCGTGAGCTTGAGGATAAAAATTAAGGTATAAGTTCTCAGAAACAAAAAAAATAGTTTGGTCAGTGTTATAGAGACCCAAAACAATATGATAAGAATTCCTACGCCCAAGAAAGGGTTTTTGTGTGTGTGTGTTGTTTGATTTTGTTTTTTTCTTTTTTTTTTTAGTATGTACAAGTAAGTAAAAAATTAAAAGGGCTTATTTAAGGTGTCCAGGGTAGGTACATTAATGTGGAAAACATTTCAAGGTTGGATAATAGTTTTCTCCTCGTATGTTATAACCAAAGTATTTTTAGTTTGTATACTTTTATTGAGCACTGCTGAGATGGAAAACACAGCTCCCCAGTTCCCCTAACAGGTCAACACTGGTTTTTATACAGCCAGTGGTAACTGGCAAGCTGCGTATCTCTGGTGTAATGTGCTCTGTGCACATGCTTTTCCTGAATTCAGCTATCTGAAAGACACTTCAAAACAGCCAGAGAAGGTGGGCTTTGTCCGTCCCTTCCTGTCAGACAAGCAACAGATTTCTTTTTCGCTACATGGAGACAGTCTTAGGGAAGCTTGTCTTTTCCTGTTGGTTGGCATTCAGTCTTACGACTGCTTCTGTGGGCCAAGGGGGAAGCACTAGCAAAAGGGAAAGAAAGTAACAAGTAGATGTAGTTTCTATCTGTGTGCTGTAAGCAAGAAAAAATATTTGCTTACATCCTGCTATTTGAGTTGGAGGTAATTGTAGGGTCCATAAAAGATTAGGTTCCCAATAGATTGGATTAGATTCCGTAATATATTCCTTCTATTTGTTGCAGAAATATATGAAAAAATATGAATAATTTTAAAAGCCAGAAGAAATAAAGATCCAGTTTATTAAACCATCTTGCAGCTAGCCAAAAACCTATATATTTTCCTTGAACTAATACTCTAAACCAGATGTAATCCTGTGTTTCAGTTAAGTACTAGTAGGATTAAATAAACTGTATTCTGAATTTTGGAGAGCCACGGCAAATCGCACTATTGTCTTTGTTTCAATAGTTTCACATACTGGGCCAAAGACTGGATGAGAAGATGTTCTCAGAAGATGTGATATTTAACATCAGTACAAGTGAAGACAATCCAAAGGTGTGCTTAGATCTGAACTCTGGAAGTAACTACGTGGTGAATATAACTACCATTTCTTCCACAAACATCACCGTCTCAGTTACAGTAGCAATTCAAACAAAGGGTAGGTTGTGTTTTGTATTCTATGTGCTTATTAAAGAACTTACCGTGCTTCAGAGTTCACTGATCTGAGCCTAACAGACAGGAAAGTGGTCTGTTTCCTAGACTTCATAATTCTTTATGCTGACTGCATGCATGTTGCCACTGTCAGCATCCTCTTTTTCTGCAAGATGTTTTTCTTTCTGCTCACTTGGCCGTCGGCTCTCTGAGCAAGGAGAGCAGTGGCAGGAAGTGCCCTTCGGAAAGATATGGCAAATTTGGTTTTTCACAACTTGCCTTCTGGCCAAGGCAGGATTGGTACAGTGACATTTCTGGCTATGTGCCAGAATTTTGGGCCGTGGTACAGTGCCTACTGGTTTCCATTTTTTGCCTTGAGATATGATTCTCTGCCTGTAGGAGAATTCCCTGTTTCTTGGCTGTGTGATACTAACCTAATCTGGTATGGGCATTACAGACAATGCTCCTATGTTTACCAGTGATTAACAGGGTTCTGGCAGTTACCAGTAATTGTACAGAAGGCATGTTCTAACAGTGGATTTCTGTAGTATTTTAGTCATGGAGACTTTAAGCTTGCCTTCTGACATACTAATTCTGGTGAGACAGACCTTGAGAAATAATTGCTTTTGGAATCCACAAAAATGCTTTTCCTTACACGTTTTTTCCTGAAAGGCATCAACTATGACAAACAATTGTTCTATGATGATTTTATTTACATGAGGAGACCTGAACCCTTTTTCTTTCTGTCATTATAGCCTTCTAGGCCTGGACAAGTAAATCGTGTGTTGTATTTCCTGAATAGTGTGCTTGGGTTTTCCCAAAAGTCAGTTTCTCTGGAAAATGATCATGCTTTACTTACCTTGTTTGTTCATTCAAAAAGAAATGATAACCTACCTCTGTCTCAGAAGAGAGTGAAATTGAAAACAGTTTTTAAGATTTTATTATCAGCTACTCATATTCAATTAAGTTGAAGGAGGTAAAGTTTTTATAATAAGTTGGTCCCTATTTTAATTGTCTCTGCAGTAAAGGAAGCTTTCAATAATGTATTAATTTTTAATGATACCTGCATGAAATGGAGGAGAAATGTCAGGGGAACTGATGTGGAAGACAGATACTCAGTAAGTGACAATCTATGTTTTGAATCTAGAAAGCAATTTTTATCAATCACCTTTGTGAAAAAAACCCGTAATTTTTCAAACACTCACTGCTAGCAGTGTTCCTCATTATAATAATGTGTCTCAAAAAAACCCAAAGAGTAATCTTGCATAGTAACCAAAGAAAGACCATGCTCTCTTGTAGCCTCCTGTTTCTTGCTTGTTTTCCCCCATACTTTACTCTTAATTTGCTCTCCTTATCTGTACTTTCAAGTTTGCCATGTTCAGGCCTCACACAACTCTACTCCAGTTCCACTGAGTCAGTTCTCTCTGCCTTGTGGCATGCCTTCAGTCTTCCCTTATCCCAGCAGAGAATTTCTACATGAGCTACCTCTGCCAGGACTCTTGACCACTTGCTGTTGTCTCAAGTCTCCCTGTCTCAAGTACCTCCCTTAAGGAAGCACTAAGGGATTATCTGAAGGCATGGGATCTATTTAAAGGCAAATTAGTGCACAATTAATATATGACAAACATTTTAGTTTTCATTAACAGAGGAATCATTTGATCAGGAGAGGCCTTAAGTTAATAATTTCATGATCACTTCAGTCATCAACAATAAAACACAAAACCCTACTGTAACAAAAAAAAGCAATCCAGGAGCCTGTAAATTTCCCTGGAGATATAGGTTTCTGTAGAAAGATCCCGGAGTGTAGCTGGCATTTTGACATGAGTCAAAATAACTTGATTTTGTCTCAGTCTTCAGGGTGAAACTGGAGAGATGTTCATGTGAGCTTACTTTTATAACTCACCAGGAGGGTATACTACAGTGAAAGGGAAGTGTTACTGGAAACCTATATGTTAGCAGGAAATAGAGACTGGGGGAAATTACAGTACTAATAAAAAAGCAGATAGACTAGGAGGAGAAGTGAAAGAACCAGGAAAATGGCAGATCTGATGAAGAGGGATCAAATTTTGGAAGCATTGGAATTTGAGCAACTATCAATGCCAACAATTTTAATGCACCATATGCAGTGCTCTCCTCTGCTGTTTCTTCTGATTAAGAGCATGAGATGGCTGAATACAAGTAATGTATTACATATAATATGCATTATATATATAACGCATTCCTGTTTTCGTGCTGTGATTGTTTGGTTACAGTTTCATGTGCAAGGCCAGCGTTGGTATCAGAAGAACTTCTTTCATGAAATGACCTTTGAACTTTACACATACAAGGAAGCTCCTGAAGTTTGTTTAGATTTGCAACCAGGCACCAATTACTCTATTAATATTTCCATGGTAGCTTTGAATTTTTCACTGCTTGTTTCTATGACAACACAAATTACAGGTAGGTCATGCCATTTATTTTTACATGTTTGCAAAAGCACCTAGTGGGTATGAGGGCCTCAAGTGAATCTGCATTGTTGATCTCAGTGTTTTGTGATGGGTTGTCAAAGTGTTCTTTCCATGCTCAAAATTTTCCATTGTTCGTTTTCACAGATTTTCTAGGGTTCAGAGGCAGAAGGGGGAGAGAAATTTAAGTGCAGAGTGTTAATGTATCATTTTGGGACATCAGGGAAAAGATGGTTTGGTGGGTTAGACACAGGAGTGTCTAGGGGAGCTGAGTTAAATTCCCTGCCCTGTTAGAGGCTGAGCAACTTTTTCAACGAAAGTCCTCTCCACGGTGGAGTTAATAGCTCAATTGCACTGTGTACAGGTATTTGTGACAACCGAAGCAGATACCACTAATGTCTTCAAGAATCCTAAGTATAGAGTATGGGGATCTGCAAGTACCTCAGACAGATATTTTTACCTCTAATTGGCAGAGTAAAAAACATGAAAGACATTTGAGCAAATAAGCTTCTGAAGAATGACCCTCGGCTTCATGATTTAGCAAGGTGTATGGCACTAAAATGGCTTGATGAGAAACATCTTCCAGCTCTCATTTCGTTTGGAACTGTTTTGTACCATCCCTGTACTGCCAGACTCTGTATTAGGTGAAGTGCAGTGCATGTTTGATGATGGTGTCACTCTTCCTGTCAGGGACACAAATTATAATAGGCAAGAAAGCTCTTTGAGTGTCTGTAACTCTATTCAGCCACTAGATGGAAACAATTCTCTACTGACTGCTTATGAAGAGCTGGAAATTTGTGGTGGTTTTAAAATTGATAGTATTGCTGTATTTTCAGTAGTAACTCTGATGATTTTAAGCTTCATGAAAGGTAAAACATCTCTTGTTTCCTAAAGCTGCTGTTTAAGATATGCAATGACCTGTTTGTTTCTCTTTTTTAAATGAAATTACAGTAATGATTTGGTAATTCCTTTTCACAAGTTTCCTCACTGTCACTCGGTAGTAGTGCCCATGAGTTCATGAGTACCTGTGTCTTTGTGAAAAACCTAGTGAGGTATCTCAGAATTTTGTTGACAGCGGTAATTTTTGAATACATACTCAGAGTAAAGGAATAGCTCTTTACTCTGTCATCATGTGGTATTTCCTCAATTCTGCAGGATTGCATCAGGTCACTTACTCAGCAGAGCTCTAGAGAGCCCTTTGCAGCAGGTGCTGTATGAAATGGTATTTGTGTCTTGGCAGATGGCGTATTTTCCTCCCTGCTGAGCTAGTGGCTAAAAAATCCACATGCATAGCCCCAGGAAAGGTCATTGTGTAAAAGTTAGGTCATTTCCATTTTGAAAGAAGATTTTACTGTGCAAGCCTGTTTATACATGGTGGTTACTTTATTCAATAAGTAATAAAAGATAGGTGTTGCTCTGTCGTATTAGGAGTCTTTATCTAAAACTTGACATGGAAACACCTCTTATTTTTTGGCTTCCATTGGGAAAACCATGAGAGTATGTATTTTTGCAGTTTTTGCAGGAATTGGGTGAAAATTAAAAAGCCCATTATGATCTTGCTAGAAAACTTGCCAAATAATTAGAATTTAAATAAGATTAATTGTGTTATTATCTCATCTAAGACGAAAAGGATATAGCTGAAATAATTTTTCTGGCAGTGCTGCTTTGACTTCTGTGTCTGATGTCTTGAAATTGCATTACCTATGCAAGCAGCTTAATTTATATAAAAACTATTTATAATTTAAGAGTAGGTGTATAGTTTTCATCTTCATTTGTCCAGTTATTTTGTAATCATGTATGTAGTTAAACCAGATGGGTTTTTTCCCATGGTGGATGGAATGATCTCAGTTTATCTGCCAAATTAATTCTGAAAAGTGGCTTTATTTGCTGTAGTGGTTTTCTGGCTAAATGGTATTGTAAAAATGCAAGATATGCCTTAAGCACAGAAGCTCTAGGGAAACCGAGTGGTTTACTGATTATGTTCTCATTGGTTTTTTAAGGTTTCACGTGCCATCCTTTAAGAAGTACATGATCAGTTGGTCTGTTTCCACAGCTGGGGGGGAAAACCAGATGTTGTGTCTCCCTGACTTTTACAAACTTCCTGCATTTTGAGAGTTTGGAAAATCTGAACTGTGGAGTTTTGAATAGTGTGAAGAGACATATCCCAGACAATTGGATGGTCACTGCCTTACAGACTTAATGTCCTGACAATAGTCATCTGTGTAAATTTTTAGACTGTTACAGAATACAATAAGTATGTAAATGCTAGCAATAAGTTTGGGTATTTTTTCAAAAAACAAAGCTTTATGAATGCATGTTGTGAAAGCTGCTTTTATATCCTGAATATCTGTATATATGCCCATATCTATCCTGAGTGAGGATATGTTATATCCATAGTATTTCTAAAGAAAAAAAGCCGAGAACTTGGGACCTAAAAGCCTGCTTTTCTCCCTGGCAAGTGGCATCTTCTAAAAAAATAGTTCAGTGCTGAGCACAAAGTTGGTTTTGCCTGTCATCTTGTGGATGGTAAATACAGTCTAGCAAATGCTTCATAGATCTTTGTAACAAGCATCTTGCACAGTCTTTTATGTTGTCTTAACTTATTTTAGAGAAACTCTCACCGCCTGTCTACTTGAAATAGGAAATTTAGTCAATTATCAAAAATTATTAGGCAGTGATTATATTGTAGCTGTAAAAAGATGGTAGCAAGATTTTCTTTTAAGCGAGAAGGAGATTGGTGTCAGTTTCTAGAAAAGGAAAGGGGTGTCTTGTGGGCATACTTGTGGTTACAGTATTTACACATGGCTCTGTGCATTTTCCTTTTGGAATATCTTTTATTAAGGCATGCTCAGGAGAGGCATTGTTCTTAATTTCACTACCTGTTTTTACGTATGAATTTAAGATGATTGAACTTAGTAACCATTTTTTTTCCCGGGTGTTTGGAAAACAGAATAATAAATAAGAAGCTAGGTCTATTTTACTTTCATGGCTAATGTGTTAAGTAAGAGTAATTTCTTCAGTTCAGCCACATTACAATTCTACTGATATTTGAATCTTTGTTAGCTTTCCTTTGAGTTGATTATTTACGAAAACTGTGGTGTTTGGGGAGTTCATGAGTCTGGTTAGCTTTTTTTTTGGTTTAGAGCAGACCACTATGACTTAGGACATAGTAAGACAGAAGTTTTTCTGGACACTAGAAATAGATCTTTAGTGCCTGAGTTACTGATTACATTTCCTTCTTGTAAAACAATTCATACTAGGTTCAATTATGATTTCTTGATCTTGAAATCTCCTCTTGATTTTCTGCTTAGAATCAAGCTGTATTTTGAGTTTGCTCGAGGGATACTATTCACACATGCTGCAATTTCTTATGTATTTGTACATGTACTTTCCAGTGGGTTTGAGTAGGCTTGACCTTGAGTCTGCATACCTCAGATAATTGTAGTACTTCGTAAGTTTCTCAGCTGCTATTCTTTTTGGCTTAGCCCAGGATTTATCTGCAGGCCACGTACTCGTGTGTGTCGCACCTCTGTCTTCCTATGAACATGTGAGTCAGAAAGTAGACACACAAGCAGAGAGTCTAGAAAGTGAATTAGGAGAATGTATTCCATCGCACATTAAGTATAATCTTCCAGAACCCTGCTCTCTTGTCTCAGTGTGTGGAAAATGTACTATATTACAGATCAGGCTGTGATGTCTAAGTTGTTCATCTGCCCCTGGATGTGCATACACACATAAAAAGTAGGCTATTTTTCTGATCCGTTGTAGGATGGAAAAGATTTACGTTTATTCTTTCATAAAGGGAGTTCTTTAAGGTCTGGAAAAGAAGGCAAAACCCAAAATCTACTTTCCAGTGAGGAAGTGAAAGACTGTTGGAGGAATGGTGATCTGACAGCTCTTACTCTGACAGCATGTCACGTATCTCCAGAGAAACTGTCCAGTAAAGTGTGCAGCATCAGAGCACAAGAATTGCAAAGAAGGGAGTTTCTGATTTACGTGATGGGGAAAGACAAGTGATGGAAACATGAGCATGGTTACTTTTGTTTTAATGTAGGGGCAAATTAGCTGGCAGTCATGTAAACAATTTCACACATACGTATGCACTTTGTATTTTTGTGCAGAGATTGTTTAAATTCATATGAACACCACTTCTCTATCATTTTTCCAATCTCCTCCATAGTAAGAATTTTTCATAAGTATCTGTGAACTCATGAACATTCATATCATTTCTCTTATTCTGTTCATGAAGTAATTGATGTGGGTGACACAGTCTATGGTTTATAGCCAGTGCTTTGCAAGTGGAATAAAACTCTGATTTCCGTACTGTTTGCTTTGGGTGGATTGCTCACAGAAGAGAAAGAAGCAAAAGAAAACATGGTGTCTTCTCTCAAGCCTTTTCTCTGAAAGCACCAACAGCACATTGCTGAGTTTTCTCTGACCCAATTTTCCTCCTCTCCCATGGCCAGCTACTCTGAAGTGCCTTCATCTTGGTGCATACGAACATATGCCAGTCTCCTGTGCCACACGTTCCATTTAGGCAGCTCCAAGCTGTGCGAAGAACCCCTACACATGGCCAAGGTCCAGGTGGAAGGCAGAGCTGCAGAGTGCTGAGCACAGGCAGGGGGATATAGGAAGTGGCTGGTATTGCAAGCCTGGGTTCTCACTCTGAGAGTCCAGCACAGTGCTGCACCCCTCTGCTTACCTAGACAGGGCTAATATCAGCTTAGTAAGTGGGGTGGGAGCAGTGGTGGCTGTTTGCAGGGTCCCAGACCAGACCTCTTTCACTGAGGTTAAGGGGCTGCCATACCAGGTCCACTCTTGTGGAAGGACCAGGCATGCCCTTAACCCAAACAGCCTGAGCCAAAGCACCAAGCTCCCATTCTGCTGCCAGACCCTAAACACCTCCCCCTGGGTCTGCAGAACAGCAGAAGTGAGCACTCAACACAACTCAGTCTGTTCCCAGAGATCACAGGGGAAAGGTGCCGCAGGAAGAACCGGAGCAGATGACAAACCATAGAAATGTTCAGGCAGGGATGAGCCAGGAGCCAGGCATCACCCTGGCTCACCTGCACACAAGGCAGCAGAGTCAGACCACCATAATGCAAACCTAAAAACGATCCATGTGAGAAGCAGCAAGATGTAGGCAAATTTAATGTTAAAGGTGGAGTTTCTGGTGCAGAGGTGCTCTGCAGTTGCAATCAGGGCCCCCTCAAGCCCTGCTCTGGCACAGCAAACATCTGATGGGCCACAAGCTGGCTCCCTGTCTGTTGTGTGGCTGTGAATTACACTCATTTGCAGGGTGAGGGCAGGGTGGCAGGTCACTCGTTGGTGTGGAGAAGACTGAGAGGTCACAGCCAAGGTCCCCTAAAGCTCGTCTCCCTGCTTTCATCTTTCCTTCCTTGCCTAGGACCGTTTCACTTCAAAGACATGCTGGCCCTGGGCAGTGTTCCCTGCGAGAGAAAGGCCCATTTGTGCAGCAGAGCTCAGTCCCTCCCAGCCCAGGGCCCTCAGCAGGCCCTGCACAGGCTGCAGGCAGAGCTGTGCCTGGCTGGGACACGGTACCGGGCACTGGTTCCATCTGTGCTGTCTGCCTGGCTGAATTCATACCTTTCTGATGATGAACAGGATGGTGTGACATCCAGCCACAGATCAGGAGAACAAAGGCCACAGTCAGCAAAGGGAATCACATGAGAGGGATTTCCAGAAATGGCCAGTCTTTAAAGAAGATTTAAATTATATTTTCTGTAGATGTGGTCTTGATTTATTTATTCTCCTTCCTCCTCTCTCTTTACATGATATTCCTCTCCAACTGAAAAATCTCTTCTCACTCTGTACAAGGACAATTATGTTTAAATGTCTACAGTAAAGTTAATTAGTCTTCAAACAGTAAACAACCTTTACAAACGGTAAACAACCTTTTCTCTTGTATTAATATATCTATCTTATTTTAGTTTTACTTTTACAGCAGTGTTTTTTGACTTTCTTGTTTCAAAAGTCAGTAAAAATCTTTTGGTCATAAAGCCCTCAAATAACCATGACAGAAATCCCTTGTTTCCAGGAAATTAAGATCATACAGATGGTCTTATTTCAGCAAAGAGTTGTTTTAGTTAAAACCTCGCCTTAAGAGGAGTCTTTGGTTTGACTTCTTTGAACTGTCAAGTTTGCTGAAGAGTTGCCATGTGATTTTGGACTCTGTTGTTCAATTCCATTATTAGTTTTAAAACTGCTATTGCCCTTACAGTGTAACACCAAGCAGGCTTTAGCTCCAGCATTAAGGCATGTGATGATTCTCAGTGTTGCTGCAGCAGGAGGCACTTCCTGGCATATACTTTCTTCCTTGCAGCTTGCCTTCAGATTCAGAGAGAAAATCCATAGGTGGATTCTTATTGTAGAAAATCAGCCTTTACATGAAATGTTCAAGTGTTGCTAACATGGCACTGCTATGACAAGGAAGTGCTCACAGAGTGAGACTGTCTCTGGATATACTTTCATTTCTTTCTATGCTCTTCTCTGTTTTCCTGGTGTTGCTACAGATATATTAGTCTGTTCTGCTGGTGAAGAGTTAAAAAAATTAATTCTTTTAGAAAGGCAAAAAAAAAAGCACCTGAACAGACTGGAGGATCTTGATTTCTTCACACAACTCACCTAGTGCAAGTCCTCACTTCTCTGTAGTATTCCCCTTTTCCCCCCAGCTCTTCTGTGTGGTGCTGTCAGTATTTTTAACATGTAGATTTTTAAATCTGGTAATGATTATGACGTCCCAGCAAACTTCTTTTTTTTTAAATTATATTTTTAAATGTTTAATTTCTGGCAAAGTTCTTCTTTTGTTAAAAAGGTCAGAGTGGGCAAATACTGCACATGGAATAACTCCTTCAGAGTTTATTTTCTGATCACTAAAGCAAAAATTAAACTATTCCTTTCTATATTATTATTATTATTATTATTATTCCTTCACATTGCTACAAGCTGTATGCTGTTTTTATTAAAACAAGTAGATTGTCTTCTATGTGCTTGATGTTTTTAATAGTTCAGGGTTTTTTTTACCAGAAACTAAACACAGCAAAAGACTCCAACTTTTAACAGCACTATGTGGTTTTTTTCAGATTTTTCTCTGTTTTACCGAGTTACTAGGGCTGTCTGTTCTGGATGGCTACTTATTTTCATGATTTGTATTTTCCTGTCAAATTATAAAAATAGAAAGATTAGTTGTTTTGACCTTAGTCGGCATCTTTTTGTCATCTTAGTCCACATCTGTTTCCTCTTGTGATATTTATCTGGACAAACTATGCAAAACTATTGCATGCAATGCACGTTCTGGCTGGCATGAGAGAAGAACTTGCAAGTTTTTCTTGGAAATTGAAAAATTCTTGAGAGAAATTAATAACAGTGTCTTGTGGTGATACTGAATGACAAAGCAAAGGAAGACAGAAGAAGTATACCACATAAATCCACCCTGATAGATATATTTTCCTGTTACTCTGCCTATTGACAATGTCTGTGCTGAGGAAAAACTGAAATTACAGATAATTTCTGGCTCTTAAATTATGTTTTCTTAAGTTTGCAATATGCAAAAGGCATAAAGATTGGCTGTCAAATATTACTTGTTTGTTTATTTTGTTTGAATAGAAATTCTGCCTGTACCTTTTACAGTATCTGCACTTGAAGATGAATTGAAAAGACACAAAGCAAGGACCATTTCCTGTTCTTGCAGGAAGCCATGCAGCGCGTTTCATTAACTCAGAAAACTCTCGGAAAGGGTTTCCCACTCTGTCTCTACAAGAGGGAAGCAAGGCATTGTAGAATGATGGCTTTCATCAGTTCATAGGATATGCTGATCTGGGACCCATGTGGATCGTCGAAGTCCAGCCCCTGGCCCTGCACAGGATGTGCACAGGAGTCACACCATGTGCCTGAGAGCATTGTCCAAATCCTTCTTCAGCTCTATCAGGCTGGTGCTGCCACCACTTCCCTGGGCAACCAGCTCCAGCGCCCAATCACCCTCTGGTGAAGAACCTTTTTCTAATACCCAACCTAAACCTGCCCTGACACAGTTTCAGGCCACTCCCTCAGGTCCTGTTATTGGTCATCAGTGAGAAGAGATCAGTGCCTGTCCCTCTGCTTTCCCTGGGGAGGAAGCTGTAGACCACTATATAAATCTTACTCTCTTTTCAATCCTAAACATTTGTAGCTGGTTTCTTCAGTAGTTGTTCACCCATAGCCTGGTTTTGAAGATAACCTGATAAAGAGAACTACCAAAGCAATTTATTTGGGTAGGTGGGCTTTCAAGAAGTTCTCTTGAGGATGGTTTTTGTCAAGGACTGGCAGTTGTTCTTGCTAGGGATGCTTGTATGGCCTATTAGCTTTATTTTGGGCATACTTGCCTAAGTTTTATCCCTCCACAAGTTTCATCTCTGTTTAAAGCAGAGATCATGTGAGCTTTCAGATTTCCTCTTCATAGGTTACAAACCTGAGACTTTGTTTGCCTCATACAAGAGGATTTCTTCTTTATCAGTCTCTTCCTTGTATTATGTGAACTGGTTTCACATAGCTCTGTTGCACTGATGTTTGGAACTTCAGGCACCAGGAAATAGTCACATATGGGCCTTGTGTACCTTTGGTGGTACTATTCCAACATTACGTAAGTCTGTTTCTTATGCCTTTTAGAGCAGCCTTTTGGATCTTTTCTTTCTGTTGACATTTTGGTGCCTAACCCTCATTCTGAGATGTACCAGTATGTCCTTCCTACTACTCAAAGGAAATTAGAATATTTAGCATAAATTCTTATTAGTAGTGCAGGTGTATCACCTTGCACTTTATACTGGTGAATTTAATCCCAGTTTTGCAAAACAACAGCTGTAAAGGTGATTCAATTCTCCTTGTGTAACCTGTCTGTATTTCTAACATTGAGCAGCAAAATTTATCTGTGTATACTGGGATTTTGCACCATGATTGTTAACAAAATGCTAGTAGTACTAACCTCTAATAACCTTCCTGCACACCAGTACTTTTGCTTTCAACTTGATGTATATTTCTAGCTCCCTTTTTAGTGGTTACTTACCCTCTTGACAGTTTTTCTAACAAGCTTCATTTTCTCCTGCAAAACCAATGATTTTCTATACTTCAAAAGATACGTTCAGCTATTTGTGTTCCAACTCTCTGAAAAATCCATGCATCTCAGCAATATTTTACGTGATGTAACTTAACTTTGGGAGATCTGCATTGATTTTCTTTTGTTTGTCTTCATGACATTGATTATTCTTTCTAGCTCTGAAACCTTGGTTTTCTGTACATAAGCACCGCATTTGTTACTCTTCAGGCAGATGTCACATCAGCAGCCTGATACACTGGTGTTCAAAAAGCCTAGCTGTACCTGTATTTACCTGTGCAAGTTCTTTCGGACTTCTGGGATACATGGTGTCCATGCTTCACGCTGTGCCCCCTTGGCTGTGCACACTGAAGCTATTTTCATTTTTGCTTCCAGGCTGGTAGTGGTAATTTCCGTATCAGCATGCAGCTGTCATCACTGGCATTGAAATTAGAGGAAGAAGTATTTGTTCAGCATCAGCCTTGATGCAAATTTCCACTAAAACAGATTAGAGTTCTGAATCCATATTGAAATTCGGTTTAAGGGCCTGGATGTTGCTACCTGACTATGAGCAGTATCTGAGGAAGTTGCCTTCTTGAAAGTACTTTTGGCACTACTAAATTGTCCTTTATTCATACCATTGTATTTCTTGCAACAGGCTCTGTGCACAGTTTCATGTTTTTCTTCAATCGTCAAAGCTTTTATGTCTCATTTCTCTGTAGTCAACCACCATTTCTGTGCATCTCTCTCTTTCCCAGCTAGCAAATGTGCTTCAGTACAGGGGTTTGACTTGGGGCTGCCAGACCGCCATGCTCATATTTGCTCTGTGTTTTACTTGGCCAATTTATGTTGCCGGCAGGCGTTAGCTGTTTGGAGTTCAAGGCTCAATTAAGGATGTTTTGGTGGAAAAAGTAGCTAGCAACTGAAAAACAAACTGAAAAGTAGGTACGAACTGATGCCTGAAATATTTCTAAAACCTTTCTGAACCACTGGTGTTTGTTTACTTTTTAGATCCTCCTTTCCCAGAAGTAGAATTTGTTGCAGTTAAAGGTTCTGCACCTTTGCTCAGACTCCGGAAAGCAGAAGATCGAAATGGACCGATCAGGTTTGTCCCTGTGCTCTTCACCCTTTCAAAGAACATTGTGCAGGTTCATGTTACATACAGATTAGAACTGTTTTGGGTGGCTAGATCATTTTTTTTAGCAACGGGAGAAAACTTAAGCTATACCTCCCAGCTTCTCCCGCCTTAGCAGGGTAATATTTAGCTTCAGGCTTTTCTCTGTTTTCTGGAACAAAATCCTAGTTTGGATAACTATGAGTTTTCACCACTGGCTTTGTGGTTTAGTTTTGTTTTTCTTTTCCCTTTATCTACAGTGAGGTTACAGTAGATCTTTATTGATGGATCCAAACACACTTCTACTCGTGATTTTTCTTTTCCAACAAACTCAAGCAGCCAGCATATTTTTCCTCCCAGAGCCAGAGGAAATAGTGAATAATGTCCTGATTTATGCATACTCTGAAGTAGTGTTTTCATACTTAGCGTATTACTACCAAAACAGGTTTCTAGAGTAAAATTGTTTACCTCTTACTAAGTGCTGTTGATGACAGAAGGAAAAGCTAACTCAATATTACAATGAAGTAGAAAATATTTGAAAGCTAGTAATATCTCATGGAATGGCTGGTGTACCAACCCTAATAGTCTTCCTATGGTTGAATACCATAGACTAAACATTGTTTTGAGAGGTATGGAGACATATTAGATTTATTTTTTTACGAATGGTACCTGTCCTCTCCTGCTTTCTATAGAAAAAGTCTTGTTTGTGTAAACTTACAAGTCATTTTCAGAGAAAATGGTATATTATTTCATAAGTGAACTTCAGTGTGAGGAGGAGGAGGAGGAGGACAAGGAGTAGGACAAGGAGGAGGAAGAGATAGTCCGAGGTATGTCAGTTTTATGTTCTCCTGAACATAAGTAAACATGTAGCAATAACATGCATGTGATGAGAAGACCCAGCTCTAAGCTGTGTATGCAGTGCTTTTGGTTAAAAATTTAGTGGAACACACACACACACAGGGAAATATTTCAGTGTAAGAAGTGTTTGTATTGGACATTGATAATAAAAAGCAGTTAAGAGGCTACAAATAGAAAAAAACCCAATATGGATTAATGAATATCTCACGCTTAGTTCTTTGAAATCAGGGCTAATATTTACTTTTGTTTTGTTTCCCTCTAGTCTCTATCAAGTGATTGTGCTTCCTCTGGATTTGCAAAGCACGTTTATTTGTGACTCCTTTGCTGCTACAACTTTCTTTAGTAACACCACTGACATCAAAGGATATGTGGCAGCTGAATTTCGGGCAAAGGATGTTGCTGATAATATGTCAATTGCTCTTGGAGACAGACATTACTATGGGAAGTTTTATAATGCTCCTTTAAAGCTGGGAGAGGAGTATTGTGTTTTTTTGAGAATAATAAGTGAGTGGAATAAGGTAATGGATGTTTTCAAACCTTTTTTTTACATCTCTTGAATGAAATGTTGCTGGGGGAAAAGAGGAAAATGTTAGCAGTGTGTTAAATTTTTTATGACCCTCCAAGTATCTCCTAGTTGACAGGATTAGATTAAATAAGAAGTATTTTAAGTATCTCTTGTAATTCCTCAACAGTACTTGTGTCATTATAATGTTGAAGCAACTCTGGATGACAAAAGGCAGACAATGGAAATAATTTAAAAATAATGGCCATCAGTGCCCTTAGTAATTGAAAGTGTCTGCATTGGGCCAGAATTTACTGAAAGAGATTTGTAATAGAATTTGAAAATTACTCCTTAGCAATGACAAATTCACCCATTTTAATTTTTAATTAAATGTTTTGTGACGAAGTATTCCGGTTCTCCAAATGACATGGAAAAATTTATTTTATCATGTGTTGCTACCTTCCAAAAGGCAGTGAATGTCAACTCCAGCTCCACTGACAAAACCTCATGAAAGAAAATGTATATTATTAACATTAATTTTTTATCATTTTAAAGTAAATATGTATCTTTATTAGAAACAGGAATTTTCCAAAATGTACATCTCATCTAGTTTTCCAGTTGTACCTGTCTCAGGAGTAAGCAGTTTTGAATTTTTTTATAGTATAAGTCCCAGCAGTAGGAAGTTTATCTCATATGGTACAGGTGATAACTCTTTATATACAATACAGTTCCTGAATGTCAAATCCAAAACCTGAAATGAACAACCTCTAATAAAGAAAGAAACACCTAAACAGTGCCAAACTGATCCACGAGTTACTTGTAAATAATTCTCTACAAATTTGGAAGCCCATACACAAGTTTCAGTAAGTTTAAACAGCTTCTGTTAAGAAATGTAACTGCCTCAGTTCAAAGTGAGTGAAATAAAAGTGCATGTAGTAAGATGATTCTGGTATCTGCTAATCTGTACAGTATATATTCTGTGTAGCATCTATTTAACAATAGTCTGAGAGCTTTTTGTAGCAGAGAGGAGTGGTTTCTGATCCTAATACAAGCCTGCTTTTTGCCATAAATTTTTAATTGTGTGAGAGGAAAAGTTGGAAAATGACAATAGAAGGCATTTCATTTCATAAATAATGTTAAGTTAGCCTAAAATGTCCTGGAATTTGGACAATGAACTGTATTGTATAGAAAAATTTACTCTGTGGAGCGGGATTATTAATCGGTCAAATGTATACAAGTTTGACCTCTTTAAGCACTACTAAATACCTCTTTGAGCTTAGTTTATTTATCCCTGGGTTTTATGCATTTGTTTCCCTCATTCTTTACCCTCAGTATTTTCTAATACTGGGATATTTTAACCACTTTTACTTTTGTGGAGGTTTTTGCTGCACAGAATGAAGTAGATTCTTATACATCTTTGCCAGCTGTTTATTAAGCTGCTTCTAACTTACATTATTCTTTCTGTTTCTTATGGATTATTTCCTGATCTTTCATTGCTAACATTTTCAGACGTATTTTCTCGGCCACTGATTTAATGGATTAATACTGCAGTTATTTGTAGAGGTCACTCTTGCTTCCTACCGTTTAAAATGCACCAGCTCATCAGTGTACACTTTCCTGTATGGCTTTTGTTGGCTGATGAAATACACAAAGTTATATGCAACAGTTATGAATCATTATTAGGACTGCAGATACCAAACTTCCTTGGTTCACAGCTCTGCTTCTTTGAAATGGAACTTGGACTACCGGTTCGGAAGTATTGGTTTATCTTCAATTGTCATGACCTTTTATTTTGTGTGATTGTTGGTATTAGAAGGCTAAAAAAAAAAATCTGAATTATGAATTGGGGGTTGTTGGGTTTTGAGACTTTATAAAAATTTGATTGCTTACGTAACCAAATTTGGATTCAAGAGCTCAGTCTTCTTTTTATAAAAATTGCTTGGGCCTCAATTCTCAATACCTGTGAAGCCAGCATTTCTGAAGTGTCTTTTACTTGTTAACACATTTCTCTTTGAATACAGACAAATTAGAAACAGATGTAATAGACTCCTAACTAATGATCTCATTACTCAGTTTTATATTCTGGCATCCTTAAGGGTTTTTTTTGTCTCCAGACCCTCTTCATACTGAAAATGGTACCGTTTGTGTCATCATGCTGCAAAATCATGGCTTGGTTGTGATTTTTATTACCATTATTACTGAATAGCCCTGACATATTGTCATGTTCGTTTTTCCATTGTTCAGGTTTGGAGGTCTTGAAAAGGGTGTCTGCTGTGAGGTTTTTACTTTCTGTCTATTTTTTTTCCCCTGAGATTCATGGAACTTCTGTAACTACCCCGGTAGGCAGGAGATGTCTGATTTTCTGCACACTAGAGTGTGTCATGAAGGTAGCAATTTCAAAATGATAGCATTCACCCCAGTGCCCTCAGAATCTGGCATTTGATAGAATTTCTAAACCCAGCCCTTTATCTTTCTTCTGCTAAGAAGATTTTCTTTGTCAGTCTTTTAGTAATAATAAATTTTTCTCCTGAGAAGCAGTGATTTTTATGTTTTCATTTTTAGGTAAGAACACAGTCCTGTGCTGTTTGGGCACAAATTAAAAGTAAGTCGATTTTTCCTTCGATAAAAAACTCTAAGTTGTCATGGCTTTGCTTGGCAGCATAAACTGATAATTGCTGTGGCTGTTTCTTCTTTTGCCATTCCTCTTCTGTTGCCTTCAAGGATTGAAAAAATTAGAGACAGAAAATTTTCCTTGCTCTTCAGTATTCCATTCTAATGGATTCACCAATCCATTCTAAAATGGATTCTCTTGTTTTCTCCTGGTTTTCAATGTTTCTATTTCTGTACATCACATCCAAATCTTTACAGCAATTTTTGTGCACAAAGGATATGAAGCACAGAAAATGTGAAATTTTGGAAGCCTATTTTAAGGTAGTTCTATATTGGCTTAAAGAGTAAAAAATCAATCAAAGAACAACAACAATAACTAAAAAACACAAAAAAAAGAACAGCAACAACACAAAACCCACCCAACTAGCTTTTAGAGGCCACTTTTTTTATTTTAGAATGTTCAAATGGTCCTTGGAGAATTGCATCTTTTTATGATCTTAAAAGGGATAGAAGATACTATGCAAAAATGAAATATGTGGCTAATTTGTGTACTTGTAAGTACAGTTTCTTAAGTATATGGTGGCATAACTTTAAAACCCAGTAAATTTCTCAGTGTGGTTTTATTTTTATTTACTTTTTGGCTTTAAAATGTTTCCAGTTAATGAGTTTACCTCAGAGGCATTTGGAATCCACTAGAGATCATGTTTCCCTCCTTTCCACCATAATTGAAACTAGCCTTCACCCATCTCATGTCTCAGCAAAAAGCAAGCATTTGCCTCTCCCGACAAAGAAAGCATCAGCACTGGAGTCTCCTACATGCCCTAAATTCTGCTTTTGAGTTGAAAGTCTCACAAATTTGAGTTAGGAAAGGCAGTAACGCTGGAAAGTGAGACAGTACTTTGGAGTTATATCAGATCATCTTATTCATGGAGTGCTTAAGGTGTCTCTCCTCCATATCTGATTATCACCGTAAATGATCTTCTGGAGATAACTCTGTGTTTATATCTAAGTTTTCTTTAGTTATTCTTTCTTCTTATGATCTAGTTCATTTACCACCATATTTAGAATATAATGTAGGCAGTTCTTCGTTGTGGAGACTTTGCTAAGATCAAGGATTCCTTAGGTTTGAGGGTTCCATTGCTAGGACTGTGTAGGCAATATCTGTAGAATAACTCCGGAAAGACAGAAAACTGTCCTTTTCTGAATTTGTTTTTATCAACATATAGTGCATCATCAGAGGCTGTATTAGAAATAGGTGGATTTTGGTTTTGGGGTTAAAAGAATGAGCATAGGACAGGTCAGGCCCTTGGCTTTTTGTTGTAAATCCATTTGCCTTTATATTGAATGGACTTACAGCCGAAGTGTCCTTTGCCCTGATGTGTTTCTGCAGCTCGAGAAGCTGAGAGTATTTTTGGCTTGCTGAATCCTTTGAGAAATATTTCTTAACTCAACTTGTGTGGAACGCAAATGTGTAAGTTAAATCTAAACTAAATGGCCCTGTTTGAGATGCCATCTAGCTAGACGTTGTGTGACAGATCACTGTATAAAGAATGGTAGAAAAATGTATTAAAAGCACACTTTCTTCTGCAACAAATAAGTAAAATGAAGTTTTAGGGTTTTTCATTAAATACACCCTACAATATGGAAGGAAGACAATTTTGTAATTTTTATAGAGGGATGACATCTCCTCTAGAGACATGTAATTTGCTGATGGAAATTGGTGTTACAGTGTTATAAGGACAGCTATACCCTTGTACCAAAAACGAGCATAATAGTAATTTTTTAAATACTCTAATTAATCTTTCTTCCTCAATTGAATGGTAACTACTGGATGGTCAGCTCCATTACTGTCACGAACGGAGCCGTAAGTCCAGCATCTGGGTTTTGTTACCGTATTTCAGCTATGAGAAGACTTAGTTGATCAGCCACCAGACTGAAGCTACTCTATTTGGTTGGTTTTGTTTGAATTGTTTTACACTTTCTTTCAGATTTATCCCCCACTCTGCAATACATGACTGCTGTTGGATTAGGGTCGGTGGCTGCTGTCTGCCTTATACTGTTCCTGTCATTCTCCGTGGCACGGTATGTGGTGTTGCTGCCACCAGTTTTGTACTCCTCCTTCACAAGGCTTGCACGTTTTTCTTTTCAGATAGTTTTTCTTGCCAACATGCTTGGTTTAGACATCTTGGGTGGTTAGAAACCATAATCAAGGGTGCTTTCACAGTCTACCAATGCTGTGCATTGCATTGATGTCCTCTGTATCTTTGCAATTACTGGCAAAACGTCTGAAAAGTGTAGGGGTTATCTTACTAAAGGAAGGATTCGAGACAGTGAGTAGCACCAGGACTTTAGTACAGAAGTGTTATGATTTAATGGGAATTAAATAAATGAAATTTATATGCTGTCAAAATGTTGATGAAAGTTGCATCTGTACAGAGCTAATTTTTAGTCTTCACAAGTTTATTCAAAAGGCCTGAAAAGAATAGTGTTTCAGTAATGGTTGAACTTTACCTGAAGGCCATGATAGAAACATGCTAAAGTTTTGTGAGAAATTTATTTATTTATGTTTTGTGATCCTTCACCCAGGGTCAGTAACTTCACAACTGTCTTCCTTTCAAAGGTAGAAGAAATATGTCAGTTATATAATTATGAATGTCTATGTACATGTAAAACCTCTTCACTAAAAATTATGTCTTTGTTTTTATTTCAATATACATATCTACAAGAATAGTCTTCTGATTTGTGTCCCTTGAAAGGTCAGGAGCCTCCAGCTTGGGGGCTGTGAAATATAGCAATTATTGTTTAAGCTGCTTATTTGGCGTTCTGAAACAGAAGGAACTGGTCATATTTAGGGCTGAAGAAAGTAGGTTTATATGGCTTGTTTGTGGTTGTCTAAATTTCAAATCAGTTCTTGCAATCAAAATTCTGAATTAAAAGTTCCATGATGACCTTTTTCTCTTCAAGTAATTAATAAAGGGATTTCAGGCTTCCCTTGCGTGCAGTGGTAGACTTGGACTTGCAGTCTTGATTGTTTTGGGGATTTAAAAAATGTTGTCAGAGTCAGCTTTGATCTCTGAGGAAGAAAGAGCTATTAATGTCTTGGTTTCTAAAGCAGCACTCCTGACGGGGGGCTTATTGCAGGAGGAAGGGTTTCCCTGGGCTATCATGGTGTGAAAGGCTTCTCAGTTACTTGTTTCTCTGGCAAAAATGTGGCAGAAGGATATTAGTACTTTTCAAAACTATGTCAAATCAATTAGGTTCATAGTGATAGGAGAGTGATTTGAAGTGTGAGAGTACTGGAAGAATCATGTGTGAGTATGAGCCACTTGTGAGAGAGTGCAGAGAAGATAGACCTTGAACTTTCGCTTCAGTCTTCTTTTGAAAGGACTGAGATGAAATCCTTAGGGAGCTGAGTACATTGAGTACATTTGACAGCGGTGTGTTGTGGGGGAGAAGGTTTTAATAAGTCAACAAGTATCTTTTAGCCCCTTGATCTCATGTACAGAGAAATTCTTGCATCCATTCTCCTGTTCTAAGGAATATCAGACAGAATCCTTGACAGAAATTAAAACTGCCCCAGCACAGTAGTAGGCAGAGAAGCGAAACCCCAGATGTCAGTTGTGATAAGACCCTTCACAGTGCCCTTAAAGAAGTATATATAATATTTATAAATAACAAATGTGCTTTTAGTTATAATTAACGATCAGTTTAATGCATTTCTGAGTAAGAATGTGATTTGAAAAAAACCCATGTAAAGTCAGCCTTCTGCCCTATACAATTGTAAAATTGTGGTCCTATTTGCGACACTGTACTCCAGGACAGGTGTGGCCTAGCAGGAGCAAAACAGAGAGGAATTTGATGAGAGAGACCTGGGATTTATTTGGTCTAACTGCAAATAGGCCATTCTAGTGGCAGGTTGCTTAGCCTGGCAGAGAAGATGCTGCCAAGAAGCTTGATATACAAATATACAAAATGCCACTACAGAAAGATCAACTTCCTCCTGTTGGTAGTGCCAGTGGCACATGTACCATCCATGGGCAGTGTACCATGTGCTTCTGAGCTGTAGGAGAGGGAGGCATGGGAGAAGATTGCTGTGAATGCAGCTTCTGGGTGGTCTGCAAGAGAAGGTTAAACAAACTTGTCGGTAATGACCTAGCTATGGCTGATCTTGCTTTGGTGTCAGGTGAATGGTCTTGGATTATTTCTTGGGGTCCCTGTAAGCTTCTGTCACAAAGAGCCATTGTATTCAAGTGCTCACCAGCTTGCCACATGTCTGCCGTCTCAGGAATTATGTTTCCACAATGGGTAAGAGTGTGAATTCCTGCTAGCATGGTTGCTGACAGCAGTTCCAACTGCTCCTCAGTAAGTAAAAGTCTGGCACTGGATTCGCCAAGTAAAGTCTGACTCCTGACGTCCTTAGATTTTATGTTTTTCATTTAAAAAAATGGTTTAGTCCATAGTTGTTGTTATTAAAGTAGCTAGTCACTCATACACCTTGCTCCATTCCTCTTAGTTCTTTGCTTTCTTTTATATGTGGTGCCCATTCATATGAGTAAGGATAGTGCCAGAACTCCAGATTTCTGAAGGTCTGCACTGGGCATCAGTGTTGTTGATGACAAGGTTTACGCTGGTCAGGTAGTCATCCGGAACCTATGGGAATGCTTCCTACTCATCTCACACTGGCTGTAATGACCAGGATTTGTAGCAGCACCATGTGTCTTCAAAAATCTTCAGAAGCACTGTCATGTATCAAATCAAAATGAGTGATACAAGTTCTCTGTCAGGTCTATGCTTGAGTCTTGAATGATTTATAAGTTGTTTTTTTTTAACTGGAATTTTTTCTTTCTCCAGCTCTTATCTCCACAACACAGTGCATCCCCCACCTGCTGCTGTAGCCTGTGAGGCTGTACATTTATCTACCACAGTAGACGTGGCACAAGCAGAGATTGCATCATCGTTCCTAGAGACTGAAAGTGTCTCTCTTCTCTGATGGTTTATTCCCTGAAGTTGGCATAGAGAAAACGTGCTCTTTTTTCAAAGCCAGCGTCTGTCGGGTATGGGCATATCTGCACGTCACACATGTACTAGAGCTTGGGCAATTTAAATGTGTCTGTCACTGGGAGTGAAATGTTTATTGTCTTGCCTTATTCCGGATGGTGTGGTGCTTAAAGGGGAACCTTCCCTCACAAACAGGTTATCATGCATCCCATGTGCTGGTCACAGGCTTTCAGCTATTCCAGCTGCAAGAGTGCCTGATAATGAGTGCTTGCATTGTGTACTTGATTACATGAATAATCCCCTGATCCTGTTGAGACTGAGGCTTAACTGCTACTTTAGATACCTTTGCACACACAAACTGGCCTATTGTGAGTGAAAACACAGACCTATCCTTATATGAGATAAAGTGCCTATTGTATTTCCAATTGCAAAGGTGGAGCACTTCTGTCAGTCGTTTACAAGTAATGATGTATCAGTAACATGTACACTTGTTAGCCATGAAGTTGTCACATATAAGTAGTGTCAGCAGCAATGTCAGTGATGTGTTCCAGAGATATTGCAATCATTGCTCATAGCAATTAGCAGTAATTGCAAATAATATACCTATCTGTAAAACTGCAGTTTGCTGAAAAGCTGGTTGTTTTAATGGTATGTGAAACCAATTTAAGGAAGGACCTTCCTGTGTTAAGTGCAGCTTTGTTAATCTCTGTTCTATAATTACAGCTGAGTAAAGCCATTAAGTCATTGTCTGGTTAATGGGCTGGTGTGTAACATCTGGTTAGAGTCACTTAATAAAGCACAATTAACGAATTTCCTATGGCATACTCCCAGTTAATTTTTTTTTTCTTCCGTAAGAAAGAATCAAGTGGCTTTGATTATTTCCACTCCTCTTCAGAAGTTGCTTTGTTATGTGTTAGCAAAAAATTCTGTTAACTGGTGAAATAAGGAAGCAAGAGGTTTGGGTTTTACTCAGTTTTGTGATTTGTTTCTAAGTTATGTTTCGTGTTGTACCACTTTGAATATATGCTATGCATTTTTGGAATTGCTAAGTTTCTGAATTGCTAAGATTCTGATGCCTGCTGCTCTTATAATTTTAGATGTTCTGTCTCTCTGACATGTAATTAGGGTCTTTTTGTGTTTAAAGTGTAACAGCATTTTTCATAGTTAGAAGCAAAGAGGAATTACAGCCAAAGAGAGTTTACAGTTGCTGCATGCAGCTGAGAGTGGTTTTTCCAGGCCTGGGCAGATACCATTTCTGTTATCCAGCATTTCCACTGCTTACTAAATCTGTCCTTCAAGTTAATAGCTAAGTAAGAACACCCTTGTCTACATTAGGCATTAAAAGTCAATAGCATTTTCTATTGCTAATTGACAATGAATAACTAAACTGTTCATACTGGGAAACCGTGCCCATGCCTTAATTTTTCACTTCCTCCTGAGGAATTCATTCTCACACATTCCACACTTAATTCCCTTTCTCAATGGAATAGATTGCAAGGTTTGGTATCGCAGTACGAACTGCACTGCTTCATTCTGATTCAGTCTCCTGCTGCTCTGGTCCTGTGAGAGAGTTCATGAGCAGCTGTTCTTGTGTAAGGGAGAGCTGGAGAGGCTGGAAATTATTTGGAGAGACAGATGTGCCATTCTCTGTGAAAAAACTGAGCTTCTTTTTATGCTTTACTGAGACCACCACTGTTCCAGTACGTTACACAGGATCAGGAACATAAAGGCCATCTTGTCAGGGGGTGTAGTTGGAAAACTGGAGATCTTTGTATAACCTTCAGCAAGTTATTTCTTTCCTAGGTGCCTCTTCTTAACCTAGGTCACTTTTTCACAATGTAAGGTTTTCAGAGCAAAGGTTTTTTCTTACAAAACGTCCACACTTCTGCTGGGAGTTAGATAACGTATTTTGTGACCATTTGGACATCTCCACACAGTGTAGCTTCTTAATGCCCAGTAAAAGACTGATAAGGGAGACAAGATGAGGCAGGACTCTCTGTCATCCTAAATTTTCCACAACCGCTACAGTTCTGCAAGTTTCCCTCATTCCCTCTGCCTCCCTTGTCACTCTTGGCAGTCCTACCTCTGGCCGTGAGCATATCTTCATCTGTGTTTATCTTTTTACTTGTTACTTCATGTGTACTTATCTTTCATCCACCTTTATCTGTTTCAGTTAAATGCAGAAATAATGGAGCACTAATTTACCCTTGCCATCCTCAGATAGATGTGCAAATGCTAACAGTTTGCGTGTTAGACCCTCTCTCTTTCAGATATGTTGCTCTATTACTCCCAAGCTTTTCTGCTGAACTAATTGCAGCAATGTCATAACCACACTCTCATGTTTCCAGAAATTCTAGAGACATCTCTAGCGATCCTTCACTGCTGTACCTTCAGTTGACACTGACATTTGACTTTTTCTTCCAGTTTTTTCTCTCTGCTTCCTTGGATATGTGTTCCACACCGAAGCCAAATAAGCTTAAGCCAAATGAATCTGTTCTGTTTTTACTGCTGATCTGTACCCTTTCACAGTGCTATTTTGAAATGTGCTACATTGAGAAACTCTTTGGTTTAGATCCATACCCGTATCTGCACTATATGCAAAGTGTTTTAATCCTCTTTAGATGAAATCAGAAATTCTTAGTGTTGGATAAACAATTCTTGTAAGCTTAGGTGAAACTATTTTTTATATTTTATTTTGTAATTGTGAAGTAACACAAGATACTGTAAAAATTCAGAATTTATGCAAGTAATTGTTATGGTATGTCAAATGAAAAAGTTTTTATTGTAAAATACACTTTCTACTACACGTCACTGATAGGTCTTTTAAACCTTCTGGTGAGATTTCTTTGTTTTGGGCATGATAAAGACAGCCAGAAGCCATCCAGGCTTGTTAGTTTCAGTATTTGTATTGTCAATCAATTGTAGAAACAGGGCCAGGTAAGTGAGCCAGTGCTGTGGTTGAAAGCCTGAAAGTCCATGGAAATGAAACACCTCACAGCCTCTCCCTCCCTCCTCCTGCCCACTCCCCCCCTCCCCCCNTAAATATTAAAAAGATTTAAAAAACAAGTGATGCACAGTGCAATTGCTCACTCCCCACTGAGAGATGCCAGACTCTCCTGCTGAACCCAGGTCATCTATGCTTCTGAGTGACTCCCACCAGTTTATGTACTAGGCACAATGTCCTGTGGTGTGGAATATCCCTTTGGCCAGTTTGGGTCACCTGTCCAGATGTGCTCCTTCTCAATTTGTTGGGGTTTTTGCATACCTCCTCACTGGCAGAGCATGACACAAGGGAAAAAAGAGTCCTTGATTAAGGATAAACACTATTTAGCAAAACCCAAAACATCTGCCTGTTGTCAACACCATTCTCAGTATGAATCCAAAACACAGCACTGTAACAGCTACTGAGAAGGAATAAATTCCACCCCAGCTGTAACCAGGACAGCCACAATGCTCCTCGTGTTTGTGTATGTTCTCAGATTTAAGTATTCTCCATCACCATTTCTGTTTCCAAGGTCTTGCACTGTTCTGTGAGGCCGTTTCATATTCAGCACAGTTCAGCCAGAATCCCACGTGAGCTCACAGGTCTCTAGCTCAGATGAAAGGATTTCTGTTCCTAGTGACACAACTGCTAGGAAGTGATGAAAGTCGGTGAAAAATCTAGCTGCTGTGATCCTTTCAAGGAAGGAATTGGTGTCCTTGAATCATATGCTGAGTAGATTCTGTGAAATTAGTTGGTGATCTCAGTGCTGAGCTCTAATGTAGGGGAATAAATGTCAGTGTTGCAGTTCCTAGCAGCAGAAGAATGACTCTTTGGACAGGCACTGTTCTTTCATTTCTGGCAGAGATGAGGTCTGAGGAGTCAGAGAGCAATGACTGTATTTGTGGTATTACTGTCATGGAGATATTTCCATTCTAAAGTAAACCAAATGGCACCATTACAGTCACAAAAAATAGGGGAGACTTGCTCTGGAGTTCTGTTTTTCCTCCTCCACCTCTTTCCTCATGTTCTAGCGCGTATTTTTTCCAGAAATACTGCTTTTGTTCCTGCAGTCTTACAGCTGAATAAGGAACAGCAAGCATTTATTAGTGTTTTCCCGACCTTGAGGCAGCACATTATGCAGTTAAGTTGCAATTCATGTTTAATGTTCCCTGGAGTCCTTGTTAGATAACCATGTTGTACATTACGCATGCATTGTATGTGTATACAATACATATATACATACACTGTGTGTGTATATACATACATGCATACATACATATATATATATGTATATATATATAGTTTATTCTGTTTGTTCCATTGCACTCAACTAACTGAAGATATAGTCAGAATTTCCCGGCAAGGGTGGAGGAGTTTGGTTTCCACCCCAAGACTATAAAAAATACTGATAGAATGGGAAGCAACAGAGAAAGAATTATAGAAATAAAGCCAGTTCTTAAGAGAAAGTAATTTCCAAAGGCCCAGATTTTCCTGAGCAGCTTTTAGCATGGAATATTTTAGCCTGACTTTGGTAACAGTTCATATAAAAGTAGCTCCTACAGGCATCCTGGGGGAAGTGAAAAGGCAGCAGTCTGGTGAAGGTGTTTCAAGCTAATGACCACAAATCAGCTGTGCCAGTACACTGAATAAAGACTGACATAGCAAGCACAAAAGGTGGGGTTGGTGAAAGCCAGCTCTCAGCTTCCCCTTTTGATTGTGTAAAATGGCCTTTTCAGTTTTGCTCTTGGTTAATGAAGATGTTTGGAAGTTTAATTTTGTTTTGCAATCCGGTGAATTCTGACCCATTCTGAATATTTTATTTTCATGCATGTCCAGTCCTTTCCTCTAACCTGGAGTAATTGTTCAGGCACAGAAAAACAAAGCCAGGTCATTATGGAATGCCAAATTAGTAGCGATTGTAAATATCTGCTGAGAGGCACAGGGACAAGGCAGGAGTGTTTAACATATTCTTTGACTCTGTCTTCAACATGGATGATGAACCAAGGGGGTCTCAGTGCCCTGGGCTGGAGGACCATTACTATGAGAGCGATCAACTCCCAGTCGACCCCAAGGTTGTGCAGGATCTGCTTCTCCAGTTGGATATCTACGAATCTGTGGGGCCTCATGTGATTTCTCAAAGAACGAGATGATGTCATAGCAAAAACTCTCTTGATTTCTGGGCAATCTTGGGAATACAGAGAGGTTCCAGCTGACTGGAGCTGATGAATGTTGTCCCAGTTTTCAAAAGGAGCAAGAAAGAGGACTCCAGAAACTACACGCCTGTCAGTCTCACTTCAGTGCCTGGTAAAGTTGTGGAGAAGACTTTTCTGGGAAGTATTGAAAAACACCTGAAGAACAACACAGTCACTGGTCACAGCCAGCACAGCTTCATGAGGGGAAATTCCTGCTTGTCAAATCTGATTTCCTTTCATGACAAGGTAACCCACCTAGCTGATCAAGGGAAGCCAGCCGATGCAATCTTCTTGGACTTCAGTAAAGCTTTCAGTACTGGCCCACCCAGGATCCTTCTGGATGAAATGTCCAGCACGCATCCATCACCCATGTTATGTGATGGGTGAGCAACTGCCTCACAGGTTGGGCACAAAGGGTTTCAGCGAATGGGGTGACACCAGACTGTGCCCCTGCCACTAGGGGGGTTCCACAGGGCTCCATGCTCAGCCCTGTGCTCTTCAGCATCTTCATAAAGGACTTGCACGAAGGACTGGAAGGGCTACTGAGCAAGTTCATAGATGAGGCAAAACTGGGAGGAGCTATTGACTCCCTTTAGGTCAGGGAGGCCCTCCACAGAGACCTTGACAAATGAGAGGACTGAGCAATCACCGACCATATGAAATTCAACAAGGGGCATTGCCAGATTCTGCACCTGGGATGGGGCAACGCTGGATGTACAGACAGAACAGAGAATGTGAGGCTGGAGAACAGTGCTCCAGAAAGGGACCTGGGAGTCCTGGCTGATGGCAAGTTGAACATGAGTCAGCAGTGCCCTGGCAGCCAGGAGGGCCACCCGTGTCCTGGGGGGCATCAGGCACAGCATCACCAGCCAGGCAAGGGAGGGGATTGTCCCACTCTGCTCTGC
>VZRR01006873.1:421342-507404 GCA_013398015.1 Oreocharis arfaki | reverse complement strand
CACTGATCTCTTCCCTGTGGTGACAGTGACAGGACAAGAAGGAATGGCCTGGAGTTGTGTCAGGGGAGGTTTAGGTTGGATATTAGAAAAATCTTCTTCACGAGAGAGCGGCTGGGTACTGGAACAGTACCAAGCTTGACAGAGTTCCAGAGACATTTGGAAAATATTCTTGGGCTCATGGCATGACTCTTGGGGATGGTGTTGTGTAGGGCTGGGAACTGGACTCAATGACCCTTTAGGGTCCCTTCCACTCAGCACATTCTGTGATTCTGTGAAATAGTGCTTCAAACAGCAGTTCTGCATTTTTACAGTATACCAATCTCCAACCAGCAAATTAATAATAATAATATTGTTATGTCATCATGCATCATGTTTCAGTACTCAGATTTGAGTGGTTTATGGCTTAACCTGGCTCCTTCCAGTTCTGTTAAATATTACCGTATTTACCACTGCACCAGTAACCTTAATCACATTACTCTTTGTGGCTTTAATCTGCCGGATGCTCATTTTTATTACAATAAACGAGTTCAAAACTGGGCCTAGATCCAGGTATACTGAGGAATTAATCTTTCTCCCCCAGATTTCTGTGAAATTCCCTTGAAATTATGGAATCACCCGTGTTCTCACCCTGTGCCATTTAATTTTGTTATTTCTAAATTTTGTGCAATGATACATATATTTACATTAGTTTAGTATCTACTCCTATGTTTTAACTCAAGGCAGAAAGAGGAGACCAGAGAGGTGAATACATTGTGCATTTTTTCAAGAAGATTGAAACAGTAGGTGTAAGGATGTTTCTTGGTATAACCACAGCAGTATCCAAAGACTCTTCAGCAGAGTAATATAATGGATAATGTTTATCCATTGTTTGTCTACACAGGAGGTCAGTGTGAAGCAAGGTGGATGGGAATTTCCAGCTGCACTTTGCCTTTGTGCAATTCCTTTCATTGTTTGAAGATACAATTCCATACCTTTTGTGTGTGTTTCGTCTTGAAAGACTTTTTAAAAATATATCCAACAGCATTTGAGGTTAAATAGGATCCTGTTGATCTGCTCTGCTTTCTGTGGCAACTCCAGGGATTTTTTTCATTGCACGATGTGATAATTACCACAATAGGACTGATTAGTATTTTTCAAATAAACCAAAATTTTAAAACACATTTTCATGTATTGGCTTTGGGCATTTAGAAGTGAAAAGCCATGCCTTGTCTTTGACAAGGTGCGACAAGCGTTTCTTTATCAATTATATGACTCATTGCAAGCACCAGCTCTTGCTTCGCCCAGGTTCACCCTCCAAAGCAAAAGGCAGAGCTCATGTGTTGAAAAGGAGCTGCATGTAAGGCAAAAAAGTAAGGCTTAAATGACAGCAATTTTGTAATCACAGGAACAATGAACCCAAAACACTTGATAGAGTATCAGCAAGCAAGAATGTAAGTTAATAAGAGAAGAAATCCAGTTTAATGCCATTTTGACGTCTCTTGTACAAACATGTCCCAGGAGACAAGAGTATGATAGTAAAATACTTCTGCCTCTGGGCATTTTACCTGGTACTCGGACTTTTCCTTCCCACATATTTTCCTTTCAAGTCTGCTTCCTGTGTTTACTCACATGCTTTCCTTTTAGTTACATGCTTTCTCTGTGTGAGTAAAACTGCTGCAGTCAGGATATGCTTCATTATAGGAATAAAGGCATGGTGAGAACAGTTTCAAGTACTTTGATACAGTGTGTGGAAACTGCAATACTTAAAAGAGATACTATATCTCAACACTCTGGGAATCAGGTGTTGATTTTTTACTTTTTTTAGACTTCTAGTACCTCTCAGAAATCTTACCTCAGCAGTCATTAAGAACCTGAAATTCTTACACTGAACTTCACTTCTATATCTCTTTCCATTTTTAAGGTATGTTTTCCTTGTGAGTGGCATTGAGTCAAGACTTAGAATTACAGAATCACAGAATATCTCAAGTTGTAAGGGACCCATATGGACCATTGAGTCCAACTCCTTGCTTCTCACAGGACTACCTAAAACTAAACCATATGACTATACCCAAGAGCTTTTTGAACTTGGACAGGCTTGGTGCTGTAACCACTTCTCTAGGCGTCTATTCCAGGGTCCACCCTCTCACTGAAGAACCTTCTGCCTAATGTTCAACTGAAACTTCCCCTGATGCATCTTCATTCCCTTTCTTTATGCCCCATTGCTGGTCACTAGAGAGAAGAGATCAGCATCTCCCCCTCTGCTGACCCCTCATTCATGAGCTTGGGATTGATGTGTCCAAATGCTGCTTCTGCACTACTTATTGTGAGCAGCTGTCCCACAGTTTTACGTTTTCTAAAGAAACGACCCTGCTACAAAGCCAGTCTCCCCACAATAATGTCTTTGCCTGTAGGCACATTCAAGAGCAATAGGAATCACAAAATTGTCATGTTTTGAGTTTAGTGAAAGCAGGCAATTTGAGAAGGGCGAGAATCCAGCCTCTCTGCTTGTCAGGCCCCAGAGAATCCACTGCACCAGTAACTGATGTTTTGTCCGAGCTTTAGGAAATGTAATAGAGTAGAATCTGTGGCACAGTCAATTCTCTGTTTCTTGCATGCAAGCAGCAATGAAAATCTTTTACTGTCTGGTGTGTGATTAGTCTCCTCTGCCTTCTAAGAGCTGAGTTAATTTAACAGCACTACTCAAGTTCTGTTAGGAATTCAAGTCAGTGACAAGATACAAATCGGAGGAAAACTAGGCTTGATTGAGCCCAGTGTTCGTAGATCTGCTTGTTATCTAAACTCTTTCAGCATCTCTGCAGACTGTTCTCTGCAGACTGATTAAAAGAATTATAGAGGAATGGTTTTTTTCACTCTTCATTTGCAGTCTGTTAATTCTTACAACTTTCATGAGAATCAGAAAATCAGTGGAACTGGAGGCGGCTGCCATGGAGAATCACAGGACTGTTTCTCACTAGATAAGAACAGTGACATTCTCTGAACTCATCTATCTTTATTTAAGAAAAAAAAATTAATGTAAGTGCAATCTTTCCATAGATAGGTCTTCTCTGATAGTTGCTGGTCCAGAATGATGACACATAAGCAAAAGGCTTCCCTGAGGAATGTGTTTTTCCACGACTCTGGTCTTCTGGGAAACATGGGCACAGCACAAACCATATCTAGGGAACGTGCAATGCTTAGAGAAGGTTTATAAGCTAAACCTTGGTGTTCATATGAATAGAGGAAACAGGCTTATGTGGATGTGCATAAATGAACAGAAGATTTTAAGTGTGGATCAAGATAACGTTTAGATTCATTCAGATAGCAGAAGCCTTTGAGTCTCAGATATTTACAGTGGGCTTTCCAAGTTGTCCACTAAAACCATTCTCTTCACACCCCATTCATGCTCTTACCTTTTTTTGTTCTTTCAAGAAACTGCTGAGAATGAAGGTACCTATGTCTGTAGCTCTCTGGATTAGCGGCTGCTGATTAAAGGTCCTTGTGTGTATTAGCAGGGATTTATTACTGTTTTTGTGGCTTGCAGTTTATATGCTAAATTTGCTGTTGCCTGACTTTAGCAAAAATGTGCTGATTTTTAATTATCTAGGGGAAGTCTTCACTTCAACCTCAGTCTTCTCACAGCTGTAGAAATCTGGCTACCGGGTGCTGGGAAATCACGGACAACAAATGCAAGTCACAGCAACAAATGCAGAAGCAGCAGTTTCCTTTCCTGCCACCCCCAACCGCAAATCACTATAATCAGTCCTTGTTTTTCGAAGTATAAAAGCAGCTTTCAAAATCAATAGAAATTATTCTCATTCCTACCTTTGACATCTCTGAGCAGACATACCATTGTTTGACTTTCACTATGTTACCTCTTTTACCTTGTATTAATTTTCTCCTACATTTTAAGTTATATTAATCTCCTTTTGTCTTTTTCCTTGTGGAATCAACATCCTATGGGAGTATCTGATTTCATTTTTTTTCCTCTTTGGGGGGAGGGAGGGAAAAATAAAATCCCCTATTTTTTGTGGGGGAAAAAAATATTATCAAACCCATAGGAAATATATTCCAATTAAAAGGTCTTCTAGCCTGAGGATTTCAAATGTGCTTGCTGTGACATTTGCTCTTTCGCACTGTTCTACTCACATTTCAAATCAAGACAGAAAAAATACATGGATATACTTTAAATTTGGAACTTTCTGTTCAGCAGCAGGAAAATCAGAGGGAGATGAAGAAGTGCCTCTTAATGCAACTTTAATCCCTATCTTGCAATCTGACACCAACAAATCTTTGCTGATTCTTCACAATAAATTATTTATCTAAAACCAATCCTAGTGAGAGTTCATCTTTTAAAAAATACAGTGAGGAGTCAATCTGTCCTGAACTGCTTTAGAACACCATCCCAGATGTGACTGGCTATTTTGCTGTTGGAATTTTGAGAAGGAACTGCTTCTTCTGATGCCAGTCATTGAGTCTCCTTTTGTTATGGTTCCCTACAGGCTCTTAAGACACTTGCCATCACACTTAGGAACATATTTTTCAGAATCACTGAATCTATTGCTTGTCTAGCCTTCGCGTTTCTCCATGGCACTCATAACAGATTGGCTGTGACTCAAGACCAACACCCATGGCTGTTAATCTTTCTAGCGTGTCTGACAGGAAGAGTTATCAGATACTTGCTTGTGAGATGATCTTCACCAATAGATTTTCAATCAAGGGATCAGCAAATGAAAGCAAGTGGCAGAACCTCTGCAATTTCAGGCTGTCAAAGGCTGCATTGCAGACAGCAATTTTTCTATGTGTCAGCGGGGAAGAATTACCACAGTTACCATTAAAGATCCAACTAGATAATGAGGAAGTGGCCTGAGACCCATTAGAGGTATCCATTTGTGTAATTGCTGAGCTTTTGAAAAAAACCAGTGTTGATGTCAAGACTGAGTATTTCCATCTAAATAGGTCTCCTTCCGAGAGAAGGTTGAAGGCCTGGTGTTATTTTGAAGATACAGTTTCTGAAAGTGATGTGTCAGGCTCAGGGAGAGACAGAGTCCTTAACTTCTTTAGATTTCTTTTTGGAAGTGTACACTTCCCTTGGATAAAACAAGGACAAGACCAAAACCATAGAATCTGATTCAGAAGGAAAAGTTCTGTTTAAGGTAAACAGATCCCAAGATGTTGCATTAGGGTTTGCGCCAAGGCAATGCTAGTAAGTTTTTCTTGGAAGGTAAGCTTGAGGCATGTGCCTTTAGCGAAGGAAAAGAGAGCCCTACTGTTTTGGATATGGGACTTGGATAAGTGTTGGTGGTCAGGGTATGCATGTTTGCTTCTGTGCAACTGAGACGCTTGTACCCCTTTGAATCATCGTCCTTTTGAAAAATACTGATAAACACCGTATCTTGACAGAGGTTTTTAAAAACAAATATGGAGCTTTGTTTAAAAAAATCATTATTAAACCTGATTTTGCTTTTCAGAAAAAGAAATTTTATGGACAAACAGCATTTTTAGGCGTTCCTGTATTCATATCTTTATTTATTTCAAACTGCTGTTTCTCCTTTGTGCTTGGGAAAAAACATGTCAGTACCCAATGCTCTTTCTTCCCTTTGTACAACGAAATTCATGTAACATTTTCTGTGCTGCTTAGCTGAGCTGGTTATTTACCTTCAAAATGCCCCTCTCTGGGAAGAAAAACCTTGTGTCTGGTTCTGAATATAGATGATCATCTTACTCCCCCACCTGCCAATCCTTATGTGTTCTTTACACAGCATCTTCTTTCCCAGAGAACCCAGAACACTTTGCTACAAGAAAGCATGAGGAACAGAGAGATTAGGTGCTGTCCTGACTGCCACAGAATTGGTAAAAACATTAAACTAGAGCTGCTATCATTTGACTCTCAATTTTGTATTGTGAGCGCTGATTTAGACAATGCTATTTCTTTCTTTCCTGATAACAATGTTTTATGATTCAAAAGCTGGTTCTGCCACACATACCTGTCTGTGATCAAGGCCTGGTTTTCATATTACAGATTGATTTTACATTACATTGGTGAATGAAAAGGTTACATAAAGTATAGGGGTATTTCCCATGGGTTTTTACCCACGACTGTGCTTGTGATTAGAGTGATGTATTTTAAGAGTAGGTAGAAAATAGAAATATTCAGTAGGAATTCATGCATTCTTTATTTTTTAGCTGCTTGGTGAAAATTATTAGTGGGAATGTTACACTGAGGGGTACTGTATCTATGAAAAAATGCTAAAATATTGTGTGCTCTGGAGCTTCATGCCTGACACTGGTTCTCAGCAAGAGGAGGAGATCACAAGTCTCTACCAGATCTGTTAGCTACTCCCATAAGGAAACTGAGAGCAGAGCACCCTGTGTGCGTCCTGTACGTGAGGTGCCGTTGCAGCAGGCAGTGGTACCTGCACAGCTCCCCTCAGCCTTGGCGTGAGCTTTGCAGTTTCTGTTGCTTTAAACTGGCCACCAGCTAAACCCACAGTGCCCTGTTTTCCACAACTCCAAAACAACACGGAAGGCAGAGCAGGACAGCAGTTCCTGTGGGGTTTCAGTGGAGTTATCTGCTTGCTCCAATAGTCTGTATCTGCTAGTGTGTGATACAAGGAAACTGATGAAGAGATTAGAAATATCAGAAATTCAAGCGCACTGTTGTGTTCTGAATACTGTGGCTATGGCATGACAAATGTCTGAAACTCCTTTGGGCCTGAGAAGCAGTAAGGAAAATAAAAAGCAACCAAGTTTAGTGAAATTATTATTTTTTCTATCTCCTGCTTTGTGAGAAACACCTCATTAACAACTGAAAAGCAGTGCTAAGCTGTGGCTGACAGTCATATTTTTGGGTCCACAGTGAAGCAACTTGTGGAAAATACAGACCTTCTTGAGGGGAAAGAACAATTATCACTTTGGAGAGATGGCACTGAAAACAAACTCTATCACAAGAACATGATTATGAGGGGAATGACTCAAGGGATTAAGGAAAAGAAAGCAGATAGAATTTGGGAAGAGATGAATGCACCACTTCTGCTTTTTGTGCTGGTTTTTTCCCAGGTCCTCTTTGTTGCATTTCCTCATAGCCAGCCGTGCTTAGCTATCAGTTTGAGGGTCCAGCCAGGCAGGTTATTTGCAAGTCAACAACACGGGTATAGTGATTGCAACATCATGGTGACTCTGGATGTGCTCGTGTGGGGAGCAGGAGAAATTGTATTTCTCCAGGAAAACGTTTACCTACAGAGAAAAAATAGTGTAGTGGGAGGAGTGGGGACAGCTGAAGCAGCCTGAAGATAAAGCTGAGATCCTAATTTTCCCTGTTAGGAATTTTTTTTCCCTTTCAGAAACGCAGAAATTTTTCCTCTGACTTAAATTTGGCAAAGCTCAGGGGGAAGAAGGTGCCAGTAGACACCTTTCTAACCTGGTTGTTCAGGCATCTGTCGAAAGGCAGATTTTCTCTTTGTGATTGAGAACAGGAGCTTCAATTTGAGTGTCTCGTCATGTAGAATGCCCTGAATACCATAATCTTAGACACTTTCCTAGTAACTATAGAAAGCACATCCCTATCCACCCAGACAATCATATTCCAATGCTAATAATGCTAAGCTTCCTGTGACCCCTTTTAAGGAAAAAAAGGCATTTTGCTGCTTTTGTTCTTTCTTTTCATTTTTTTTTTTGGTTAAACAAGCAGTGTGTTTGCACCATTCTCATACTCAAAGCCAGTGCTTGTGCTCTAGCAATCTGCAGATATAGGCAGAGCCATGCTGTGAACCTGAGCAGGAGCTGCACACCAGCTGCAGGGTTGGGTCTGTGCTACACAGCACAGGAGGACCAGCTGCAGCCTCTGATGCTCGTGGGACTGGTGTCTTACTGTCTTCCCATGTAGAATTGCACCACCCCTCACCTATTTTTTTGCCTGGAACTGTAGCCTACCCTCCGCTTGCACAACTCACTTTTTTTTTAGTTAAAAAAAAGAGCTTTTAAACATTGAAATAAAGTGTCTCTTTTTCTTGTTTTATTTTGTTTGGGAGATATCTCTGAACCAAAAAACCAGCTCCTGCTTTGACACTGCTGACCTGTAGCAGCCTTGTTCCCCACACACAGGGTCTCTGTGAGACTGTGACGTGGAGAAGTGTGAAATTTGGATTATTAAAACCTGATACAGTTGAGTTTTACAGCCTCATATTATTTTTCACAGATGATAAATAGTTCCAAGGGCTTGTACTGGTTTTGGAGTTTTTTGACATGAACAATTATCATTTTGTAACAAAACCACTCATTTTCCTGTTGAGAAACACAATTTTACAAAAGAGTTGCTGAAGCATATATAAATAGGCATTTTGTCAGGTACAAACTATGAAAGTCCAGTGATTTGAAACCACCTTTTTTTTTCACAGTTTCCCCAGGTAAGGGAACAGCTGGAGAAAGAGGAAGGTATTCCTTCAGAATCTCATAGTACTGCTTCCAATCTTTAACATCACATCCAAAGGGAGGCCCTCTGCCTGAGCTGCTCCACTGGGATTTTAATACATGAGGTGTTCTCTCAGGCACTCAGGTGCTAGTGGTTCTTCTGGGGGTAGGTGAACACCCATGAACATCTGGGTACCTACACACTTACAGATTAGGTTTCCTGAGGACAGAGGTGTCTGGAGCTGTTTTGGAGGGACAGGAGAGTCAAAGGGCAGTAGCTGCTCTTGTTTACTGTGGGCTGTGGATGAGATAAGGAGGTTCTGGTGAGAAACAGCACAGTGGCATCAATGGGCCTCTGCTGCGAAAGTCTCCCAGAAAACCACCAGTAAAGGTCAACATGAAAATAATTTGGAGAGGTGCTGCTGGACTGAAGTGACATTCCAGGAATCCACTCCCCAGGGAGAGAAGCCAGTGTAAAGCCGGACTAAGCTAAACAAGAGAGCAGGTTTTACCAGCATCAAACTGCGAGATGCAGGGAAGTGCTTGGGGAGTATTTGTTTAATGGGTATTTGTGCTGGTGCTGTGGCTATCCTTATAGCCACAGGCACTGATAGAATATGTGTTTTCCTGTCTCTGTGGGTTGAATATATAGGTATACATTTATATACATATTGATGCTGCGCTTCCTTGACTCTGACAAAAGGTTTTCCTGTTTCTTTTAACAACATAAAATTACTTTCAACCCTACAGTCATCTAAACTGCAGTAAAAGAAAGTGTACTTTTGCTTTCTAACTACTCCATCAGTGTTTGTACCAGCACACTGCACCCCACACCCCTGAGAACATATCTCTGCTGATAAAAGCCCCTTTGGAGGGTTGTATGCATAGCTGCAGCACTGCCGAGATGCAGTGGTAGCTGGGAGAGCCCCAGGTTCCTGTATGCCTCCAGGTGAACAGACGATGAATGAACAGATCTGATGTTCTCTGACGCAGATTTCTCAGGTTGGTTGGAAACACTTCGTGTTTTGTACTGCACCTCAAGGTTCTTCTTGTAGGGTCTTGCCGGAGAGTCCCTGAAGATGCCCCTGAAAATTCAAACCCTGCTTCTTGTCTGATATAACTCTTGTGAAGAAACAAGCTCTTTCCACTCCAGTTTGCTATGGCACAACTTGCTTTGTTTACCTCTGGACGCCTCTGGCTTCTCTTCATGAAATGCTAAAAGTTGTATTAGAAACGAGAACAACTTTTACAGAACTGAAACAAAGTAACTGCACCCCACAGAGGATTGAAGGCCTAGAAAGCTGTGGCATTAGGAGCGAAGAACGATTAATTACTTAGTCTCCAGGTTCAAAGAGCAACCCAAAGTGCGTGAGCCAAAGCCCATCCATAAAAAGAGCAATTCTCTTCAGCTCCAATAGGGTGGATAATGCCCAAACTATAGAAATGTTTCCTTAGTAGTGATTTTTAAAAGTTTATTTCTTGCTTATTAGTCCTCCAGTGTGCTCTCTCTCTATATATATATATATCCACACACACACACGCAGAAGGGTCGAATGGTGAATACAATCACAGATCTGTGTCCTGCTCTAGCTTTGCATGCAATATTCATATGGCTTCCTTTGCCAGGTGTTTGTTTACACAATATTTTTCATTACAACATCTCTATATGATGTGGAAATTCACTTAATAATGGTTTTTTGGTAGAGGGAGGCTTACAAGTGATCTTTAAAAGATCTGAACTGGACAGGTACTGCTAAACACATGGTAGGAAGAGCCTGGTGCCAGCAGAACAGTCACTATAGAACTGTTCCACAGGTCTTCAGCTTTCACCTCCCTAGGCTGCGTGTTATGTCTCCGTTTCTCCTCCATGGGTGGTAATGACTGCTCTCCCGCTGAGACCCTGGCAAGGGCAAGGCATTCCCATCCATGTAGTTTTTTTCACAGTGTAAATACCAGCCTGGGGACACTAGCATCATCTTTATTGTTTCCCTGCCGGAGGTCAGGCAACAATAAGCAGCTGGTGAGCCCACTGGCTGCAGTGGACAAACTCTAAAAGAGGAAGCAGGCTTGAGGTAGGGATGTGGTACAAAACTGTCGAAAGCAGCACTGCAGAGCCTCTGGTTTAGGATATACAGGCTCACTATAGAGGCACACGTGCTGTCGTTTAGAAGAACAGAGAGATTACTGAGTTTTCTGTTTCTGGAACAGACAAAATTTTTTAGGAAAATCCTTTTTGTAGCCACGAGCTGTCTTGTGCAGACATTAATACTTCTGAAGCGTTCTTCTAAGATAGACCCTTGGCCAGGCCCCGTGGCCAGAACTTGTATTTTTTTTGCCCTCAGAGTCACTGTCGCAATGAAAGCTCAGGGCCAAAAAAAAGCATGCCTGCAGTTTCATAGAAGAGCCTTATATTTTCTCCACATGGTAAGTATGCCTGGAAAAACCAGTGTAGGCCAGTAAGGCCGGATCACCCCTACCAGCTTTGCTGCAAAGTAGCTCTGCTGTAAGAGGGTCTGCTCTTCCATACAACCATCACACCTCATACAGGCTCTTCCCTCCCCTTGCATCTGGTCCCCTTAACCAGGCACAGCTTCGTGGTTTGGTCTGGCAGCTACAGTTTCCCAACAAACATGTTCCAAGCTGCTTTGAAGCCATATTGAGCAGAATTCCCGTTCTTCCTTAGAGTGACATTGCTTTTATTGACAGACTACTTAATCTTGTTTCGCCTAAAGCTATCAGGAGCAGAGAAGGTTTTGTGTTCAAATTGCTGCTAATCTTTCTACAGCATCAAGATTGAGAGCACATTTAATGTATCTTTATCGGTTCATGCAGCATCACATAGAGGCTGTTAACTCCTTTTAAGTAATCTGAAAACAAAACAAAGTCTGGGTTTGGTTTGTTTGGGCCTTCTTGTTTAATTTCCTTAGAACTCAACCCACATTCAGTAGTATCTGGCAACAGGAATTGGTCATTTCTGGAAATCCCTCTCATGTGATTCCCTTTGCTGACTGTGGCCTTTGTTCTCCTGATCTGTGGCTGGATGTCACACCATCCTGTTCATCATCAGAAAGGTATGAATTCAGCCAGGCAGACAGCACAGATGGAACCAGTGCCCGGTACCGTGTCCCAGCCAGGCACAGCTCTGCCTGCAGCCTGTGCAGGGCCTGCTGAGGGCCCTGGGCTGGGAGGGACTGAGCTCTGCTGCACAAATGGGCCTTTCTCTCGCAGGGAACACTGCCCAGGGCCAGCATGTCTTTGAAGTGAAACGGTCCTAGGCAAGGAAGGAAAGATGAAAGCAGGGAGACGAGCTTTAGGGGACCTTGGCTGTGACCTCTCAGTCTTCTCCACACCAACGAGTGACCTGCCACCCTGCCCTCACCCTGCAAATGAGTGTAATTCACAGCCACACAACAGACAGGGAGCCAGCTTGTGGCCCATCAGATGTTTGCTGTGCCAGAGCTGGGCTTGAGGGGGCCCTGATTGCAACTGCAGAGCACCTCTGCACCAGAAACTCCACCTTTAACATTAAATTTGCCTACATCTTGCTGCTTCTCGCATGGATCGTTTTTAGGTTTGCATTATGGTGGTCTGACTCTGCTGCCTTGTGTGCAGGTGAGCCAGGGTGATGCCTGGCTCCTGGCTCATCCCTGCCTGAACATTTCTATGGTTTGTCATCTGCTCCGGTTCTTCCTGCGGCACCTTTCCCCTGTGATCTCTGGGAACAGACTGAGTTGTGTTGAGTGCTCACTTCTGCTGTTCTGCAGACCCAGGGGGAGGTGTTTAGGGTCTGGCAGCAGAATGGGAGCTTGGTGCTGTTGGCTCAGGCTGTTTGACTTCGGGAAACCAAGGTAACATCTGCAGAAAAAATATTACAATCCAAAGCTTTGTCAACATCAATAGATTCCTAAATTTGATGAAGGAGTAAAAAGATGGTCAACTTGAAGAATCTTATGGTTTTTTTAGCTGTACTTTGCACTGGTTTGGAAAAAGATGCTGAAAAGAAAAACAGAAAACTGTAAACTTTTAACACATGGTGTATTTTAAAATGTCTAAACACTTCTGAGTAACAATTGAGTGCTTTAGAAAGGTTAGTACAATAACCTGGATGAGCTATAGAGACATTGAGCAAATTCCTTCTTATAACGCTGTGTTATGCTTAGTTGATGAACGTGATCAGTCCTCATTTATGGCAGAGCATATAGACAGAGAACCAGGAATACGCTGCTGCCAGTGGTAGACTACCTTTGTCCTGAAGGTATTCAGGTGAACAGAATGAGCAGAGCAGGCTCCAGCTGCATCAGGGCTCTTGACTCTCGAAGAAATGGAAATGTTTAACGAAAGTGAACAACAAACCAATTATGTGTTTTGCAAGGACAGAAAAATGCTTGGATTTCTTAAATCGTATTTCAAATCAACAGAAAAAGGTATCCTTCTTTTGTCTCTGGTAGATGAGGTTGCACCAGATCCCTGTGAGGCTGTTCCTGATAAATTGCTTTTCAGTTCAGACCAGCACAGATCTCAAACTGTACAGAAAGGTTGAATGAAAATAGTCCTGACCCACTGTCTTGCCCTGGATGCTGGGTGTTGTAGAGGGCGGGAAGGATCATGGGTCGGAGACCACCATGTGGGAGGTACCAGCCAGCCCATTTCTGCCAGGATTTATGCTGTCCTTGCTGCTGCAGAGGCAGCTGGCTGGACCACTGAGGTTCAACACAGCAGAGGCTTGTTAGATATGCAGATCATGTTTTCAATTCAGAAGAAGAAATACCATACAAAAAAAAAGACTGTTTCTTCTTTCTTGACCTCTTTACCAGTCCTAACTAAATGAGACAAAATAAATTCCTGACTGTATCCCCTCCCTATCTCAATTCCTGAAAGAAAGTGGTCTGTCTATAGAGAGGAGGTGAGCAATACTTCAGTTAATTTCTGTGGTAGACATTGTGTGCCTTATAGCCACAGAGAGGAAATTTGAAAACACTTACAGGGAAGGTGATACTGAAAAAGTATTTCCAAGAAAAAGCACAAAAGTCATAGAAGAACCTCTGGTAAGCGGTAAGCAGCAGAAATGCCTCTTCAATTCACACCAAGAGTGTGAATTCTAAATTTAACTGCTACTGAAAATAGCAGAATAGATACTTATTACAAAATCAAGTGTAAAATGGTGTCATGAGGGATTTCCAGCTTCATGCTGATGTCCACAGCAAATCTCTGTGATCACTTCCAAAAATACCTGAGGGAAGCAGAAGTTCTTATTGTTGTAGTAGTAGTAGTAGCTTCCACAACAGTTTTGAAAAACGGACTGAAACTTTTAGTCTTAAAAAATATTTCTTCAGAAGCCATTGCTAGAGTTATCCTAGAGCAAAGTTGCTCTCTACCTTTAAACTATTTCTGATGAAAGATCACCATTTGCCAGAGAGGTTTGTGAAGCTCACACACAACTGCTGAACACTGAAGTAAAACTATTCTCTACTGACTTCGAAGGTCTGGTACAATAAAAATTAAAATTGTATCCTTAAAAAAGATTTTTAAAAATAGTAGTGAGAATTGGGATATCCTGTTTGCAGACTGAGTCCTAGGGTAAATTACTTTTTAGGTCCTTACTGAACCTCAGCTGCTACTCCTGGATTGTCCTTTTTATTCAGGACTAGAGTATTTTGACCAGCAGTGAAATTGAAAGGGTCAGTATCTTTCTATGGTAATTATCCATCTCTTAGAAGTCTGGTAGCTGAAAGACCAAAGAGAGGCATTCAGAAAGCTAAATCATTATTTGAAAAGTATTGAAAGGGACAGGACTCAACGAATGTTTACCTGATAAAGCCCCTTCACAGTCAAGGTTGCCTTCCTCAGTAATACTGGGGATAAACTGCGTAATTCCATCAATAAAATTTTTATGCCTATTTGAAGAAAGAAAAATAAGGTTTATTGCACAAATCATTCCGAGTGTTACCCAAAAAAATGCTTCTGTGTAACAGGATGCTGTAATGGCTGCTGTACTAGGGAGACGAACGTCTGAAGGAGCTTCGATCCTTAGGAAATAATCTTTTACATTTTCTTATACAATGTAAGACAGTTTGTAATCTCCAAAACTATGCTAAACGTGATTTCACTAGTGTTCCACATTTCTGTGGAGACTTCAAAAACACTGAAGTTAAAATCCCCCTGAGAATCTTTGTCATGAGCAGGAATAAATATTCCAGCTGTACGTCAACCTCATGATGAACTAATCCATGCAGAAAGGTAGAAAGTCCATGGGTGGAATATCAGTTATCAGCTGGCCTAGTGCTATGGCTACTACTCTTTCCAGATAGAATTATAAGCAATATTTACCAAAGATTTAAAAACAGAAATTATACTAATTATTCTCCAGGCAGAGGGTTACAGTCAATTACTGTTTCTTTTAGGATCAGCTTTGTAACTTACCTACATTTTTTATTAAACCTATTCCTGCTTAGAGTGGAAAAGCTTAACCATAAAGGAAATAAATGCAGCCTAAACACAAATTTTATTAGTTCCTGGAGTGGTAATAGAAAACATTATTTTGCATTGTTTCTTACTGAAACTATATATTAATTATTAAAAAGTTATATTACAAAGTAGCAAACATTGTATCTGTTATTCAGAGCAGAATACAGAAAGACACAGAACTCATAGGAAAAAAAGTGTACATTTAAATAATTTAATTTTTTAGACCAATTCTGTCAAAATAAAAAATTCCCTCTTACACATTAATGTTTACTTATAATTCTGGATTACTAATTACAGAGATATACGAAACCTGCACTAAATCCCATTTCCATTTCTTAAAGTCTCAAATTAAATAAAAGATTTACCAAATGAAGACAAGTGACACCTAACCCTAGAAATAAATATTTATAACAAACAAACCAGATTTGATTTTTCTAAGTTTTAGTACTTAAAATTGTTCTGTGATTCCAAATTCAGATTCACAAGACCATGGATATATTTTCCCTTATTGTAAGAATGTCAAAGTGGATTTATTTCATTCAGTCTCTAGGTTGTTCACATATTTGCTGTTACAGAAAATGCAGAAATGGCATGCAAGTGAAGAAGACGCTGTGAAAAACCCTGTGCGGAACTGAAATGCTTGCTGGTGGTGCAGCTCAAATTCAAAAACCTCAACACTGAGATATTAACAAAACAGCAAATCTTGTAACTTCAAACATACAGATAATAGCTTGAGAAAAATGCTTCTGTATTTCATATCCAACTATTTGCTAAATAACTTAATAATAACCAGCACATAACAAATCAGTTCCTTGATTTACACTCTCTGTTGTAGTTAATTCTAGAAAATACTGGGAAAAATTTGCTCCATGTCAGCCTAGGGAGCAGCCATAGTCAAAACCAAGCAGATTCCCAGGCAGCTCTGGCTCATGTACCATGGCTAGAGCTCAGGCTAAAGCTGGGCACAACAGTGCTTACAAATTTACAATCTGCTAGTTATGTAGGAGGCAGTGGCCCCTGCTTCAAAACTAGTGTGCCTTTGCTAGCAGGCTTCCAAACAGCATCCAGCACAGGAAGTTCTAAGGGTCAGCAGTTTTGCTCCCTCGAGGGGCGTCCTTGTAATTCATCACACTGTATTTTGGACAGCTTTTCCTGCCTGCTAACAGTCAAGTGATTCAACCACATGTCTTGTGAGGATAGAGAGAGAAATACGCTGAGGGAAAGAAAAAGACGCTTATGTTCCCATCAGCACACAGTGTATGGCTGCTAACCACCTAGTAACTCCTGCTGTGCTGTTAGGATTCCCATAAAAAAATTCATCTTAAGCCAGAGTCTTAGTGACCAAACTTATGTTATCTCATGTAGAGAATCAAAACTCCCAATAAAAATCAAAGAGTCTATTCCAATTCTCAGAGCTGTTCTGCCTATATTAGATTAAGAAACTAAAATGAACATCCTCTCTTATAAGAACTAGGATTAATAGGGAGATCAGGCAAAACTTGAGGTATCCACTGAGTCATCAGGGTAAAACAAAATACTTCTCCTTTGCAAAAATAATGGATGTTTAAAGCAAAAATATTCACCGATTCAGCTGTAATACTCCATGTGATGGTTTTTCAGTGTCGTTTGTATTAAAAGGCTAACAAATTATCATCTGACAGCTGTCAGCAGACCAAGCATTAGCACAAAAGATGTGAAGTATCTAATTTGCCTTGTGGAGCACCTCTGATGTCTTTGAGATTTTAGCTCTGTAAATAGCTGAAAAACATCTGTGGTTTCCAATGTCATTGAACTGGCTGACAGGGGAGATTCAGCAGATGTGCTGCTTAATCTTCCTTTCTTAGTATTACTTCGTGTAATACTGGCTAACTCAGCTGGTTCTCAGCTGATTTTTCCAGATTTCTGGAATGGGGGAGGACACGAAAGTTTGGAGTTCTTCTTGTTTTGTTTTGTTCTAGTTTTGTTTTGCGGTTTTTTAAATCTCCTCGATTTACTGTTGTTTGTGAACATCTGGCAAAATGTTGGAAGGACAAGGTCTTTGAAAAAATTTAATGTCTACCCCAGTCTGAATATAAGGCTTACATATCCTTTGTATCTATGTAATGATTCTCTCCAGAGACTTGCAAGGAAACAAAACAAAATAAAACAGAACTAGAAGGGAGGAGAAGAGACCTTCAGAGGTCTATAAGACCAACCTCCTGCTCCAAGCAGGATCAGACATCAGATCAGATGTGGTTGCTCAAGGCTTTTTCTAGCTAAGGTTTGGAAATCTCCAAGAACAGAGGTAGTTTCACCCCCTGTGCTGTATGTGTTGGGGAAAAAAGCCTTTGCTTACCTCCAGCCTCGCTGGCCTGGCTCAGCTTGCTGCATGCCAGGGCCCAGAACTGCCCCCGGCTGCAGTGGCATCACTGCTGGGCTCTGCCTGTCTGGGGCAGGGCAGCCCCATGCAAGCTGGCCCCTTGCTCACCCTGCCCCAGCCTCTCCACAGGACAGCTGTCCTTGAGCATGTTGACTGGTCTGGTCCCATTTGGGGTCATCTGCAGGTGACCAGTATTTTCAATGAGTGTTTTTTATTTTTTAAAAAGTATTTATTGTAATGCAATCAAGCCTAACGAACTTCTTCAGAAATGTGAAAGGGAAGGGGAAAAAAAAGGATAGAAGAAAAAAAAAAGACATAGAAGGAAGGCAGAGCAAATCACTCCCTTGAATATGTAGTTCTGGACCAACTGCCTATTGACAACTGGTGGTAGATATCTGAAACCTCATGTGTTTTGGACAGAATCTAGACAAACTATCTTAAAAGAAAAAACAAGAAAACCCAAACCAGGAGACCACAGCTCTGCCGTATAAATACCTACAAATAACCTAAAGGCACTGGATCATGTTGAATTTTTACTTGCTGCAGAAATGACCACAAGAGCTTTATGAAGTTCTGTAATTTTTCTTCCTTTTCCTAGACAAGAAAATCTGCTGCAATATGGTGTTTCTAGTTTAAACCCAACATTCTCACAAGCCTTTCTCCCAGTCTGACAGATGTTGTGAAAGGAATTACAGAAGCTACTCTGAATTTCAGGGTGGCAAAAAGGTGGACACACAGACAGGTATGGGCAGAAAGGGATCACTAGAAACCTCACATCCAGCTTCCTGTACAAGGCTGGGTTACCTTCAGCACCAGATGGGGTTGATGAGGGCTTTATTAAGAGTCTGAGAGGGAAAATTCCACTGCCTTTCTTGGCGTTGTGCTCCACTGCTTCACCATCCTCAAGGCAAATTATTTTGCCTTTGTCTAGCCAGAATCTGCTTTCCTGCAACTTTTTACGGTTGCCTCTGCTGTACACTGCTGAAAAGACTATAATTCTGTCTTCTTGATAATCTTCCTTCAGGCTTAGCAGAGTAGATGATAGTCACTGCCCCTGATCCTCTGTCTCTATTCCTGCCTGCACATCTCTCATGCAATCTGAGAATCTGAAGGTATTCAAGGGAAAAGTCAGCCCAAAGTGCAGATAGTGATGTGCAACCTTGGCTCCAAATACCTGTCTGCACTCCTGCTTAGTACCAGTGCTTCGGAGGGACAGAGAAAGTGTCCATATGTCAAAGCAACGCTTTCCCTTGCTGTGAGCAAGGGCAGATCACACCTCCTTGATCTCCTGTGCAGCATCCCACTGTGCATGAGAGGCAGCACCCCTGCAAGCAGGGAGAGCTCAGTGCTGGTGCTTTTGACTTCAGGAAGGGATTGTTCCCAGGTCAGGGTTGCAGCACGTGACACTTGCTAACACTGTGTGTCTGTGTCAGCCAAACGAGGCTCAGCGGCTCCGATTTCTGAGTAGCAAGAAGGACAGAAATTCACACATTCACTTGCATTTCAGGCAGCTTTTGAGTTTTCCATGAAGTCTCAAACAGAGGCAACATGTAGAGAGACCTTTCTCTTCATGATCCTTCATAGGTATGGCAGGCTTAGGAGCCAGTAGCTATCTGCTATTATTTATCAGCAACTGAACCACCAAGGCCTTGGATGTTTTGCTTCTGCACTGTGCTGTCCCTCCTACTCCACAACCTCCTGGGAAGATCTTCCATCTGTCACTGTCAGCCCCAGGCATGGAATCATATAGCTTTTTTATAGCTTTAACCTTCCAGGTGTGAACATCCACTCAGGCTGCCTGATGCCTGTGTAAGGCCATCTGCTATTCAGAAAAGACTACTCACACATGTACAAGTGGTGATCCGCTTGTGGATGGTCCTTCCCCATAACTAGCTGCTGGGGTGTGTCACAGAGGGCCTGATTTCTCCATCACTGACCAATGGGGGTGGGAGGAGGTAGGTCTCATGGAGAAACTTAACGCTGTGGGCACAGAATTTCTATATTGTCCCCAAGGAAATTGAAGAGATTTCCAAATTGCAAACAACTTCAAACACAAGCTTGTCATCCATCTTTCTGCTCCCTCCACAGGCAGGATAGGGAGGCAGCTGAGTGCAACATTTTTACAAGCATAGTCAGCAATCTGCTGACGAGTCCAGCTCCTGCCTATGTGCATACTGCCAGCCTGGCATTTTAAGTTTTCCTTGGTAAAAATATCACTTTTCAAATCCCGCAGGCTGCTTCAGCTCTTTTGCTACAGGAGCTTGGTTAATGAATTCTCTATGGACTTGTAAACATTTCTGCACCTCATTACTTGCCACTTCTGGATGGAAGTCTGCTTGGAGCTTCATTAACAAAGATTATCATTGTGAACCATGACTAATTCCTCCCCAAGCACTTCCATCTCTCATGACTATGTCTAGGTTTAAAAATAAGTGCCAGCTGTCCCTCTTCGCCGGTGCTTGTGCAAAGTACAATGGTAGCCTGATAAGATTATTGCTGGACTGATCACATGATTTGTGTCAGAGGTTCCAAAAGGGACTTTATTTTGCTTTACAGATTAGAGAAGAATTTATTGAAAGCTTTACAGGAAATAAAAAATAACAAACTTGCCCTTATGCTGCCATACTGTCGGAAGTTAAGCAGAAATTAACCTTATAAATTTGTAAAAATGGAGGCACCAAAAAGTAAACAATTATTAATTCACTTGAAACAAGAAAGAAGAAGCTGTGAGTTGTTGGAGATTGCAATAGTAATTCTTAAGTTTTGGTTTGCAATCACTATTATCCAAACTAATTTAGGAAAGGAAAACAAAGCTGTTTTGCCTCCCCACTTGCAATGTCGCATCTTTGGGTTTTGTTTTTTGCTGTTGTTATTTGAAAGTGCAGCCTACATAGCTGCATACAGAAGGTTAGGCCAAGCAGTTTAGGCACTGTTTGCCACTGCCTGTGATTCAAGGACTGATAAGTTTGGGTCGAAGGGGTGCTCCACACGGTCTGTAATAGCCCTGCTAATAGTAATTGAGTTGTTCCTTCTTAAAGTAGATGTGACCAGGCAGACTGACACCAACAGGGAATACAGTGTCTGTTTTAAGATGCCCGTGAGCACATGCTCCTAGTAAGTCTTGAGAAAAGGCCCTACTGCTTAAAAAGGTCTTCATATTCAGCTGACAACTCTGAAGAGAAGCATGAGGTTGGAGCACATTCCTTACTGGCACCCATGGGAAGGGACACCTCCACTCCTGAAGTGGATGGTAGTGTGGCAGTATGAAATCAAGCCTGGCGTGACTTGTAGTAAATTAGTAAGAACAAACTTGGGAAAGAAGAAGCTTGAATTCTAAAAGAGGAAACAATGAAAACAGCAAGTTTGTGGTTTTGTTTTCAAGGTGCAGGCAGCCTCTGAATGTGTTTGGTTATGCTGAAAGAACATGCAGCCATTGGGCAAGGTTACAATTCATTGTCCTACTGCATTTCTGATAAAAAATAGATATGTTATAGCTCTCATGCTGACCCAAGGCTGACTAATTATTTGCATCTTTTCACTGCAGCCAAGGTAAAAGTGGAGTTCAGGGAATGACGGTCCTAAAGGTACATTTCTTATGCAATTGACTGTTCTATTTTTTTTCAAATATTTCAGTGATTTCAGAGCCCCAAACAAAAACTGTGTATTTACTGGGCATTGCTATTGGTTTTTGGGTTTGGTGGGGGTTTTTTCTAGGCAATGTTGATACTTTGCACTGCAACATCAGATACCTAATTTCCTGACTTGACTACAGAAGAATGGCAGTATGAGTTGACATGATCGAAAGAGATTCAGGAAGGTTTCTGCAGAGAATGGCAACACTGGAAAAAACATTTGCTATTTCTTTGGAGAACTGATTCATGGTTCCTCTCACTCTATCCTTATCTGGCATCTCCTTCTCTTTTTCACTGATGTTGAGATGACCATGTGGATTCACTGACAGCCTTGGTGTACACATGGCTCACTGTAACAAGCTTGAATTTGAACACCTCTGTTAATAATCTGTGATGCTTAATCTGAACTTTCTGGTGTTTGCAGAGGTAATTTTCCTAATTGCAAACACAACTAAAGCAAGAAAACTTGTTTCATCCAACTATTTCAATACAAACTATAAAAAGAAATCTAAATCATTCTCCTAGAATCTTCCTCTGGGATGGCCACTGGAAGACTTTCACACTCCCAAAGTAACCTTCACGCGTTTTCAGGCTGTTAAACTCATGTTGGGTATCAAGGCCTCATGGTGCTAGATGGATACAGCAGAGCAACCTTTTCCTCTTGTCCCTTTCTTACAAACCCCAGCTGCCACACGCCACCTCTCAGCTCCTGTGCAACCTTTATCTGCCAAGCAAACCTTGCCAGCCACCAAACGGGTTCTGTTATCAGATAATAGATATGTAGCTCTGTAACATAAACAGAGCCCCTCAAGTTTCGAGGGGCTCTCAGGCTGCTTCTGTTCTCTTTTAGAGGGCTCTTCACCAAGTTTTTCTACCCTTTTTTTTCCACTTTCAGCTGGTTGTTTCATTTGTTCACTTTCTCTGGGGTGAGCCTTTCTGCTGCAGTGATGGAGGCTGTTGCTGCAAGTAAAGATGGTGCTCAAGCATGTTCAAACGATGAGCTGGCTTAGACTTCTGCACGTGATACAATTGTAAACTTTTCTCCGCTCTACATTATTACTCTGTTTTCACATAAAAATAATTAAAGGAAAGTTCTTTTCAGACCAATTCTTTCTATTTATCTCCCTTTCTCTGTGTCAGATCTCTTCTCTGCATGTCTTTCCTCTTTGAGATATTTTCTTTTCTGTGAGAGCACCTGGAAGGAGCTGTTTTCCTTATAGACCTTAGCATTTAGACCTTGGTGTTCTCAGAGACTAGTAGGCATCTCAGGGGAGGGTGTAACAAGAGAAAGACTAGTCCCTCCAGTCTAAGTGTGCTCAAACGCTTTGCTTCTCTGGCAGGCATAGGAGGCTTGGCCCTTCCACCTTGATGCAGTGGGGAAGACTGTTTTCGTGCACATATATAGCACGTTGGAGGCTTGTGGAGGACTTGAGCATCTCTTGAAACAGCAGTTTGGACACAGGACAAGTGGAGACTTAGCTTGCACTGTGAAAATGGACACAGGACAAGTGGAGACTTAGCTTGCACTGTGAAAACATGGACAGTGATGCAGGCAGAGAGGTTCTCTGTCTTTGCACATGCCCTAGGAACCACATTACAGACACATAAGTGTATAAAAACAATAATAATAAGATGTGATAGCAGGCAGTTAGAACGAGCCATGAAAACTAGCTCTTCTTGAAGCCAAGGCAGGCTCTGCCTTTGTTATAGGTTTAAGCAGGATCAGTGGATCTTAAAAGCAGGCAGATAAGCTCCAAAATCACACCAGCCATTCATTCTGCTTTCACTGGCATGGTAGAATTGAAACCCTGTTTCGGACTCCGTGGCAAAAAGAAAGTGGTTACGTTCTGAATATTTTCCAGTTTTACTATCTACTACTACTACTACTGCTACTGTGGTTTTACCCAGCCAAGCCTTGCTTGTTAAACATTAAAGCTTTTTACTAGCTTCCACATTGTTCTTGTTAAGTAGGTCAAAATCATAAAAACATTCCGTCTTCATCTTTCTTTTTCTTTCTTTTCTTTCTTTCTTACTCTCTTTCTTTCTTTTTCTTTCTTTCTTTCTTTTTCTTTCTCTGTCTTTTTCCTTTTTGATGCCTAGTAAGAGAATAAACAGACTTCTGCTTGCTGTATTAATGCAATATCACTCCCCAAATTGTGGTTGCTAGCCCCTTCCGCCCTTCTTTCTTCACAGTCATCAGTTTTGTTTTCTGTGCTCCTTTGCACAATTATTCTGTGAGAGCAGAAGACCGTGGGTGACTCAATTTCCCCAGCTTAACCAGTCTCGCTCAGAGTACCAGATCATACTCTACCATGGATTTGTGGAAGTGACACTGATCCTGAAGTTCAGCTGCGCAGCTACGTCCTTATGTGAACTGGAAAGGAATCTCACAGCAAAAGGATGCCATCGGCAGGGAAGGTTCAAAGTCACACAGAAGTTTCTTGAATGAAATGGTGTTGTTCACTTCACGACATTGCAGCTCATTCCTGCTTTCTGTCCCTAGCTGCAGTCCTAAATCACCACACGAAAAATGATGAAGTGGGAAGCATTTAAATTTGTCCCATGGCATAATTCTTCCCCTGTTTCACAGAGATTTATGCTTGTAAATGGTGTTAAAACCTCTATGCAGAGGAGCAGTGCTTTCTTCCTGAGAGAGTGTGCGTGTTCGCTTTTTTTACCTAACAAAGTTTAGGGGGGAACTCTTGGAGAATTGCTGGCTGTTCACAGAGTTCCTTTCTCACCTGCTCTGTGCTCCTTTCTGCCTGTCCCCACGAGGGCAATCGCAGGCTGCTCAAATCCTCCAGCTTCTGTGGCACACACAAACACATCTCACTCAGGTAATTGCAGCCAAGTTAGTTGAAAGATATGCACTGAGGGCAGCTACAAAAGCTCAGATTTTGAAAGTCATTGCACACAACCTGCCTTTTTCTTGCAGCTGATCCCTGGACCTACTGGAGGGCTGTTTGCTCCTTTTCACTCAGGCAGTTAGCCACTTCCTAGGGATGAAATGCAGGAGATCTCAGACTTGTGTCTGTACATGGACAGCGTCTCAGGTATATTGCAACACAGAAAGATTAAAAGCTCAGCTATCCCTAGTTCCTGGATTCAGCTGCATGACAGCCCTCAGTTGATCCCAAGCTGCAGCTGAACGCTGAGGCTTTGGGGAGACACCTTCCCATCACACTTCCTGCCCACGGGTCGTACTACCTCCACAGCCACCTCTGGTGTCCAGAGCCCATGTGCTGTGCCACACTGCAGAAAACTACCCACCTGTAGCTTAGTGTCCTCCAGAGATACTTAGCAAGAAGGAAGCACACAGCTTCTGTGCAAAGACCAGCTCTGGGGGAGGGATACTTTTCTAGAAACATTCAGAAGCTTGCTTCTTCTTGAGTGGAGGAAAACCCCCAAACTTTTATTTCTTTAGACAACCACCTTCTCACTGTTATTCTGGTAATCTTAACTATTCCCCTGCTTTTTGAAGAAAGCATTTTGAGTCACAGAAAATACATGCTCTTTCAGTCCCTGTGTTTTGGGAGCTGACCAGCCTGACAGATGACATGCATTACAGATCCAGTGATTTCAGGGAAGATGAGATGGTCTGGGACTTCTTCCATATTGGATATTTTGAAACTGAGGAGCCATGGAGTAACAGTGATACATGGTTCAGGAACAATTTTTTTGCAGCTCAGTAACAACAGCGATGCGTGCACAGTGAGTCACCTGCAGGGGCTTCTCTCTGGGACAAGGAAGGGCAAAGAAATGCGGATTGAAGACAAGCCCTGTAAATGTGCTCGCTGTGATAGTAACAAACAAGAGTGCTAGCATGTACCACCAGTGGTCCCTGGGATCTTTCACCTATTACCCTTTACTAAGAGTCTCAGTGTCAGCTTGTGCCAAGGACAGATACTGAACAACGGCCACTGAGCTTCTTCTGTAACTGTCCATGAACCCATCATCTCTGCCACGGCAACAGCATGCATAGTGTTTGGACAGCCCTGCTATCACTTAATTAACAGCATGGGACAATTCTTACTTAAGTTGTAATTTTGCCCTCCTACCAGTTCTTGATTCTTGAAAGGCTCAGGTAACAGAGCCCAGGTAGCAGCAGGACAGATGTCTCCCTGACTTGGCAAGTTGAATCAGTGAAGCCTCTTTTTTCCGTGCTAATCTGCCTGGTGATTGAGCTACTCTGTGAATTCTGTGATGACTAATACCAGCTAAATGCACTGTCCAGTGGGGAATGTTTGAGGAAGAAGGACACTATTAAAGTGTATGTTTTAATGGAAAAGGTAAGAACTGACACGAGTCGAGACCATAGCCCCTTAGTCAAATGTAGCCAACAGTGTCAAAATACGTTCAAAATAACAGAATCATTCCTCAGTGAGTCTTTGCAATTGTGTTCATTCGGTGTTGGACAGTAAAATGAAAACTCTTCTCTTTTTCTTTCCCTTTCTCCCTAGGAGACGCTAACAGAATTATTTTGGTTTTCATGCTCTTATTTGCAGGTGTGAACCTCCTGCTGTGCCTACAGCCATTAGCAACACACGCACCCCAGCCCACTGCCCACTTACATTTTAAGAAAATCCAGTTTTGCTTAACATCTGACTGTAATTAAACAACATATATGATGATGATGATATTTCCCTCTGGGCTGGACTTTTCCTAGTCCACTTAAGGAAACTGTGAGGAGTTGCTGAGCTACCTAGCTTGAGGACCTAGACTTCAGACCTTCATCAGAAAAAGATAACCAGTTTCGCCTCGAGGTAGAGATTTTTGAGGTGTTCTGGCTTCTGGAGAGGAAAGGATAGAATTAGTGCATGAATTAATCCTGACTTCACTTACCATTGATACAGCCTAAGAAGATCTAAATCAGTCTAGCTTCATTATGTTTCTCAATCATTTCCTTGCACTTCCACAGCACTACTTAGAAGTTTCTTTTTGCTAAAAAATGGTTCCAGCTGTAAAGGTCTTTCTAACAGCCATCAAGAATGGAAAGAACCTACATCAGACACCGAAAGCAGTTAGTTCCTTAGATAATAAAAGTGTTCCTTTAATGCAATTTAGAAAATGGTCTCCTTTTGCAAAAAATTGGTCCAAGATACAAGGAAATGGTGCTGAATTGCAAATGTCCTCAAGAACAACAGGATAGTCAGAAAACTTAATGTACAAGCACATAAATATTGATCTTTGTGCCAGTGTGCACGCATTAAATCAGTGGTTTTGTGCAAAAGAAATTTACAAAGACACATACACATTCAGGTTCCACCATGGCATTTCTTTTGCTTTTGTTCTGTAGTGTAGCGGCTGGGGAGCTGCTTGAGGTTTACTGTCTGTGCACAGCACTGTTGCAAGGGGCTGATAGCTGTAGCTGTTTGTGAGCTGATAAAAACTGTGGAAGTAAGTGTACTCTGGGCTTTCCCCAGAGAGGCAGTCACTACCTTCTTTGTTTTTTCGTTTACTTCCTTTTTCTCAATCCAAACAAAAAATCTTTCGGATGGAGGGTCTTGCCCATTGGCTTGCTGCAATTTCTGGGCACCAGAGGCTGCAGAGGTGTTTTGTGGGTTTGGGGTCCTTCCATGTGTTTCAGTGGTTTTGATTGCTGTGCTCTGATTTTGGCCCATGCACGGCTGACATCACGTTACCTTGGCAGAGCAGCAGCCCTGTGCCAAGGGTAATGGGGGCTCTGCAGTCAGCTGTTAACCCGACCCCTCCCCTGGCCAGGTCGGATCGAATCCGCCGCCTTCAAATGGAAGCGCGAAACTGCTGAACACCGCGGCTGCAGCACGGCTGCTGTCATAGTCCTTCCTTCAGACAGGAAAACCAGAGTGGTGATAGCTCTGAATCTTGGACGTCATCCTGACCATGTTTGTGTCTCATCCAAATTTTGTTGAGTTTTTTATCTGTTTTACATCTGATGAATAATGTGGGGATAGGGCACAGAGCACAAAACAAATCTTCACTGAGATCAGCTGGGGCATGGAAAAAAAAGACTGTCCAATTCTTGAACTCATTGGCTCTTCCTGCTCCTGGGGATGAGTGTTTCACTTATGGGTGGGTTTGCAGGGCTGGAAGCCACCCTTCCAGTCAGGGAATCCTTCCACAGCCTGTCTGCATTTCGCTCTAAGACCTGACCAGGTCTTCTCTAGCTGCCGTCTGCAGAGAGTGTATACATGGTACAAAGCCAAATTGGTAATTTGTGATGTTGGATGGAGCTGCAGAAAACAAAGCGCTTTTCCAGACTGCCTGAGTGTATCTAGCGCAAATGGAGCCTAAGCCCATGCTTTGGCTTTCCCTTCCCAAAAGCAGGGCAAGACAACTTCTTACCTTGGCCTGGGTGGGCGGGTACTCATGTTTTCAACAGGATGTGTGGCCTGTGGTAATCCAGGTAATGCAGGCAGTCCATGCAAACCTTGGATTGCAGGAAGCATTTTCAATCTCTTAATGTCACAACAAATCCCAGTCGGAGTGCTGTGTGTTGTGTGACCTGCATGGGTGGAAACTCCAAATGGTGTGAGAGCAGCAAACTTGAAATGATAGTCCATATTCAGAGCAGGACTTGTTAGTAACACCTCTGATGAGGGTAATAGGGTCACCTGGAGTTCTCTGGCCATTATCAAGCATCCCATGGGGTCTGTCACCAGCTGTCATGTTTGGCCAAACTATGACTTGGTCAATGCAAATCAGCATTGCGTCATCAATGCAGTGGAGATAAATGACCTCAGTCAGCAGGATGGTCAGGTTTGGAGGCAAGGATCTTGTGCTTTTCTTGTAAACCAAAGGTGGACCAACTCCCAGAAAACAAGGGAGCAAGCCGAACCTGAACCTTAAGGCCGCTTTCATGTTTCAGCCTTTGCTCCATTACCTGTCCAGCTGGTACACTGCACACACCACTGCACAAAGTGAATGCATGTTGCACAGTGTGTTCCAGCACGCAGATTTCTTTGAAAGAGGCAGACCAAAGCGTCACAGAGCTATTCAGGCTGGGAAGTCTTCCTAGCATAGCTGTACTGTTCCTCCTCTCCTTGATACCTGAGCACAAACAGTTTTCAGTGTGACCCTGGTGGTATCTTGTTCCCAGGAGCACTGCAAGCCAGCGTCACACAAACACTTTTTGTGTAGTCTGTGCTAAACCACAGCTGGACTGCACACAGGCATTCCTCACTGCAGGAGGTTCCCTGCTATGACTGATGCCCTTGCTCTCCAGAGAATTGCTAACGACTGCCCTTTGTCATGCTGTCAGAGTGGGTCTGGGTATTCCAGAGCCCTGCACACTTTCAGACATCACCTGATGAGTTTCGTACCATGCTCAAAGTATTGACACAGCAAATGAGTGTCAGGAACCAAGCCTATGTCAGGCCTGTGCTCCCAGAGAAGCAGTGAGGAGAATGAATTTAGTTGTTGCTGTTTACTTGCTTTTTCCCGGCTAAAAATTTTAGGAGCAGACAAATGATCTGGGTGGACTTCCAGACCTGTCCATGGTCTGTCTCTTAGGCTCTTACAAGCACTCTTGCAAGTGCTACGGGAAACACAGGAAGTAAAACATGCATTTGAAACTATCCAAAAGAAAAGAGGAACCTCTCAAAGGCAGTTCACAAGTCTGCAGAGTCCTTTCCCCAGCTGGGGCTGTTGTATCCAGGAAAACTAGGCTTGCCAGCCTCATCGGGCCACTTGTAATCGCTGCCCTGTTGCAGCTACCTGTGGCAGTAGCCACATCCAAAAATTAGTTTCCCAGTCCAGCAGAGAGGACTTCAGTGTCAAGACCTGGCTTGATCTGGGCTATCTGGGAATCACTGACCTGGAGATGACAGGGCCATTCTCAGTTCTCTGAGCTGTTTGTCCCCTGCCAGTCCCGTAATCACTCAGCTGTGAATTGCCTCCTTGCAGTACAGCCCCATGGGAGTAACAGGCCTGTGTTCTTGAAGCACTTTGCTTTTGCCTTCCTGCATCGCTGTCTTTCAGCAACCAGGCAGCTGCAGATATGATGGGGAAAAAAAACCCCAAACCTTTTTCTTCCATCACATTTGGGTTTATTTCTGAATTTTTTAATAGTTTGTGTTCAAGTGGGTCACGAAGTTACTTGCACATTAATGCAGCTCTTGTAAACTCTGTTGTCCTTTGTAGGCTTCAAAACCTGAAATATTTAAACATTATAAGAAAAAGAAAATTAGCTGCAACCGTAAGGTCTGAGTGCCAGAGTCCCTCTGCTTGTTTATACTGTTCAGGCTTGCTAGACGGCAAGATTAATTGAAACCACAGGTTGCATTCCTGATACTTTCACAAACATTTGCTGTATTTGGTGGGTCGCTGTCACTATTCATCATCCCAAGCTTCAAAATTACTAGCATATGATCTTAGAAACAGCAGCTTTCCGGGGTAATCGGGAGGAAAAAGATTGCAAATGAACCCCTGGATGCTGAACCACTTTTCTCTGCTGGTGGAAAGTCCCTGCTTCACGTGCAAGCGTGTGAGTGAAGTGGGTGTGTGTCCCTGGGTATTAGTGGGTTGGTAGAGGAAGCAGGCAGGACACCCCCCTGTGCAGAAAGCCTCTGAAGAAACGGAAAAGCAGTACCAAGGCAACTAAAAGAAGCAGCCAAGTGATAGAGGTCATTAGGGAGGAAACAAGAGAAGTAAAGCAGTGACTGGAAAACTGAGGCCAGCACATGCTGGTGTTCACAACATCCCAGGCCAGGCCAGTGCATCTGTTCCAAATGTTGGCTTTCAACGGCAAAATGGAAGACGTGTTTATTGGCACATTTGAATAAAAGACAGCTCATGGTAATGGCAACTAGCCTAGCAGAGCAATTTATGGAATCAGTGCTAGCACGTGGTTAGCTGTTTTTTTCAACTGAGAACAGTCCTAACCTCTCTCTCTGCACCAAGATAGATGTTTCTCCTAACGAGTTCTCAGCTACAGCAGCATAGCCAGTTTGGAAATGACTGTTTTGTCCTTTCCTGTAATACGTATTAATTTCGTAGCTAAAGTGTGGACCTCCTTCTCTCTGCTGGGCCAGCAGCTGCAACGAGCAATTACACAGATGAAACATGCATTAGCTGCTGTAGGTGTGAAAGAACGTTCGAAATAAATCAAGGACCATAAATACTCTCAGTCACCCCTCTGCTTTGCTCAGCTCAGCATAATTCGGCATAAAGTATTTTGAAAACCATGTAAGGTAACCTGCTTACACAGGCAAAGTTTAGAAAGGGCAGGATCTGGAGTTCCCCTGAATTTGCATGCAACAGACAAAAGAAGAAGTGAGTCCTGCCGAACACCTGTTGATTAAAATGGTTCAGTCTGGAAGGAAAGATTAATCTTTTTTCGTTGTTTTTCAGCACTGATGATGAAAATTGTTCTCTACTGTTTACAGGGACTGGATTTATACAGTTGCTGCTAAAGCTGTTCTTAAAGTGACACACAAAATACTGTATTATCTCAGGCAAAAGGCAAGCCATGTGGAAATCCATGGGGCTTTTTTCACAGAGCTGGGATCCGCCTGAAGTGAGTCTAACCGATTGCGAACTCATTGCCCTTGACAGATCACGGTCTTTGACTGACCCCCGCATTGCAGGAGGATACCCTGATGGCTTGCAGGGACAGGGAAAATGTGTGGTCTGTGAGAAATGTGTGCAGAAGGCAGAGGAAGGACAGCTGCTTTGCTGCAAACAGGCACGGCCACCAGGGGTGTGTCCTGGCCACCAAGGATGTGTCAGTCCATTCGGAGCAAGTGTGTCCAGGGGCTGCACTGGGTGGGCGCATGTGCCCCCACCATCTCCTCGAGGAATCAGCCACGGGAGGAGGTTTTCAGCTATATTTGTTCTTTTGGTTCCCTATGATACCTTGCTCATAGGCCAGAAAGAGAATAAGGATGTGTACCACATTGGTGCCTGAGAGAGGGAAAGCAGCTGTGTTGCACAAATGCCTGAGCTGAACAGATGCTGGAGAGACAGAGGACTTCTCTCTGCTGGCAGCCCTGGGGGCTCTGGCTGTGCCCTGCAGAGAGTCTGACCTCTGGGGTCAGACTGGCATAATTTGGCCTGCAGCATGTTTCCTCTCCTGTTCTGGTAGCCACTAAATATTTGATAGGGCTAACTGTGTTGGGCTCTGAAGACTTAACCATCACTGTTTCACACAGCAGAGCCTGGACTGGTGTCCTCACAAGGAAACTTAAAATCTGTGGGCTAGTCCATGCTCTAGAGAGAGGGCAGAGAGGGGATCCCACCTCGCTGATGATAAGGAGACCGGTGTGCTCTGAGGTGCTACATCCCCACTTCCACCTCTGATGCTTGCAAACTGTCCTCCTTATTGCCTTGATCCCAGGAGCATCACTGGGGGCCAAGGCAGGGGTGCCAGGGAGTGCTGTCTGCCCAGTGGCAGCACAAAGGACCCCCTGGGACCTGGCATTGCTCCTACCGCACCTTCCCCTTTTTCCTCCTTCCCAGTTTAGCAATTCCAGCCTTCCACCCTACCCAGACCCTGCTCCTTGCTGTGTCCATCCAGGGAGTGACGCACACAGAAGAGCAGTAATGGGGAAGAAGCCAGGGCTCCAAAAAGCACAGAAATATGTACATTAAATAGCTCAAGTGAATCCTGAAGAGTTATTCCCCAGTTTCTCCCAAGCCGTGTTGTTCTTTCGACTTCCCTCACTTACCAGGATAAACCGGGTGCTTTATGCTTGTATTTATGAAGAAAAAGCCTGATCTTTCCCTCCCAACCCAGTTTTCAAGCACAACATAATAATAAAAAAAAAATCTCTTGTGCTTAGTCTGGGACTCATGTTTGTGAAAGGAGGTGTGTGTGGTAAGCAAGCAAAGTAAATAAGTACAAAAGGAGAAAGAGAAGGAGATACGGAAATGTGTACTAAACTCTGTGGTGCTTCCTCTTGGTTCACTCACAGCCGCTTTCTTTTTGCTTTTTCTGTCGCTTCTATTTTCAAAAATCTCTTCACAGTAATGCATTGGGGCTCAGTTAAGAAAAAGAGTCTTGTAAATACCAATAAGCCATTTTAGAAAGACCACGTCTTTCCAGTTAACAAAACAGTTCACATTTCTTGGGTTAGCAAACTCTCAAATTTTTGGCCTTATAATCTGTTTTGTACTGCATGCCCTATAAATAGGAAGCTAAAACCTGGCACATAATGATATTGAGAAAAACCATACAGGTAGGAAAACCAGAAATATTATGGGCAGAAAGGTTTGCTTGCCAATCCAGACAATAACCTGGGTTATTGACTTCTAAATATTTAGCCCTGTTCAGACTGGTTGCTACAAAACATGTGTGCCTTAAAGCATGAGAGGACATTTGCTACCCCAAAGGTGTTCTGCTGCAATCAGAAATCGGGTGGAAGCTAATCTCTCACCAATTAAGTGTGGAAAATGGCACTGTTGCTAAGCTTGTAAGCCTCTCCCTCTTTTTGTCACCATTTATGTTTCCTTTGAGTCATGCCCATAACTCAAATGAAGCATCTACCTCCTTGTGAATCACAGCAACAAAAATAAATAACCAGGAAGAATTACCGACAGAGCATGTTCACCAGCTTTGTCATGGAAAATTGTCTGTTCTTCTAAGGGCAGTCTAGCAGAGGCCTTTAAAATCCCTGTACACACACCATTTGACCCCTCTGCAAGAAACCCCTGCTCATCTGGCCGTGCCTGCCACGCACTGCGCATGGCAGGCCTGAGGGGATGGTGCTGGCAGCAGACGGGGCACAACCAGTGGCATGGTGGGTGTGCCCTGCCAACTCACCCTGAACTCACTCCTTGCTGGCTCTCAACCCCAGAACACTATCCTTCTGGGCCTTGCTTTTCAAAACAGCAGCCACAGTCTTGCTACAGCCCAAATAAGTATCCGGCAGACTGTGTCATGCAAAAGCCTCGTGGGAATGTGGCATTGCTGCTGTGCACTAGTGAAAAAGTTACCTTGCTGTTCAGCACTGGCAAAGGCTGCCTGATAACCACCCCATGGCGGTTCAGCCCACAGGGATCTCCACACATGGGAACACATCTAATTTTCTAATTTCCTGATTTCCTGCCCTGAGGTGGTGTTTGCATACCACATCAGAATTATTTAAGCAAGCCTTTGTGTGTGTTTGAAAGTCAAATAGCTGAATTGCGTAAGATTTGTCATTTTATAGATATAGAATTGATTACCAACTACTAATGCCTCTCTCCCCCTTCCCCTCCCCACCCCCCTACCGCCCGGATGTTTTTCAGCAAAGACATGGACAACTTGGTATCCCCCAAACAACCTATCTGGCAGACAGATGGTGTTAAAAAACAATTTTTCAGCAGCCATCTGTCAGATAAGCCCCATGCCTCACTTTGGATGCACACAGTTGGGGCACCCTAGGAATTCAGTACCTGGAAATGGTGAGTATCACTGACATGCAGAGTACACACTGCAAATCCAGAACGGCAGAGCCTAAGGCTGTGCTCCTTGGTGTGAAGAGTGAAGTCCCCAGGTTTGTGGCAGCCTCAAGAGTGGACCAGGCAAAGTGGGTGATGCTGCAGAGCTGTGAATATGCCCCTGTGTAAATAACCCCATATAGCTCCTTGCTGCCAGGATGATAATTTCACTGTGCCTCTCAGGGATCAGGTCCATTCTCATCCTGGACTAGTCAGGTCCATGTCAGGTGGCTTTGAGCTAGCTGAGAAAGATCATCCTTCCTCTCTCTCCCTGAAAGCTTTGATCTTCCAGAGACACTGTCGAGGAGCAAGTGATTGAGATTTCCCTCTGGAGATCTGCCCATATATCTCAGATATGCTACCCCAGGACAGGCAGCCAGCAGCAGAGGTGGTCCAGAAGGAAGGCGCTTGCTTGTTCTTCATCAGACAGTCAGCTCTGCATTTTTCTTTCCACAATTCTGAACACACATTCGCTGAAATTCTTGTTGAAATTATAATTTGGGGGTGGAATATGGCCACGCCCATTTTGACTCCTCTGAAAAATATGGGCTGGGAGAGGTTCATTTTTTCATGCACATTAATTGATCGTATGTCAGCCCACCCCTAAAAACACTACTGGTAGCAAAGGGCAAAGAGGTGTAACTGGTCTCCCATGCTTCTTTTCTCCAGCATCACTAAAGATGTGGGGACAAAGAGTGGGTGTCAAGTTCCACACAGCTTACACTGTGAAATTGCCAGGCATGCAAGTGCTGCGCTCTCTGGTGTTATGTCAGCAAACATTGCTATCTCAGGCCAGCTCAGCAGTCATTTTTATTTTAGCTGCTTCTTTAAGATCAGTTTTAAACACTCTCAGATGTATGGTGTTCATACAGAAAGCAACTCTGGAAAGGGTTCCTGCTCTGTAGAAGCAGCTAAAAGGTGGTGTTTCTGTGAAATGCCGTGGAAGACTGAAAGTAAAGGCCCTGAGCTGTTTATTAAAATGCCTGAATGTTCTCCTAAACTTTATCTATCCATCTTACCTCTCTTATGTATGTGACATCTGTGCATTTTTAAAAAGTCATTGATCAATGAGAAAAAAAAAGCTTTACAAGTAATTGTTTTCTGAACACACCCGTAAGGATTGTCCAAATAACCGTATTTACAGTGAGCTGTCACTGACCAGCCTATCCCTGAATCTAAACCTCACCTTACTACTGACATCAAAGGAGAAGGATACAATGCTGTGTTCAAAGGTTTTAGAAATGACAAATATTATTGGGCTGTTTTCCTTCCCCTGTCCCTCCCTCCCTCCATTGTTCTCAACTTGCAGGAACCTATTAGGTGAAAACAACGAAAATCTTAAACACTGCTGACATGGAAACTTCTCTCAGTCTCCCTCTCTGCCACTGCAGATGGCAAAGAGCTGAAAAATATCCTCAATGACTAATCAAAGAATGGACAGAAGTAATCACAGCTGGGATGTTAGGCTGGGTTGGGTGCTTCCAGCTCAAACCTCCACCAAAATAAGAGAGCACTTTTCTTTTCTTTTCTTTTCTTTTCTTTTCTTTTCTTTTCTTTTCTTTTCTTTTCTTTTCTTTTCTTTTCTTTTCTTTTCTTTTCTTTTCTTTTCTTTTCTTTTCTTTTCTTTTCTTTTCTTTTCTTTTCTTTTCTTTTCTTTTCTTTTCTTTTCTCTATTTTTTTCTCCCTTCCACCCCCACAACTCCCAGGCATTCTGCATCAAAGATAGGCTTGACTTCTCTGCGGAAATTCGTCTTCTGTTTTGTTTCAAGATTCTGGTTTTTAAGCTGCAGGAACACTAAGTGTTCCCACAGCAGGATCACATGCTCTAGTACTTATTTTTCGAAATGGTAGCTGCTGAGGCTTACTATGTTCCTGGCATTGCTTCAGGTGTGAAGACAGCACTGAAGTTCCTGTTGGCCAAAGTTTCTGTCTCCATCTGTGGCTTTAGTTCATCAATATCACAGCACTGAGCAGGGTGGCCAGCAGTAGGATTCTGCCATTTGTTCAAAAGGCACTTGGAGGGTTAAAAGGAGTTTCCGTTACAAGTATTTGAAGAAAGACAAGTGGAGGCCACCAGGTAAACCCTTGGTGCCCTTGTGCTAGGAAAGAAGCAGGGTATGAGAGGAGGCACAAGCATGCAGGGAGAACCTCCTTTTCTAGGATGTGTTTTATGAGAGCAAGCCTTACTCACACACCCAAACCTTCTGGTATCTCGGATGGGAAAGAAGGACAACACCTAAGAACTGACTAATAGAAGCAGACTATTAGTCACTCCACCCGACTTTTCAGAATCTTGTGCATTTTGCCTCTCTGCTACAATGCACAGAGACGAGCCCCAAGCCCTGACTCCTCTCAACCTGATCACCAGCTGAGCATGTGTTTGAAGGCTGTGCTTCACAGCAGAAAGAGAGCAGGCCAGGGGTCTTCTTACTGGCATGGAAATAGCCATGTAAGTGATGAAATGCCAGTGTTCACCTGACACTGTTCCAGTGCTGTGGTTATTGCACAACCCTGACACAATGCCTGCCAGGGTGCTGATGTTTTGGGATTACTTGGAAGAAGACACTTTTGCTGTAGTACGAAGTTTCTGTGGAAAACTCCTTCAAAATACTTGCCAGTAAGGGTGATGACTTGGGACGAATGGCCCACAAGGTAAGCACACCGTAATAATCTTCGCTGGAAGAAAAGAAATTATGTAGCTTTGCTGGAAAAACCACTGAAGTCCACTTTAAGGAAGGGACAAAATTACAATATTTGTGCAACAGGAAAGGTGGAGAAAGAGTGAAGCAGAGACAGCCAGGAAAACTGCCTTACTTGGAGAAGAGTTTTAGTGTAACTATTCTTTCTCATTTCTTTTTTTTTTCTCTCTTTCCCTGCCTCTGACATATGATCTTCCTGGTTCAGCAGGACTACTACGCAGTGACTTCAGCTGCTGCCTTTGAGATGATTTTAATCACAAGGCCTTTAGCTGGTAGCCTGCCAAAACTGTTCCGTGACCCTCACCCTTTTGCAGACCACGAGGGCCACACCAGCACAAAGCACAAGCTGGAGCAGCCCTACGGTCACTCGAACTTGCACTGGTGGAGGCATCCTACCAAAAAGCCACTGCACTGCTGGAGCACACAGCTCTGTCTGGCCCCAGGACACAAACAGGAGAATGGTCAGGGAGAAGTGGCAGACAACACATAATGATGCCCCTGGAGCCACTGAGAACACTACAACACCAGCTGCCTTGCTAGTTAAAACCACTTCCACGCACCTCCTGTGCTGCGGTGCTCTTAAGCCTCCAGTACATAAAACCAGAAAAGGTAAAGTCTAACCAAAATGAAAAAAATCTGCAAAAAGTCTACCATGTGAATTTCAGCATTTCCCAGAACATGTTAAGAAATATTTGTCAGACAAAAGAACTAAACCAAAGCACAGTGAGGCTTTCCAGATTGGCTTAGGCAGCATTTTTAATCAAGCAATTTTGCTGACATCCCTACTCAGGCCTTTTAACCTGGGTCTGCCACACTTTTTCATAAGAACTGCCTGTAAGCCAAAAGCTCAGGATGCTGTGCTTGTGCAGGTGAGAGGTTTCTGTTCTGGCACAAGACAGAACCGGAGCTTGCAGTTTGATTAAGAGAGGGAGCCCTCCAATAAGCAGACCTGATGGAAACAGGCAGGTAACTCCCAGGAGATTCATGGCTGAAGGGCAAGTACTGAGATATCATGCTTTCACAGGGAAGCTTGCTCATGTTGCTGCTTCTCAAATGGTTGGTGTGTTGGTAAGGATGGGAAAGGATGAATGGGAAAGGATGCATGGATGTTGTCCCCAGAAGAAATGTTGTAATGCGGGCCAGACACACAATGGTTTCAGACCTCGCTGTAGAGGAGCTGCGGGGATGGGCACAGGAGGCTGCTAAAAGCCAGTCCGCACCCACCTTTGCCATAGTCAGCTGCACCCCTGCAAACAGCCAAAACCCACTTCGCACGCTGTTGCTCTTCTCCCTTACCATCCTGCTTCTCTGCTTCCACATCGCAGTGACATGAGCTTCCCATATGTGGAGAGGTCAGCTGGCCAAATTCGTTCTTGCACAGGGCCCAAACCCAATACACACTAAAAATGGTTGCTGACCTCCAGGGTCAGGTATAAAACCAGTGATGCGTCTTACAGCCAAATGCTGTGTGCCTTCAAAGCATGGCATGGATATTTCCTGCTGCTTAGCCTCCTGCAGTCCAATAACTGAAGGAAATCATCTAAGCCTTAGTGGTCTCCCAGAAGAGTTGAAACTAAGTCAGCCTGCGGCCTCTGCATTACTGAGGGCTGTTTCCGATGGGTGATGCTGCTTGATGTGTGCCACCAGTAACAGTCCTGGTCTCTCGATACTAAGAGAGACTCTGTTGACCTCCCATCTTCCTCATCCATCAGATACACCAGGGCCCACCTGGAAATTTCCACAACATCATGGCTAACTCCGAGATCAAAAAGGATTAATGTTTGCTGCTTTTCTTGAAGAGATCTTCAAGCTGCCAGTCTTTCTTTGGTAACCTGCACTTGGAGCAAAACAGAGTGTTTCTTGAGCTGCAGACGCACCAAGAACTGAAAATGGGCAACAATATCCTCCTTGATTCTCAAGGAAGAATCCCACATCATCCCACACCCATGGTACTGAGCCATGCATTGAGTCATTCCAGGGAGCTGTCAAGCCAGTACAGAGGTGTCCAGAGGTGTGTGCAAATTCTTGTGCAAAGAAAAAAACAGAGTGAGGAGGAAGAGATGTTGTCAAAGCACAGCAATTCCTTTTTCCATTAAGTCAACTAGACAGAGTCAGGTAAATCCTTTTCCAGGAAGGACTCTCCTTCAGCCTGCCAAGAAGTAATTGTGCATCTGCTGAGTTGCATCATTCGAGCAAAGGGCACCTGGATATCCACAAAGGGCACTACTGAAGTAATGGAAAAAGACATCACTACCAGGAGTTGTAGGCAAACTCATTATCCATGGTGAGAAGTAAGCATCTAGAGAAAAGAAAAAGTAGGGTTTTCACATCTTTTCAGACTGTTTTAAAACATTTTCACCTGCCTAAAAATACGCTGAATTTCCTGTTTTCCACACTCAGGTGTGTGCTGACTATTGCAGCTCTCTGTATGTGGATTTCCTATCACCCATTTTTGTATTAAAGAAGGATTTTTTTCTCACAACCTAGTAAGATGCTGAAAGCCCTCATTGTGGGAAAAATAAAGAGCCAAGCAGTGTTTTGCCAGATTTAATATTTCTTGCATGTTGCAGTAATACAGAGAGAGAGCCCAGCAATAAAAACACCCAAACACCCATTTTTCCCGTTTCTTTCCGTATTCTGACCCTCAGATGTGGGTGAACAAAGGTCGGAGAACTAGCCGAAGAAGGAGCAGATGCTCATACTAGTACAATGGCAGTACTAGGGTTCCACAGCAGCCTCTCAGAGGAAATCCACACAAGTTTTAGGGTCCCTGTTCATCTCCCCACAGCACTACTGCTGGGTCTGCAGCCAGCTGGAAAACTGAGACAGTGGCATCCATCAGGGAGATGGGCAGGGCAAAATCAACAGAAGCTGCTCAGCCCCCTGAGCCCTCCAGGGCTGGTGCGGAGGCTGAGCCTTGTCTCTGAGGTATGTTTGGGCTAGACACTCCTGTGCCCCCAGGAGCCTGGTACTACCAAGCACAAACGCTGGTACAAATATCACTTCTAGGACTTACAGGCTGAGGATCATTCTCACGGCCCCCCAGCCCTGTTTCCCAAACAAGATGCAGAATTGGGTTGAGGAGAAAAAGGAGGTAACATTAAGGGGAGCGGATGGATGAGGGGGTTCTGTGTGAGGTAAGAAAGGTGGAAAGATGTATGGGCTGCAAGAAGAGAAGGGGGAGCAGCGATCCAAAGCGGTATCCTAATTTGTGTGGAGACCAGCAGATAGAAGGTAAGGGTCTGTGTGCATGTGTTTAGCTGAAGGAAACATGAGATAATGTGTTATTAGCTTGTCCTGTTATAAAAGGACATTACACAGTGTTGTCACAGGCAGAGTGTAGTCTTTGACATTCACAGCAGTCTGGCTTATATTCAGTGATTTCACACAAATGTTGGCAATTACCGTCTTTCATTCCTGTGCTCAACGTCAGAAACAGCAAGAGGTCTTAATCAGCTGTTGATGACTTGTGCAGGGTCTAGGTTCATAATACTCAGGCTCTTGGAATGGCTTTTTTTATTAAAAACAGTATTACTTTAGTAAGGAAAATACCATTAAATAGAGAGCCAAAAGCATCTAAGTGTGTCCCTGGTGATACGGCCATGAAGAAACAGATGTATACTGCCCTCAAACAGCATCACAGTAAAAAGTTAGCATGGAAATACAATAGTGGAAGAACAAATCAGCAGACTAAGGTGTGCTGGTGTTTGTCCAAAAGCAGGAAAAATAAATCAACAAGAACTGAGGGCTAGAGAGGCAGAGGAAAAAATAAATATTTCTCCAGAGTAACACAAGGTTATGCCTGATGCTGACACAGTAAAGCCTATCCAGCTGGGGGAAAAACATGGATTATTGCACAAGGAAGAGGGGTCTCAGGAAAAGCCTGTAGGAGGTCTCAGAGGGCCAGAGTTGCCTGACAAGACAGTCTTACACCATACACAGCCATCGCAGTCGTCTGTCTCTCTGCCTTATACATGTGGTCCACACGTCCTTGTCCAGAGCTACCACAGCTGCAGATTTGACTGCATTTTCACAATGGCTCTCATTTAATATTCAAGATTTTAAAAACAGCCAATGGATGGATCAAGCCTATCTCAGGGACTGCCTTGGATCAAGTGTGGTTGGAAGCTGAGAAGTGGAAGAATAGTTGTGCAAATATGTTTTCTGAGGAAAAGCGGGTTTTGGAGGAAGGCTTCCAATAGTCCAAAAGAGGGGCTATGTGTTCCTAGGTGCAGAAAATGCTCAGACCAACATGGTGTTAGTCTGATAGGACAGTAACTTCACTTTGTGACGGTTCGATATCACAACAGGTGAGGTAAAATTCTGTCCTGTTCAGGTGATCATGGTCTCTTGTAATTCCACCAAGAATTTATTCCTGCAAGCCTTATAAATACTAGCTATTTTAGTCTCACTTCCCTTAAGATATTTCTTCAGCTTTATGTAGTTTTGGATTCATGATACTTATCTGCCTTAGATGCATAAGGATTTTTTCACTTTGCATTTTGTCCTCAACTAAAAATTCCTCCCTCCTGAAACTGCAGAGGGCCACGAGCAAAGAGCAAGTACGCTCATGCAAAATTCATCACACCTGCATTGCTTCTGGTGTGTTCTAATGGTTTTGCCTGTTAACTGTAACCAGACACTTCTGTCCCTTGGTGTTCAGACCAGACTGTAAGCCCTGCCTGCTGGAGGAAACACACAGAGAAACATTGTGCCACCTGGTCTGCTGGGACCGCTTCATTTCCAAGGCCTGTGTTCGGTAAATAATAAATAATAAGTGCAGGTGTCCATTTCTGCCAGGGCTGAGGATTCTTGTTGTGCCTGTGGAAGCATCTTCATGAAAGCATCACCCTGCTCTTCTGTTCTCTGTACAGGTGAGCAGTGAGAGCAGAAAGCAGTCTTGCAAAAGGCAGATGTTAGCAGCTGGCAAGGTGGGGGGAGGATGAAGGCTCTCTTGGCCAGCCATAGATGGAGGAGGGTAAAGGTACCTGTAGTTAGCACTAACTTGCCTGAAAAAGGGCTGCAGAGAACAGCTGTTAACACATCAGGTGCTGGTCCTTTGTCATGACTAGAGGAGCTGGCAAGCCCCAGACTGCAGAAAAGCAGGTGCTGAATGGGATATTTGTAAGGATATGTAAGGCAGCGTTTGCTAAATGGTTCAGTAATGATAGCAAAGTCCACGGCCACGGCCACCTGAGAAGAGATCCAGAAGCAAGTACTAACAGCTGCCTGTCCATGACAAGTCCTCCTGCAGGACTGTTCTCTCTGCTGCTTGTATATGAGTAGCCCTTCCCTGCTGTAGAGGAGGATGCAGTCAGTGCTGGGACATGCAGCAAAGTTAGTCTCTCAAAATAGGCACCATGCTGTGGGACAGAAGCTTCTGGGAGGAACAGAGGTGTGGGATAAGGTAACTTGCAAAGCCAAAGCTTCCTCCCTGGGAACCTGTCCTGGTTTCAGCTGGGATGGGGTCAATTTTCTCCTTAATAGCTGGTGCAGTGATCTGTTTTGGATTCAGAATGAAAACTTTGGAAACACACTGATGACTTGTCTGTTGCTAAGCTTATCCTAAAGGAAGGACTGCTCGGTGTTTTTATCATGGACTGATTTACAACAGTGGATCTACCAACAGCTGATGGGATGCACCTTTCTCGGAAAGGGAAAAGGCTTTTTTGTGATCCTGTTTAAACTGGACTGGAAGGAGGGATGGGAAAAAAATCAGTCTTGCTAGTGATATGCAGTGGGATGGTATACCAAAATGTGAGGGATGGAGTGCTAGTGAGATGCTTCAATTGGCTCCACAAGGTGACAGCTGCAATGAACCACACCTGAAACACTTCTATACCAACATACACAGCATGAGGAACAAGGAAGAGGAAGTAGAAGCTTTGGCCCTATCCCAAAGATATGCCATCACTGAGATAAGCAAAACCTGGTGAGATGAGACCCGTGGCTAGTGTGCCGGGATAGATGGTCATATACTCTTCAGCAGGAACAGGCTGGGCAGGTGAGGTGGAGGAGGGGTGGCACTGTGTGTCAAGGAGGGGCTGGAATGTGTATGGAGTTTGCAGTTGGCAGTGGCATTGTTGAGAGCCTCCGGGTAGGGATTAAGGGACATATAAATAATGCAGACGTCATTATGGGAGCCTGTTACAGGCCATACAGCTAGGACAATGACACTGATGACACTTCGAGAAAATAAGGGACACCACCAAATCAGCTGCTCTTGTCCTTAGGGGGGACTTCAACTTCCAGATGTTAACTGGAAATACTATGAATCTGGCACAATCAGGTGAAGAAGATTCCTAAAACACCCAGATTATAATCTCAAGATGCAGGTACCAGACTTGTTGCTTATTAACAGAGAGAAGCTTGTGAGCAAAGTGGAGATGCGTGGCTGTCTTGGCCACAGCGATCACGAAGTAATGGAGTTGTTGTCAGGAGGAAAAGGGCCAGCAAAGCCTCAGCTCTGAACATGAGGAGAACAAATTCAGGTTGCTCAGGGCACTAGTGAGCAAAGTCCTCTGGGAAAATGCCTTTGCAGATGCTGGGGTCTATCAGTGCTGGTCACTTCTCAAACATCACCATCTAAGGGCATAGGAGTGGGCAATTCCCAAATGCTGGAAGTCAGGCGGACAAGGCAGAAGGCCAGCTTCTCCTGACCCTGTCTCCAGACAGGGATCTCCTTGTGCAGCTATGGTAAAACCAGGAGGTACACAGCCAGTGGAAGCAAGGTCAGGTGACATGGAAGGAATGCAGAGATGCTTTTTGCTACTTGAAGGAGAAAATTCATGAAACCAAAGCTTGATTGAAGTTAAAGCTAGCCAGTACTGGGGGGAACAACAGAAAGAGTTTTTAAAAATATATTAATGAGAAAAGGCAGAGCAGAATTTACATCAGCCCATTACAAGATGCAGATGGTCACCCTGTAAACCTGGACACGGACAAGGCAGTTTAATGATTTCTTTTCTTTGGTCTTCAACACCAGTGTCAGACTCTGGGAACTGCAGTGGCCTAAGCTGGAGGACCATGGCTGAGAGAACGATGAACTCCCAGTCAACCCTGAACTAGTGAGGGACCTGCTGCTCCAGCTGAATCCCTAAGTCTGTGGTGCCTGATGGGATTCACCCAACAGTACTCAAAGAACTGGCTAATGTCACTGCGAGGGCTCTCTCAGTCATTTTTAAACCACTTTGGAAACCCAGAGTGGTCCCAACTGACTGGAATCTGGTGAACATTGTCCAAATTTTCAAGAAAGGCAGGAAGGATGACCCTGCAAATTACAGGCCTGTCAGTCTTACTTCAGTGTTAGGTAAAATTGTAGAAAGATTATTTTGGGAGGTATTGAAAACCTGAAGAACAACGCAGTCACTGGTCACAGCCAGCACAGCTTCATGAGGGGAAATTCCTGCTTGTCAAATCTGATTTCCTTTCATGACAAGGTAACCCACCTAGCTGATCAAGGGAAGCCAGCTGATGTAATCTTTCCAGATTTCAGTAGAGCTTTTGATACTGTCTCTTACAGGATCCTTCTGGACAAACTGCCCAGCACTGGGCTGGATAAATGTGTCCTGCAAGGGCTGAGCAATGGTTCAGAGGTCAGACACAAGGGGTTTCAGCGAATGGGTGACACCAGACTGGTGACCTGTCACCAAGGGGGCTCCATCCTCATCCCTGTGCTCTTCAGCATCTTCATAAAGGCTTGGACACAGGACTGGAAGAAATACTGAGCAAGTTCACAGATGAGACAAAACTGGGAGGAGATGTTGACTCCCTCAAAGGGAGGGAGGCCTTGCAGAGAGACCTTGACAAATGAGAGGACTGGGCAGGCATCAACCATATGAAATTCAACAAGGGAAAGTCCCGGATTCTGCACCTGGGATGGGGCAACTCTAGATGTACAGACGGAACAGGAAATGAGAAGGCTTGAGGGTCCTGGCTGATGGCAAGCTGAATCTGGGTCAGCAGTGCCCTGGCAGCCAGGAGGGCCACCCATGTCCTGGGGGGCATCAGGCCCAGCATCACCAGCCAGGCAAGGGAGGGGATTGTCCCACTCTGCTCTGCACTGGGGCGGCCTCACCTCGAGTGCTGGGGGCAGCTCTGGGTGCCACAACACAGAAACGACATTGAGCTGTTAGAGAGTGTCCAAAGGAGGGCACGAGGATGGTGAAGGGCCTTGAGGGGAAGGCATGTGAGGAGTGGCTGAGGGCACCTGGTCTGTTCAGCCTGGCGGAGACTGAGGGGAGACCTCACTGCAGTTCCAACTTCCTCCTGAGGGGAAGAGGAGGGGCAGGTGCTGATCTCTCCTCTGGGGTGACAGTGACAGGACATGAAGCAATGGCCTGAAGCTGTGTCAGGGGAGATTCAGGTTGGAATTTCACTTTTCTTTCCAATTCTCCTCCCCAGCAAGGGGGCAGGGGAGAGTTAGTGATCAGCTGTGCAGTCCTTAGTTGCTGTCTGGTTTTAAAACACGACAGAGTCCCACCTCCTTTGCACATGCTGTTGAAAATGTAAAGCATCTCCACCATCAACTGGTCCCCCTGGAAGACTGCTCTCCAACAATGGACATATGCCTAAGATTGCCCTGTGCCTCATTCAGCCTCTCTTGCCTTTTCTTCAGCACACAGTTGCCTCCTGAGGCCAGCACAAGACATCCTCTGCCCAGAAAACCCAGGAGCTGATTTCTCCCATAAGCCTGGCCAGCATGCCTAGATTTCCATTAACTGATAGTCATTGCAGAAAAATCTATATGGGGCTGTGATGGAGGTTCAAAAGTCCATGACTTCAGTGATGACTCATCTTGGAAAGACCAAGATTAGTTGGTGGAAATTAGACCCAAACTTTCCACTGATAGCCAGCTAAAAAAACCCCTGAGATTCTCCTCTGAACTGCAGCAATACTTAAATAGCAGGCAAGGCAGATAAGGCCTAAACCTTGCAACTTCATGTGAACGATGTTAACCTTTGCCAGGTGTACACAAACCATAGTAACCCTTGCTAGCTGCATGGAAAGAAGCTGCAAACACAATAGCAGTAAGTGACAGTGTTAACAACACCTACAGGAAAAAAGAGAACTGACTTATACTGAGAGTATCTTGTTGAGGTAAAAATGGCTTTCAGCAGAAGATAAAGGATTTCTATCTTAACGAGTAGAACACACAGTTTGAGTATTAAGGTCACCAAGACAAAGCCTCTCTTCTGGAGCTGAGTCCTCAGCGGAGCAGCAGGCAAACATAAGTACCAGCAGATGATATTTCAGAGGGACACAGAGTAAAACTGGCAGAGGATGAGGGAGTACGTGAATGGCAAGGAGACCCCAGCACAGGGGAGACCAAAGTCCCTGCCGTCGCAGAAGAAAGCCTACAGCGGCATGAACATCCACCATGCTGCAAAAGGCTCTGGTGGCAATCACTGCCCGGATCATGTCAGAGGTTAGAGGAGGCAGCTCTGAGAGTAATTGCTTCAGAGCAGCAGCAGTCGTCGTTCAACCACAACCTTAAAGGTGAAGATAAGGTTTAATGCAACTGCGAAGTGAATGGATCCAAATAGTTGTACAATCCAGCTAGGGTAATAAGGAAAACTGCAGCCTGTGAAAACACATTACGACATTTCTGCCCCAAGCACAGGATGAGTACAATATGCAGTTTGAGTCTTAAGATCAGCAATGCAATCTGCATCAATCAATGCATCTGCAGCAAAGTCATCCCTAGTTTAAGTTCTTGTACCAAACACACATATACACCTCCACCCCCCCTCATCCATCTCCATTCTCTGGCTACTCAGAAAATGAAGCTCAGCTACACTGACTATCACACCACTTCAAGTTACATCACAGCATCACAGTTTCAGGATGCTGCACAATTTCACTGAACCTTACATCTTGTAGCATTATTTTAAACTTCTTTTCCATTATCCCCCTTAACACACCAACCCCTCTCCACTTTCCACTTTTTGGACACACTTTGCAACCCACTTCACCTTACTCTCCAGTTAATTCCTTCCAAGTAGTATCAGACACAGCTATCACATATTTTCTTGCAACTACAGGATAAACCATCTTGAAACTCTAATGTATAGGAAAAAAATTAAGGAAAACAGTACACTGAACTGTTAAACATAACAGTTTTGAACCATAAACTCAACAGGACCACAGCAGTCATCCAGAATATCAGTAGGCTGCATCATTAGTGCTGTGCACATCAGTGCTAAACCCAGTACCATGAAAATATCAGAGAACTTCAGAAAAACAAAAAAAGAACGGTCAAACCTCCCTTTATGCTCTTACGAGATAGTTCTTGTTTTCTCCTGCTTTGGACAACCTCCCACAACACTCACTGAAGAAAGGGAGTGCTGAATGCCGTTGTCTTTCTCTGGCCAAGACTCAAGCAAACCCTTCAGATGAGAGCTTTGAGCTGACAGAAGGAATTCAGGGAATTACTATGCTCGCTGAACTAAAAACCACACACATTTGTGCTGTACATAAGTATTACGTATGCATCTCTATGCTGATGCAAGTCCAAGATCTGAAGATCATTTTTGAAGTGTCAAATGACGTTGTTTTAAACCTGAAGTTCAAAACTATGCTTTAAATCTGTGTTTATATGTTTTAAAAAACAGCTATCCTGGATTGTTCTGTTGTAAATGGCACTAAAGCATCGCCACTCCAGAGCACACAAAAGAGACCATCCACCTCCAGCAAGTACATGCAGACAAGCAAAAGGCATTCAGCATGCAGCCCAAGCCGGCTCTATCGTCAGCCTCTGTTTTTTGTTCACTGGTTTGTTTCCATTGGGGGTGTTTGTGTGTTTGTATGTGTGTGTGAGACATCTAATCCAACACATATGTGGCGTTTTCTAAAGGAATATAATGAATATGTGTAAATTCTGCTTAGACAAAACCAGTTGTTCTTGAATTAGACAATGGGCAGTCATTTAAACCATTGTTACAGCTGCCTGCACATGCATTCCTGACCATGTAAAGGCAAAATGTGCAGCACTGAGGGCAAGCACCTTCCTGAAAGGAAACAAATGACATCTGTGGTCACAAAATTAGCAAATTAGCTACCACTCAATCAATTTTGTGAGGCACGTGTTAGACATTATGCCCAGAGACAGAATTTCAAACTGAGGCATCAGCTGTGGAAGATAGATTTTTCCTGAGGCTTTTCTTTCTCCCCAAGGAGATTATGTCTACAGCCCTGTGAGTTCCGTGTTTTCAGAGATCAGATGGGGCATTTTCAACTTCCCCTTTGACTTCTCATCTCAGAAGATCTAAGCCCTTCTTCTGTTGCAAATCACTACAGATTAAAAAAGGTTGTGATTTTAAAAATCACATAATTAAATCAGTACAGAACTCACATACTGATATTAGGAAACAGACATAAAACTTCCTTAAAATCACAAAATCAAAATTAGTCAAAACCTTGGTTTACACTGAATTCAAAGCACTCCAGTTCTCAAACACTGTCAAATACGTTAGAACTAGCCTGAGCAGACTAGGTCCAAAATACAAGAAATTCAGCTTCTTGAAAAGCATGGGATTCAGCTTTCAACAGGAGTAAATTTAGTGTACATCACAGTAAGGTGGGTCATCTGCGGTAGTGATAGGCAGCCTTTCTTGCTCTGGGCAGCCCTGTTTCGCAAGACAGATGTCACTTAAAAAAGGAATAAGTGGTTTCAATAAAGTGACTTGAAACTGATCCCTTGAAGTATAAAATCGGCTACACCTGCTCCGGTGTGTCCCCTGTTAGTGTGCTATGATAGCCTTCGCTAGAGGCTTACACCTGCAGCCAAGTTGTTGGCTGTGTCAATGCAGCTGCAGCAGCTAATTGCAAAAAATAGTACCTATTTCACTTGCACACTTTTCAGGTGCTCTGCAAAAGTGAGAGTCTGCTTTTGAGCAGAGTGTGCAGGCAAAGGAAAACACTGGGTTTGCCTCAGACACTGTCTTGCTGTGGGTTCGCTCTGTGCCAGGAGCTCCTAAGGCATGATCCATGAACAGGGCTCCCTGCTGTGAGTGAGATAATACAACAAACCAGAAGTCAAACTACTCCTTTCACATACTAAGCTATATCCTCCAGCCCAAAAAACTTCTGTATTTCAGGTGTGTTTCAGTACATCAGACAACCAAACAAACATGCATTTACATATTTTCTTCAGTCTCATTCTCATTGGTAGTGAAGAAAGACCAAGGCAGAGCTCCTGCCCCAGCTGCGGGATGCTGCTGGTGCCCCCCGTAGTGATCTGCTCAGGAAGCAGCCAAGCAAAGGGATATTTCGGTTTGTGTTTTGATGATGAGTCCTGGTGCTTGGATCTGGCAGCATTCATTCCTTTGGAATTAAAGGAGAAACACTGCAGTAGTGGTTTTCAATTTGGTCTTCATTTCCAAAGCTTCCAGGTTTTCTCATAGATGAAGAGACCCATGTACAGCAAGTGAAGACCTTGAGCAACAAGTTTCTTCCACTGATTTATTTTCTTGTGGCCTGGTAGTCAGAAAACCACCAGTGCAGTGCAGAGTGACAACAGAAACCACAACCTGAAATTTACTGGCAAATGGAACGGTAAAAGTGCACCGAAAGTGAAACTCTCTGAACATGTAAGGTTTAACTCTCAGCAGAGAGGCAGGGTGAAATGAAAGTGAAAAACTCACACAGCTGAATCCCTCTCACTGGATTGAAAGAAGAAAAGACAAAGTCCCAGCTGCTCTCTCAGTTGGTTCATACTTTTTGAGCTGCTCTCTCAGATGGTTTTCCATGAGGTTTCTTTACCTTTTCTTTCTGGGCTTCCTGTATAAAAGACATGGATGTACTGGAGTAAGTCTAGAGAGATGATGAAGGGTCTGAAGCATTAAATCTGTAAGGTAAGGCTGAGAGAGCAGAGACTACGCTATGGAGAAGAGCAGGCTCAGGAGGGATCTTAGCAATGTGTACAAATACCTACAGAGGTGTGCAAAGAGGATGGACCCTGGCTCATTCCACCAGTTCCCAGTGACAGGACTGGAGGCAACGAGCACAGAGTGAGACATAGGAGATTCAACCTGAACATCAAGAAAGCTTTTTCACTGTGAGAGTGACTGAATGCCACTGCAGGTTGCCGAGACTGGTGGTGGAGTCTCCATCCTTGGAGATATTCAAAATCCATCTGGACGTGGTCCTTGGCATCGAGTCCAGCTCCCAGCCCTGCACTGGACTATCCTCAAGAATTACACTGTGTGCCTGAAAACATTGTCCAAATGCTTCTTGGACAATGCAAAAATAAAAATTAACACTCCCCCCCACTAAAAAAAGAAACAAAGTTTCCTCTCTCTTCTGGTGTCATGCAGTGATTTGTGAGGAATAAACCACTTCTGAACTGTTCCCATACCTGTGGAAGAGGAAGGACATCTGTGAAGATTGAGGAAAACAGAAATAAGGAGAGAGGAGGTAAAAAAGGGGGAAATCAGAGTTCAGTGATGTGTTCAAAGAAAGGCCCAGGAACTGAACAAGCTACCCTAAGGAAACCAGAGTCAGCCTTCAACTTGTATTTTGCTCCCTCTTCTGCTGTTTTTTATAGGCAGCACTACAGCCTGAGCTGCAGGAGGACAGCTGAGATTCTCCTGGGAGCCCCAGCAGAGAACTGCAGTATTATCTTTCCTTAAGTAGGTGACAAAGTAACTGTTGAGCAGTGTCCTGCACACTGCCTTTGAGCAGTGTCCCCAGCATGGCTTATCCATGGATGGCATTAAGGGGACTGGTGTGGCAGGGGGACTGCACAGCTGCCCACAGGGCACCAATGCCCCAGCTACCGCTGCTCCTCAAATCCCTGAGAGAGGAGGAGCCCATCAAGGCTTTCCCCTTTCCTCTGCTGAGTATGTGGGAGCACCAGTGAAGAGCAGCCTCCCCACCCATGCTTTGTATGAGGGAGATGGGGGGAGCCAGGTAACCCTGAGCGCACCTGGCTCAGAATCCCGTACCCGGTATTTCCATTTGCAGTCATCCGGGTCCTGCATGCAAATGCACGTTGGCATGAACAAATACACACCTGCCCACTGTCCACTGACATAAATACCACTCACAGCTACTGAACCTCTACTTGAGCTTGATGCTAACCTTTTGACAGGAAAACGCTTACTACTGACTAATGATAGAGACTTCTTTGTCACATAATTTGGACCACTAAGAAGAGATGAAGCTCTTTTTAAAGACATATTTTGCGTGAATAGAGCTTTATCTGTGTTTAAAATCCCTTAAATTTAATACCTAAATATGGGTTTACATATGCATTTGTCTTTATATAAAGAGAGAAAGTACACTGCCTCCGGAATTTTAAGGTGTTAAACAGTTAGAAGATCTGATATAGTCTTAAAATTCAGAATAAACATTGTAACACAGGAAAAAGAAACAGAAAGTCAATCTAAAAGTCAGAGAAAAGTGTTAAATCCAGCGCAAGTGTTAAATCCAGGCAAGTCTTAGCAGAAACCAGAATATATGTCTGAGATTGTCGCACCAGGGTTGAGCTTTCAGTAACAGATGGCTGCAGTGAGTGCCCTGAAGTCCCATTGCATTTCCAAGCATTTCTGGCACCTCTCTGCAGATGAATCAGTAACTTTGAGAGCATGCTGGACATATGCAAGCACCACCCTCTGAAGGCCAAGCCCAGGGACAACTAGCTCATGCCGTTTGCAATTACCAAATACCACACAATTTGTAATTCGCCCAAGAACCGGTACTTTTACTCCACTAAAACTATGAAACCAGCATAAACTCTCGGTAGATCCAAAACATGACGAGTTCTAGAAGACAAATGTGCATGTTCTAGTTACCTTCCTCCAGCACGTGCCACGAGATGATGTGTGACAACATGCAGTGTCACACACCTCTGTATGAGACTGGCAATGAGCTGAAGCTGCCAAAGCTGGCAGTTCTTATTGTCTCTGTGTAGGAGGGTCAGTACTTGCTGTGCATGGTGCCCCTAGTGCCTTGGGGCAGAGACTGGACACTGGCCCCCCTGAGCAGTGACTTCCAGCCATCCTGGCTACCCAGCCCCACAGCACAGAGGCCTCAGAACACCCTCAGCCAGCCTTGTACAGGAAGATAGAAAGAAAAAAAGGAAGTAATTTTTTCAGCATTTACCACAAAGCACAATGGCTCTAAGGCAAGAGGTCTGGAAGCTGGTAGACAAAGAGATCAATGATCTTTGCAACCTGGGTTTGGGGGCTGCAGCCCGCTTCTTCCCGCTCTTGGGAAAGCACGGTCCTTGGCTGCACTGTGGGAAGGACTTCCCATGCAGTGCTCACTCCTGCTGGTTTTGCCCACTCTGCACTTTCCACCCTCTGCAGATTACTCATACCCCTCATGTTGGCCAGCCTCAGCCACTGGCCAGCAGATCTCTAAGGTGTTTCCAGAACTGCAATTTTCTGCATTTTGTTTAGTCAAAATTCTCTATAGATCTTTCCAGAAACAGTTTTTTAACTCCCCGGGGGCAGAAAGTTTTCCTTAGGAGCTTTATCTTTACTTGGACCTTAGGAGGGAGGTGAGGAAAATAGGAAATTTCAGGACTTCCAGAAAACAGCAGCTTTACCAACTCCTCTCCAAAACAGATGTGCTTTTGTTTCTTTTCTGAAGTGAAATAATTTGTTATATTACTTGCTGCATTGATTTTTATGCATGCTCATTACTTCACAGGAAGAAATCTTGGGAAGGAAAACTGCAAGGATGCCAAAGTATTTCTTCTCTTACAAACCTGGCAAAAACTCAACTGTGACTTGGCATGCAGACAAAAATACTAACATTCCATTTCTGTACTAAGGCATCTCAGGTCACCGATGTTATGATTAGGAAATCATACCACCTACGATTTTTTCTCTAGGCACTGCGCACAAGCGAGCTATGACACACGGATGTATGAGAGCAGTTTGCAAAGACGTGCTGATGCAGAAGAAGGCAGGCTGCCTGCCTGTCCCCACACAGCCCGTTCGGTGTCACAGAGGCCTTTCTGCAAACAAAACTGGGGCTGTTTGATGCAGCCTGGCTGTGTATGCCTAAAGCGGTCTTGTCTAGGGTGAGGCGTCAAAAGGAAACCACACTGCATCACCATTTGCTGCACGAACTGAAGGGCCAGTTTCCACGTGGTGACAGCTAAAACTGCCAACAGTGTGACTATTTACAGTGCGGAAGAGATTGGAGCAAGGATTCCCAAGATCCGCTTTCAGCGTGCCCAGGTTTTTCTGATAGTAAATGCTGAACAAAATCCACAGTGCAACCACAGCCAGAGATATTTCAGCTTAGCACATGACTTCTCTCAGGAGGTTTTTTAATGGAAGGCCCCTCCACCACCCAGAATTGTTAAACCTTGTTCCACAGGCCTGTCCCAGGTCATTGCTATGCACCAGTATGCAAGAGTTTCCTTTTGGGCTGCAATCCAAAGTTTTTTGGCTGATTTCAAGCAGATCTGATTTCATGCAGAAGTTCCAGGATTTAGAAGCTTTTTCCTTTTTTTCTTTTTCCTTTCTGCCTTTTTTTTTTTTTCAGTGCATAAGCAGAAACATTTCTCTGAAACAATTTCCTTCTAAAATTCTCTCAACTAAAGGAATCACACTGCAGGTAGTTTCCATGCCTGCTTATTCCACACACTTACTACTTTCATTCCTTGCACAAAGCTTTCATTTATGACTCACCACATGGTAAACCTGGTAGGAAGAGGCCAAGGAGTGTTTCAAGACAAATAGGACTAAAGCTATACCTGTGCAGGCTGCTTCCTTTCTCAGAAAGACTACGTTGCTGCTTTTCTCTCATCTTTTCCTTTCTGTTCTGTTCAGCAACGTGAAATCAATTGGTGCTGCTGGCGAAACAGAAAGCCAGCGGGCAACAGTGATGATGAGCCACAGACTGGCACCTACTTACATCAGTCAGGCTCACTGCTTAGAGAGTTATTTTACTTTTTACTGGAGCCTTGGGTCTGACCTCCCACTCCTTTATCAGGCCTTTACAATGAAGGGGACCTGAGCTTAGCCATTTTGCCTTGCCTAGCAGCTAAGTCAATCTACTGTTACAGTAGAAAGCTCCAATACTGAGCAGTATTGCTCTAAGTGAGCAAATATTGGCCTATTTGTCCTGCCTGACTGTTGTGAGGGTTGAAAAACTTGTTTCTAGACCCCTTGGCTAGTGTTCAGAAGGTAAATTAGGGATGGGCCAGCAAGACATCTGCCCACTGACAGTAGGTCTATCTCATAGCATTGCTATCTGTGTGTGCAAATGGCTCTGGGACACTGCTCATGTGCACATGAGTTTACTGGTCTTTAACCCTGTTCTGATAATCAGCAGCTTCCTGGAATGTGAGGTGTTGCCCTCTGGGTGCCAGTCCTTTGATATCCTGAGAGAACACAACTCTGCTCCAGTCTGTAGTCAAACACTGTCTCTCCTAGTGCTGACAACTTGCTGTTTCTTCTGGCATTTTCAAACAGTTTCCATGCTCCAAAATGCAAGTCTTCAATGTCTGAGAAAACGTGAAAGCTGATCAGCAGCTCCAGAGAGGTGTGAACCTTCTCTTCAGCATCAGGGATTACAAGTTCTTGTCACTTCTCCGGAGACATACTGAGCTTCAGAGGAACTGGACTTGCACAGAACAGATGCTTTATCTGGCAATCGGTTGGATTAATCTGCTAAGTGTTGCTATTTCCTATCCGGACGGCAAGGAGGGGATGAGTAATGTGCACATAACAAGAGCAGCTGGGCAGAGGATGTTGTTAATGTGCTCCTCCTAAGTGGCAGCACTGACTGATCTCGTATTACTGCTATAAGCCTCACTCTCTCCAGTATGCTTCAGAAAGCCCCATGTTCTGGAAATTGCATTAGCTTCTTCCTTTGTGAAAAGATAGAAAAACAAGGACAAGCAAAACAGACCTCTGTGGTATTCAGCCTGCGCCAATTGAATAGCTAGCCCTGCTGTGCAATGCCGCGGAACCAACCTGCAAGGCGAGGTTGCTGGTTTCCCCCGCCTGGCCTCACAGCAGAAGCTTCCAAGAGCACAAAAAAGTGAAGAGAGCTTTCATGAGGGTGACTAGCAGATTTACTCCCCTCGGTAGGAGAGGCCCATTCACCGTGACCTCTGGAGAGTGGGTACCTTCTTTTGGGAGCGTGCTGCACCACAGATGGGGCCCTGGGCGGTGCAGCACCGCTGGGAGCTCTATCAAGGCTGCAGAAGTCCCCATTTCACATCCCCAGATAATCAGAGCTAGCCATAGGGTAGCTGTGCACACAGATTAAGGAACAGGGTACTCTCTGATGCGAGGATACAAGTTGCTCCCAACCTTTACCCCTAGGGTCCTGCCCTCTGCAAGAACACAAGGCAGTTGGCTCTGTCTGCACTCCAGATTCAGCAAAATGTTTAGGCAGCAGCTCATGTCACAAATGTTGCCCACACCTCCTTCAGCCTGTCCCACATATCCTGAAGGTGATGCCTGGACCCTGCAGGGACATGCAGGACCCCCTGATGCATCTCAGAAGGCTAGTGCTGCACAGGCTGTGGGGACCTGGTAGTGAATTGGCATCTCTTGGGTAGCAAATAGACTTCAGCAACATCAGCTCCTTGGAGAAATGGAAACATAATTTTACAACCTTGACACTGGTTCCCAAGGACCCAACAGGGCTGGCAGCACCTTTTGCACCAGCAGCACCAGGTGCACATTGCGACTGTGCCAACTCTGCCACTTCTGCCTCTTTGTACTCCCTCCTCCAGCATGAGAACACAGCAGCAAAATCCACTCCATGGGCCACAGCAGAGGCTCGACCTGCACAGTGCTACCAGGGAAAATGGATTATGCTGACTATTGTTTTCAATGGCATTGCTGATGGAGAGGAATGCTGCAGGGAGCCACTCAACTCTGCTTCCCTGTGCAGTGATAACTATGGCAAGGTTTAATTAGGACTCATAAGATTATCCTCCCAGCCCCAGGAAGGGGAAGAGGAGCACGTACTTTTAGGAGTGAGAAAAGGGCCCTCCCATCTCCATCCACCCTCCTTGTCTTACCCTGAATTCACCTTAAAGCCTGTTCACCCAGCTTCTGCCCACAGAAGCCTCCGGGCTGCCACAGTAGGAAGTTTGTGGCTAACTCTGTGTGTGGTGTTGTTCTATCCATCTTGGCTCAGCCAGAAGTGGTCCAGATAGTTGCACCCCCTCTAAGTGAAGGAGCTATTTCCCCAGAAGAGGCCTGATCCCGGTGCCAAGTCAAGTCTGTCTGTTGGCAGCAGAAGGAGCTGCACTCTGGGACAGTCGTCTCCTAGGGAGGGAAGTTGGGAAAGATGAATAACTTGAAACCAGCAGACAGCATCCTCAGACCTGCCTCTGGCTCAGTATAACTGGCACTGATTGCAAGCCTGCACAACCTGTGGCCATGATTTCTCGTTTTGAGATTGCTCAAGGCTTACATACGGTTAGTTAAACGTGGAAGCAGCATGCCTGAGGAATGGCTGTCTGCCCTGGGCTGCCCAAAATATACGCTCTACCACCCGCTCAGCAGCTCCCATGTCCCCAGAACCACAGTGGCCATGGCACCACACGTCCCACAGGCTCCATTTCCCAAGCTTGGCTCTTAGCAAAAGCACACACAGAGCATCAGGGCTGTGCTCTTGGCTGAACCGGGAAAGGGGTGCTAATGAGAAAAACAGCAACATGCAGTGATACCAGAGCAGGCTTTCTGAAAACCTCACCACATCACAGAGCTGTTCAGCCACCAAGGAAACAATGCAAGAAATAGGGAAGAGAACAGTGCTATCTGCAAAGCACATGTAAGTCCAAAAACTAATTTGAAATCCTTTCATGGGGATCACAAGTAAATACCAACAATAAAAATAATACTAAAAACAGCCCAGGAGAAAACCAGCACAGTACATGGCATGGGTTAAAGGCACTCACCTTCAGTCTGCATTGGTTCAGGTTATGGTTCTGAGATTGGAGATCAGGAGGAAGTTACACCTCGTGGGTTGTGATGATGCACAGCAGAGGCTCTGGGTCTTCATGGCCTTTACTTACACATCGTTGAAGCCTCAAGGTCCTGAGCCTGATCCCTGCTCCTCCAGGGTGCAGCCACCTCTGTGGGTACACAGCAAATGCTACAGCAAGGTTTGCTCTCTACCCCTTGTCCCAGGCATGAATGCTGTGCCATGGTAGGTATGTAGGAATTCGCCACATGTATTTCCGAAAAAAAATGCTCATGTCCTCCTGTGGCAATGTCCAGAGGCTTTGTCCAACTTCATCAGCATATGTCACTTTCTGTGCATCACTTTGTCAGTTCAGACACTAAATTTTGTGCTCTCTCCTGGGCAGGGAACACGGCCTGAAAGAGAAAGTCTGAAATACATGCACACAACTACGTAAATATGGAGGAAACATTTGCAAAAAAAAAGACCTAAGAAAGGCTAGTCTCAACAAGATATTGGTTAAGAAACAGCAATAATAGCTAAAGAAGACTAATTCCGAATAACACTGCTGGCAAATACCACTACAGCCATTCAAAGAAGACACAAAGAGGACACATCCATTCTGTTATGCACCATTATGTCAGTCAAACAAGAATAAAGAGGGCGGAAGGTACTAGATTTCAAAATGGCAGCATTTTATACTCTTTCCCTCTCTTTCACACTGGAACAAATGAAGACAATGAAGAATCCAACCCTGTAGATGCTAGATAAATAATAAAGCTTCTCAGGAATAGGACGCACCACCTGGTGGAAAAGTTCAAAGCCAAGAACTGGTTTGTTTATATTTCTGTAATAGCTGGTAGCCTGCTGAAAGAACATTGTCTTTGAAAAAAAGGTCTTTTTAGCAAGTAGGAATGCAAACACACCCAGACAGCATACAGGTAAGCATGGAAATCTACAATCTTTTCATTTATTAAAATTAAAATGTCACATATTTAATATAATATAAAAGGGAGGAAGTTTATTTAGACCACATTTTGGTTTTTTCCTAATCACATGCAAAACTTATGATCAAGTGATCACACCTTATATTTATTTAAATTTATATAAAATACATCCTACTAAAGAATACAAATGAGTTATTAATATGAAATTAAGTATATTTAGTTTGAAAGTGTATATATTGCCTATAGAAAACATACACACAGGGTTAATGTTGCTTAGCTAGCTTAAAGCTAAAACTAATCCAATACACAACTCCAATTCCCACAGCTTAATACATCTTATGACTAAGCTGCTGCTTTAATGGCCAGTCATTAAACCTAAATCACTTAACCCAACATGCAAAACCCAGCATGTGCACTGAAATCTGTGCAAAGCCATTAAAGGCATGAGGGTGTGAGCCTGTGGTAGCTTATTCTGGTGCTGATTGCTGCGGTTGCTTCCCTCTGCCAGCCACCAGACCCTTCACTGAGCTCTCGAACTTTAAAGCAACAAACACACAAACAAAAAAACCCACTCCAGAACTCCCCCAGGCCCAAACCTGACTACTTCCCCTGCTTTGTGACTGGATTTAGTCTGCTGAAACAGATTTTTGCGAAGGGTTTATCAAACCGTGCAGCCAGCGCAATGGATGTGCAGTGACTGACTACCATGGCCTGTGCCCAACTGCACCTGTGCCTGGATTATGGCAGATGCTCGTATTTCTGCTGCGAAGGATGTGTTTCAAGGCCTACAACTTGCAGTGCCTTGTCAAGCTCAGGAGCTCCCGGCCTCTGGAGGACAAGCATGCATGTTTGTCCAAGCCAAGAGAGTGGCATTTCTCAGGGACACACGTTCAGTGCCAGACACACTGCATCTCCTTGTACCATCTTTCTGGGTGCCAGGGTAGCCAGACAAAAACACAGCACAGAAGACAGCAGCTGAATCCTTTGTTTTATCCTCCAACTTGCCTTCCTCATTGCTTCAAAGCATCTCTGGATCATCCAGGACCCCATTCCAGCAGGCCCCGATGACACTTACTAGGTTTTGAGCAATGGGTTCTGGCAGAGAGGATGGAGGCATCCTAAGCTCAGCTGAAAGCCATGCTACACCCACCAGCACAACGTGTTGCCCATTCCCATTGCTCACCACCCTACCAGACATGGAGGCAGCGGGACAGGCTGACTGGTGGTCAGCAGGATGGTGGCCATCAAGGCACCACAGCTGCCTCTGCATTTGTCCTTCAGCCTGGAGCAGGTTTGTTCCACATGCAAGTCCTCCAAGAGGGTGCACACCAGCAACACACCCATGGCTGGCTTCTGTGTGAACTGGTGCCTCCTAGAAATGGAGAAGAGCACAGGTGGAGAGAGCCATGTCAGTCCAGCACCAGGCACAGGGATAAGGAAACACAGCTCACTCACATGAATGTGCTGTTGGGCAGGGAGTGAAAGCCTGCATGTGTACTTGGCTGGGAGGAAAGAAATGGGAAGGAAGAGCAGAGAGAGCAAACCTAGAGGTAAGACAACAGCAGTGGGAAACCTAGAATTAAGATATTGGCACTGGAAAGATTGGGCAGGTGAGGGGCGAAACCTGGCAGAGAGACTGGAGGCACTGGGCAAAGAGGAATGCTTGTGACGGGCAAGTAGTTGATTCCCTCACCCAGATGAGATGATTCGTATCCAATATGCAATGAAGGCACTCAATCTGTGCCCAATACTTATATCAAGGACTAAGAAAACTCATTTGTTTTCTTTTTTCACCCAGTTACTTCAGGAATTAGTGATGCAGCCAGTAGTCACAGCCAATGACTACCATCAGCAATCCATTTGCATTGTTTCCAGTTTCAGACCGAGAAGGACATATTTTGCTTCCAGTTTAGATAAACAGATTTCTTTTCCTATTTTTCCTGAAGTAAAAATGCTCCAGATTCATGCTCCCTTTTTACACCACGGTGATGTACCTATGACAGCCAGGAGCTCATGCTGCCATCTGGAGCGACCTGGTCTGGTGGAGAAATGGGCCAACAGGAACTTCATGAAGTTCAGCAAGGAAGAGTTTAAAATCCTGAACCTGGAAGGGAACAGCTGGAGCCTGGGGGCTGATGGTCTGGAAAGCAGCTTGGTAGAAAAGGATTTGAAGGTCCTTGTGGACACCAAGTTGAACTTGAGCCAGCAACATGCCCTTGCCACAGAGAAGACAAATGGTGTCTTGGGCTGCACAGAAAGGAGTGACGACAGCTGGTTGAGGAATGGGATCCTTCCCCACTGCTCAACACTGGTGAGGTCACAACTTGAGAAAGTCTATGGGAATGTCACAAGCATGATGAAGGAGCTGAAGAATCTGATACATGAGGAGAAGCTGAGCGAGCTGGGACTGCTCAGTGTGGAGAAGAGAAAGCTCAAGGGCATCTTATCTGCATGTATACCTGATGAGAGTAAAGGAGATGGAGACAACGGTGCATAGCGCCAGGATTAGAGACAACGGGCACAAACGGAAACACAGGAGATTGCTTTTGAACTTTCTTAGATACTTTTGCTATGAGAGTGGATGCACAGGATGGCCAGAGAGTTTTTTTATGCGTGCTCAAAATCCTGAGCCAGTCCTGAACAACCTGCTCGAGCTGACCCTGCTTTGAGCAGGGAGGCTAGACTAGGTCTCCAGACCTCACTTCCAACCTCAGATGCTCTGCAAGTCCAAGATTAGCACTTAATTCTTTGTGGGGAGCACTGCAGCATGGCTCCCTCACAGCAGCTCACACATCCAGTCTTGAATGGACCGGGGGGCAAGAAGTTCCTGTGCTGCAAGAATGCTCATAGCGGGCTGTTCGGTGCTGTTTGCAGCAGCAGTGATTACCTATCTTCCATGGAATAATCCTACACTCACTTTTACTGAGGAGATCGTTGTGGCAGCACGGACCCTTTCTGGTAAGAAGTAGCAATTTCTTTGTCACACAGAGTTTTCTTAGACTAGTGTCTTCTGATTCATTGCCTGTGGACTTGTGAATAACTGTAGAGTACTTCTGAAGTACACAGAGAGAGTAACCAAGCAAAGTGAGCTCATCACAAAAGGACTTCAGCAGACCATACAGGAAAAAATCTTAAGGATCTATCAGCTGGTCACACAAAGGAAAGTGGACATCTGTGGTTTAGTTCTGTCTGTGGTCAAACTCAAGTGGGTACTGATGCAGATTTCCCCCTGAGAAATAACATGCTTCAGCTAAGTATGGAGAATAGCCCAGAAACTGGAAACATTCCTTAGGAGATGTGTAGCAAGAATTGTTTTTAACAGCAATACTACAGCAAGACTTACCAAACAATGTATTAATCGCTAAGTAAATGCAAAGCAAATACCTTTTTGTTTTTTCCCTTTTATTACCACCTTGGCAGGAACCAGTTCCCAAAAAGGGACTGCCAAGCATCAGTGTATCAGGCTTACACCATCTGCACACTGTGGTACATGGAGATAAGGTTCTCCAACCTGGAACTGAGTGCGGCCTTTAGTGCCCTCTGATTTTCATCCATTGCTAACAGCAGGGAGGAGATGATAAATTTCCCGTGACAGGAGGAAACATATTTATCCACTGATTGCAGTGTTGCAATGGGAGCAAATGGCTCTCACAGGTGCAGTAGACACCAGAAGTGGCCGCAGTGCAAACCAGATGAAGGCAGCAGAGTACAGAAATTGTAGAGCTTCAGGCCCTTCAGACACTTGCCATCTCCCACCTGGAAAACCAAAGAAAACTGTGTCCAGCCTCTTTACGACAATATAAACTTCCTCGGGACTGAGAAGCTCAAAATATTTCACAGCCTAGAAGAGGAAAAATACCCCATGATATTGGGAGTTACAAATTAGACCAAGTCCATGATGCTTTTTTAGAGGGGAAAGCTATTGGATTTTGGAGGAGGAAAAAAACTTTAGTAAAAACGGCTCCTTTATTCTCTAAGATACTTTGCTTTAGGACATAATCTGTGTTTAGGATTGAAACAACAGCAGGAAATGCTACCTACTCATGCAGTGCAAAACAGCATAATTTTATGGCCAGAAAACTGGCTTCTGTGATCCTGCAGAACAGCAATCACCCCCCATGCCAGCCATTTGAAGGACTTGAAGGGCAATTTCCCCTGGATACCTGTAGCATTTTGACATTGAAAACCCAGTGGGTACATGGCCTCTTGGCACAACTCTGCTGCTGGCCATAGGCTACTTCACTGTGAGCCCACAAAATCCAGCCTTGAGACAGATTACGGATAAAGGCAGTCCTGCCTGCTGTATAGACTTGGCTTATTACTTCACATGTTCATAAAGAATGGGTCCACTGCTCAACAGCAACAAACTGCCTGAGGTAGAATTGCACCAGCCTTCTCTGTTAATCACTGGACAGAGGGCTGGAAATGCCAAATTTTACTTCTGACGTTCATTTCAGCTATGTTTATAACTAAATGAAATGATCTCTTTAGTCATCACCTGTTGCATACAAAAGCAATCTGTTCGACAGGCAAAGCATGAAAACATTATGCAGTTGTATTCTGGCTGCAGAAAGATTGTTTTTATGTACACACATAAAGATATGAATGTCAAATATGACTGTTGACTCTGAGCAGAGTTAGAGCACTGCTGACGCACTGTGATGAGATCATTGTTTGTGTCAGTCTGCACACAGACAAGACAAACTTCACATTCACGTGCCATCATCACTGCAGTAGGACGCCTGAAACACACCAACATTTTAAGCTTGAGATTTTAAACTCTAGTAAGAGGGTTCTTAGTTCATACCACCAGTGTAGTACTTACAGAGTGACACTCCTTCTAACATCTCCCTTCTCCCTGCTTGACAAGCTGAGTGTTTTTAGACTCCTCAGTCCCATAGCACCAGCAGAGACCCTTCATGGTACAGTCATCACCATACCCTACCATATAAGAGTTAACATTCTCATCTCAGATAATGTCTGTGGCTGCAGACATTCCCAAACCCGGGGAAACTCCAAACCTGCCTGCTCCAGCTGGAGCTCCCTCCCTGCTCAGCCAATGGTCCAGTAGTGACAAGTTGCCCCTGTTCTACAAATCATCTGCAGAAGGGCAAGCTGAATGCCTCAAGACATGGGAAGCCAAAATAGGGCAGCCTTCGAGTGGTCTGTAATCCAGAGACAAGAGGTGCAAGTTGCCATGTCTTGCAGAGCGGGCTGCAATCCCTGCTAAAATGCTTTCCTCCTTTTCCAGCCATATGACATAACCCTTAAAAAGATCATGCTACAGAAAGAAAGCCCCATAAAATTCATGGAAACAGTCTTATTCTAGAGATCTAGCTCTCAGGAATATCTCAGAGGTCTCCAACCTCTCCCTAAGCAAGGATTCTTAAAAACTCCGAAAGAGTCTCTCTGAAGTTTCACCTCTTTTATTCTTCCTTGTTATACAGTATGTTGCAAAAATTGCCAGATTTGCCCATACTTCATTCTGGAGCAGTAGTCACAGGCAAATTTAACAATGCATTCACTAGTTCTACCTTTTATTGCTATTATTTCTCCTTCCCACATGTTTCCCTCCTGGGGAAAACTCCTTTATAAAGACCCTCAGTAGCAAGACAGTTGCCCCAAAAGGGAAGAGCAGAAGCCAATGAAACTAAACAGAAAGGAGGCAAGTGACAAAAGTACGTGCCTCGCCTTGCTCAGATTTGGGGGGCTGCCAGATAAGAAAAAAAGAGTCTCTGAATTCTCTCTCAGTGGAAGATGCAAAAGCCTAGATGAATAAAACATTGTTCAAGTTTGTAAGAGTCCAGGAAGAAAATTATAGGTTTTGAGCTTTCCTCTGTTTGCTTACTGGGACTTGAACTGGAACTGGATACTAGATCCAGTGGCTCGTGGTTTATTTAACTTTGTACTGCTGGCTTTTTATACTAGCAAATCATTATTTTACCTGTATGGTCCACTTATAGAAAGGTTTGTCAAAATCAAGTCTTCTTATAAGGTTTTATTTTGGCGTTAGCACATATATATATATAAGTTCATCTATAAAAATGTATGCACATATACCTTTATCTATGTAGTGTGTGTACATGCAATAGAAAGCCAAAAATTACATGTACAAACAGAATCCCCCAAATGCTTCGTAGTTTCTATTTTCTCGTTTCTATAGGTTTAGGAAGTCACTTTTGAATGCGTCACTGCATTTTATATGTGTACTCTACAGGCCTTCTGTTGTCTCAGCACATCTTGCAGCATTTGGTATCAGAGAAAGAGCAAAGTTGCCACCAAAAATAAGTTACTGTTGAACATGTCAAAATACAGTCTTCCAGGCACAAGGCAAGCCTTAAAAGAAGAAAAGCTATTCATCATAAAGGCAGGGGGGAAGGCCAGCAGAGCTTTAAATTGGCTTGAGCTCACTTCCACCCTGTGAGCAGATCTAAGTTTAACACAGGCCCAGAGGATGCAAAGACAAAGTCCAGAATAATAATTCACTTCATGTCAAAGCCCAGTGAAGAGATTTCTTTTGACAGCTCCTGCTTTGTGCTTCTAGTGAGCTTACTGGCTTCCTGCACAGGCACATGAGCCTGACCTCTCCCATTCACCCACAAACCGGCTACATATAAAATGGCCATTAATTCCAGCTGGCACATGGGTTTGGCTGAGGCCCTTCTTTCCTGTCTGGAACTTCTGGGAGAAAGTGTTGGAGGAATGTGTGGAGGGCTGAGACAGAAAGAAGCAGCAATCCATAAAATTCCAGGGCAGGGCTCCCTGGTCTGCACGTCTTAATTGAGCATCTGTAGTTGCACCAACAATTAGGCAAAAATCGTTAGATCTGATTCAGATCAAGACGAAGAAGCATGTTCTCCCCAGAAGCACAAACCGCACATAAGCAGCAGCCCAGTCTTGATCTGATGAGAATTCAAGAAATAAAGCATTCCAAAGGCGGTGTTAGAAAGCATTGGAAATACTTTACTTTTTACAGTCTCTTAGGTTACAGGATTAAGCTGGCTAGTTAATTCACCTCAGCTACGTGTGAAGACAGGCAGCACCAACATCTTCCACTTAAAAGGGTTGTTAGGCTCTTGTCCTTTCAGACAGACTCTGCAGGGCCTCAGCATAGTGGGAACACTTGCAGGACACTACCCTAGAACTGCCTTTGAAAAGGAAACCGACGGCACACAACCTTGCAAGGTTATAGCTGAACATCAGCAAAGCCTTAGGATCCACAAGACTGGATGGTCTACCTAGGCCTAATGTTGGATTTGTCGGGAGAACTGGACTGACTCCAGGTAGGACTTAAAATCGAAAACAGAGCCACCTGTCATTAGAAACCGCTACAAAGAAACATTTTCAGCAAAGGTTTGCAACACTGTCAGCAGCAAATTTCCACATGAAACAGGTAACTAGCTAGTCTTCAACACAACCTGGCAGTGGCTAAACTGGCTTGAAGCACTTCATTAAACTAATCATCAAAAGGTTCAAGCTCTAGAGATCTGCCAAATAAGCAAAAGCAGAATGTGGTGAATTTAACTGTAAGAATTATCTCTCATTCTTAACTGGTTTGTGCAGTGCAGAAGAGGTAAGACCTTTCAAGCAGTCCAACTCTGAAGGCTCAGGATCTGCAGGACACACAAAGCGAGCAAGGTTTTGGTTCTGTGGTGGGTGGTTTCTTTGGTTGTGGTGGTTTTTTGGTTTGCCTTTTTTTTGTTTGTTTGGTGGAAGGTTTTTGTTTGTTTTTTGTGTTGGTCTGTTTTTATGGTTTTTTGTTAAAAGCACACTCCAGGACCCTGATTTCAATTCAATTTCGATGTCCTACACTAACATAAGAACCTTGCACATATTCTCCAAAGCCAACATAAAAGCAGAAATGACTTCGCAGAGGGAAGTTCTCATCTGCCCAGTTAACTGCATCATAACACTAAGAACTGCTTGTGACACAGATTTTAGTCTAAGAGGTAAGAAAAAACCTTATGTAAACCTGTGCACTCACTCTGAGTATCCAAATAGTAAACCACTCCATATAATCTGACCATTAGTTCAAAACTAACACATTCTCTGATCCAAAAGATGGATTAAGTTTGAAATTATTGCCATTCTATACAGTGCCATTCTCTCTTCTAAGTGTTATTTACACAAGGAAAGACTACATAAGCTGAAATCATTTCGCATAACTATTAAAAGTGTATCTATTGCCATACAAAATTTTAGGCTTCCTTAGCCTCAATAGCCATCACGAGTATCAGAGCTGTTCGTAACCAGTTCCACCTAGGAATGGCTGGAGCCAAACCCACCTTAAAATTAGATGATCATAAATAAGGTTTGAGGCTTAAAAGCTTTTAAAGTGAATGAAACAGAATCCAGAAGTGATTCGTGAAAACAGGTTGTTAGAGACAAGCTTTTCTAGCTGTCAAAACAGACTTGAAAGGAAATGCAGGTAGCCAGCAGCCAGCAGGCAACAGGAGAGTGGCAAAAGGAATTCAAGTGAGAAAGACTTCAACTGCGAGTACAGAATAAAATGACATTATTTAACAGCAGGCAGGAAAGTAATAAAGGAACTAAAAGAGGATTTAAGTATTGTGTTGTGTGGCTGCAAGTGTACTGAGCACAAAATACACTCAGGAATATTTAAGTTTGTATCAATAGTTTTCAAGTGATTCCAGTGGTGTTTATGCCACACATCCAAGATTCCAACAACTCTTGCATAACCACAGTCTCTTACCAAATTTCACATGATCTTTAAAAACGGCAGGGAAGAGACAAAAAAAGCCAAGTTAGACGGCAGAACAAGTTCAGAGTGCTTTTTAGTGAGTGTACCTGAAAGCAAAGGATCAACATGACTTCTCAATGTCAACATGTTTTGTGGCAAAGGTATAATCTCTAAAATCTGAATCTAGGCTCTGCTGAATTACAACCAACTATGGTGCTCACTACAGAATCTTTGTACACTGAAGTTTTTCTAAAATGTTAAGCATAACTCAAAATCAATTTAGCACGAGTCAATTTCAGCCAAATAGAAAATCCAAAAGAGATGGTGCAGTACTAAAAAAAACTCAAAAGAAAGATGCATCCTTCTACTGCGGTGAAGACTAATTAGAAATATAATCTAACAAAACTGCCATAAACACCTAAAGCTTTCAAATTACAGCATCATTGAAGAAAGGAAAAAAGTACTCCAAACAGATTGTATTCAAAATTTATTTTTAAATAAAGGAAAAAACAAGACAATTATTTTAAATAAACATGGTGTATTCTACACAGCTGTAGATCAACGTAACTTTACATTAGCTGTTTATAACTTTAAAAAGTTCTGTTGCAGCATTGTCTACAACATTTGACACTGTTGGTTTCCATTTCATCATCAACCAAACAACACCCAAACGAAACCATTTGCTTAAGTGAAGCTTTATTTTTCATAGCCAAAGATGGCTCTACTAATACCAAAGCACCTGTTTAACAATTATCCCCACCTAGTTTTTTAAACGGAAGTCTGTTCAGCCTTTTTTTTTTTTGGTTCTGTTCCATTGCCTGCATAGAAATCAGCACAAAGCTAAGTAGCAAGCTAAGCTTCACTTCAGCAGTGCAATGAATGGCATCAAACTTCATGAAACAAATAAAGATACAAACATTGTCAGTAAAAGTCAACTATGTCAAAAACAATACTAAAAAAAGAATGTTTTTGTGGGTCACAACTAGACTAGGTTTCAGTGTAAAACTTCCCTCAGGAAAAGTGCTTCTTCCTGATTCACATGAAAAGAACGAAGCACGCATCACAAGCCTTTGTTCATACAGAAATGCCCATTAAAAAGGTTCCATGTTACCATAAGGCAGAAGAGATATTAAGGTGGATGAAGCATCTTGGCCCAGAGTATGTTTTACAACGAATACATACACATTACACTTGTGTAGCATATGATGGGTAAGGGATTGGCTCAGTAAGGTAAAAAGTCCATTTTTATAAATACATGTCATTATTGCTAATATGCTACACATCATCATCCAACTTTTGAAGCTGCTTTGTTGACATAACCTTGTAATTAGCAGCTCATGTTCATGGTGACAATTTGCTATTCCATATGAAGAAAACTAAAGCAGCATAAATACAATCATGAAAACAAAAGGCTTATGCAACAGTCTTCTCTAGCTTTGCTGTGTTTTTTTTTAATTAAAGAGTGTTCAAAGAAAACAAGTCCAGTTCACCACAAATTAGGAAGTTTCACAATGAGGTTGAAAACCAAGCTACAGGGAACAGAGGCAGGAAAACGATGGCATGCATTATAATCTAGTCCTTTTAGTCATACCACTGGAATACAGAAGTCCAATTTAAAGGCTAGACTAACAGGCAAACAGCCAAGAGTAAACTTAGTTTGATATCTAAATTAAGACTACAGTTTTAATCAGTAACAGCAAACTCACCCGGCCCTTTTATATATTCACAATATCTACTGCAATTGAATACTTAATTATGACTAGTATAGGTATGTATGTTCACTTTAAAAAGATATTAAATACCTGCATCATGAAATTACATTCTTAAGACATCGTGTAAGAAAATAGCTCATGTGTGAAATGTTTCTGAAATGTATTTCTGCTCCCTTCTATCCCCTACTATGCCCCACACACACACCCAACACCCCCCACCCCCCCAGCATGAAAGCATTCACTCACAGGGAAAAACAAACGCCCCTTAAAAAAGGATGGAAGTACTGAGGGGATCACCTTGGCTAGTTACAGCACAGTGCTTAACAAGGTTCAAGACAGAACCAGATCAGACTTGGCCAAAAGATGCCCACAATACATGGCTGACCAGTAAATCCTTCCAACTCATTCTTACCAAACTCAGTCCACTTTTGGTTACTGTAATGATTAAAATATTCGCTATATACATATAAACAGAAGACTCCAGGTTTACTTCAGTTCGTTTTTGCAAAGCGGTTTACTCTTTCTATTCATATTGTTCTGCAGCAACTACAAGAGGTAGGCATAAAACATTTCAGAGCTTCTTTCCCGAGGTCCCATTACTAGGTCAATTTAGTGGGATAAAACAAAAATCAGCTGTACCTCTGTGATTTCACTAGGTACAGCCTTGTGCAATCCAGCTGGAAAATAGCTATGTGAACCCTAGATTCGCTAGCCTAGCACACCAAGGAGTAAGAAGCTGTTCATATCCCGGAGGATATTTGTTTTTAAAAAAAAGTCTACTGCAGAGCATTTAAATAGAAAGTAGATGTCAGGACCAATTCTCCCTATTTTTTCTGTATATAGGAGGAAGGTACCATTTGGCCAAGACTACAGATGTATTTTCACAGATGCAAGTGCCATGCAAAAATAAATTAAAGAACAGATACCAAACATACAAGTAATAAAACTAACGAAGGTAGATTTTCTTGAAAGTATATAAACAACTTCTAATACTTTTCTTTCCCCCTTCTCTTTTTGACATTCACAGTTACAAATGTGTGGCTATACGTCAATAATTTCTTCTGCAGTGCCTCCACAGCGTAATCTGTAGCGTCCTGTTCTCCAGCTAATAGTGGGGTCCCACAAAGCAGATAGGAAAATATAAATTGTCATGGATTCTCTGATGAACCAAGCTACTGCATAATCAAGTTTTGAAAAACACAGCGCACCACCCTAGAAATAATAAAAAGCAAGGTATTTAATCATACTGATAATTCAAGAGAAATTTTAAAGTAAATTAAAACCTTTTTTGCAGATAAATGTCTTATAAAGCTTACTATGCAGATTTACATATCAATAGCATCCCTCATTAAAACCCATGAATATTTTCTTGTTCAAGATACAATTACCCATTTATAGTACTTCCTACAGCATTAGGAGAACAAATGCTGCTCTCATGTGTGGCAGCTTTCTACACCAAAAGTTTTTTGAGGCCTTGGAAGTAGGTTACAGCTGTTCTCCTTGTCCATTTATCAACAAAATAGAGTGAGAAATGTACATCTGAGTACACATACACCTCAATAAATATAAGACAAAGTGACAACTAAAATAAAATAAAATAACAACCCCACACACACAAAATAAAATCCCACAAAGCTTCTGTTCTTGTACTGTCAAAAGAGCTTAAAACTTCTGCATATGCCCAGGTAGAGCAGATAAGGCAACAGCTAAACATTCAGAGCCTAGTCAGAGGAAAGTGCATGTAGAGTACAAAACTACAACCAAAACCACTTACCCCTTTTTATGCTACTATAACTGAAGCTGGAAGACTGAGAATTAAAAGGATTGGACCTGTTATTTCATGCATGTTAAGAGAATTATTGTATGGTTGCAATTAAGCTTAGCTTTTTGCTGAAGTTGATGGCAATAAAAACTTTAGTAACCTCCTGGAAAACAAAATTACATACCTGAACACCCTTCAGTTGAATGTAGTCAAATATAAACCATGCCAAGCAGTGACACATGAAAAATACCATTATATCCCATCTAAACACATGATGAGCTGCCCATCCAATAACTAGACTAGCAACAAAGCACTCCGAGATTGGCTCACAAATTATTGTGGCAGGCAACATATTAATTCGTAGTTTGGCCCACCTAAAAAAGACAAAGAAATCAGTTTTGACTTCACATTATTCATTACATCCTTCTCCCCCACCTCACCAAATGAGCCATCATGGTATTTTCTAAAATGTTAATCTCATTTAATTTGCACCTCCAAATAAAATACTGCAAAAAACCTCCCTTTCAAAGATGCTATGGATAGCATTTAAAAGGCACTAAGGGCAGGGGCATTTTAATTTTTTTTTTTTAATATTTGTATCAGTCATACTTCTGATATTTTATACTTCCGTGGAAAGTCAGTGCCTCTCTCCCAGCATTAACAAAGAAGCTGCGCACTGAACTTTAGCACACTGGGCATTAGATCAAATTAGCTCAGAAAATGTCCTCCCTCTCATTATCAGGTCGTCCCCATCAAAAGAAGGGGGCAGGGAAGGGTGGGAGAGGAAGTAAAGACCGAAATCTTACCTGATCATTCTGGACTGAAACTGAGAAATAGAGTATGAACCAGAGTTTTGCATTGCAACCTGTGTGGCCATCGCAAATTTCCAGCCCCTGAAAAAGGAATTTGTTATTATAAAAATGTGCAAGTAAGAGATGCAAAAACCAACTAGATAACAAACACACAACAATTTTATTAGGCTTGAGAAGTTTCTTCGGCACACGTGCCATATCATTACAATGGGTATAGGCAAAAAAAGAAAAGTATGTTGTCAAGACTCTTCTTTGGAAAAAACCAAATACTTAAACCAAGTTCTGAAACTTTTCTCTAAAGGAATTGACAGTGATATGGCTTAATTATTTCTAAAGAACTATACTGGTAGGACAAAGCACATGCCATCAACATGTTTGCTATATATGTATGTGAAGCTGACATGAACACATACTCGCAGTATGTGCCATGTGTTTTAAAGAAACCCAAAAAGCAAACAAAAAGAAAGATTTAAACCACACTTAAGGCAATAATCTTACTCCAGAGTCACCTTACCGGTCAGCTATAGCTTTGGCCATGAAGTAATCTTCAGCAATATACTGTGCAAAAGCTATTAGTCCTCCAGCTTGGTCCAAGACATCCTTCCTCATCAAGCATGACATTCCTGTTACGCATTTAAAGCCAGTTAAGTTGGCTGAAATATATGACCTTGGATGTGAAGTTCCAAAATACACCTGCCAAAAGAAGAAAAGGCATTTAAAGCTCTCTATGTAAGGACTATACTGACAACCTTTTCCCCTGAAAATATACGGAAGGTAAAAAAAAACTAGATGTGGCCAATTATGATGGTGTATTTGAAAAGACTTTTAGTACCATTCTAAGAAATCTAGTGCATCACCAAATCTGAGAAATCTATTGGTCACATTGACCGTGTTTTTGTAAATCTATAAGCAGGTTTTAAATCCACATATCAAACTACTGCACTTCATTTTGTATTTCATTTCTAATTTACTGAGGTTTTTCTCAGGGTATATACGTATTAATAATCTATTAAGTAACAGACTAATCACTAGGATTAATATATTATGTGGTGTTAACTAACAGACATGTTCCCTCCTTCCTCTTGTGCAAATCAACTGCATTCCTGCATACATGTTCTTAGAAATTTACTATACGGTTCTACAGAAGCATGGGAAATTTGTTTACTCAGCATACTTGCAAACAAAAACAGTGAAGAAAAACTTCAGATTGCGAGCAATCCTTTTTATAAGATTCAGCAACTTAAAACTAGGAATGACCAACAAAACAACAGAGGCAATGAGTGCTAGTGCCTCTCGCTATCATTTAGTGTAGACTGCCTTCACGCCAGTACAGTAACTCATTCAAGAAAGGCATGCTCATCTTGCCTGCTGGATCAGCAGGCAAAAAGCTCTTCCAGGAATACAGAAGCAGGAGTTGTAATTCTTGCTTTAACAAACACAAGTACTAGGAAGTTTGTGCCATAGCTCTCTGCTATTCTCTTGTAAGAGGAAATTCAGACTTTGCATTGTAAAAAAAGAAAAAAAAAAAGAAAAAAAATCACAAAAGCATCCCTCACTCAGGAATGATGGAATACTAAATTTCTCCACACCTTCATCTCTCACATTTCTGTTTTTTACCCCTGTCAGTTAGCCTTGGGGCCAAAATGCCTTATACATGCCAGCTCCAAATAAAAATTGATTAAACTACATGCCTTGAGACACAAGGAACAAAAAAGCAAGCTCAAACTCTTCATTCTACCAAAGAGAACTTACTGAGAAAGAGGAGAGGGGAGAATAGGACAGAATGAGTGATATGAAGATGGTGGATAGGAATCAACTTTTCACTTTCTCTTTCGCTACAATTATTATGAGACATGAAATAGCACTACAGAAGAACAATGGTCAGAGTACACCAGACATGGATCCTGTAACAGACAGATCTATGGAGCTTCCTGGTAAAGAAAGTTATAGATGTTAAAAATTAATACAGACTCAAAAAAAGAATGGAAAAGTTCATGTAAGAAATATGTTCTTACTAAAATACTACTATATTAAAGATCAGTAAATATACAAGTCTGCTTCCTGCTCAGGAACCCTCTCAGCTGAAAATTACAGAATGTTTAGGCAGTATTACAGGAAAACAGGATATAAGCCTTGCTTTTTTTCTACTTTCCTCAAAGGCTCTGCTTGTAAATACTGCTGGAGCTGGACTTAGCTTTGACTTTTCATGGCCATTTTTGTGTGCCTTTTCAGACATCAAAATAGAATTAATTAGTCCTTTCTGACTAAGCACTAGAAAGCCTTCTTCAGTTCTTCAGTTTTTTACTAATTTCAAACATAAAACCCAAAATGTGTATCCTGTAATCTTTATTGTTTGTACTGTAAACTTAAATACTGAATCAACAGACAGAGCACCCCAGAGGAATTCTGAAGCACTTAGAAGTTATCCTAGTTACCCTTAGTCTGCAGCTGAGAATAAACATTTCCTCACTCACAAAGTACAGGAGGCACAATACAGCTTTCACTCAGCAAGGTTTTGCAAAGAAAAAACAAAAAAAACAAAACCCGCCCCACAACATTGCACTCACCTGCTCAAGAGTAGCAGCAAAACCCTGTCTGTCTGCAACATAGGGAAGCCCATGGACCAAACCCACTTTTTCAGTCATTTGATTGGCCATATCTGTCAGTGTGTCCGGTGTTACTAAGTGACAAATGAAAAAACAACACTTCATGGAGCAATTCTGTCATTAGCAGACTACTGCAGAGAGACACTAATTCTCATTTTATTACCAGTATCAAGAGTACATATGCCTTGATGCATAGTACCTTATAAGAACAGTTTTAGAAAAATAGTATTAGTGAATAACAATTATTATGATCAACAACAAATAAAATGGAAGCAGTTGAATTTTGAATATTCAAACAGCAGTTTATTTTAAATATTTTTAAAGGTATTTTCTCCTTTAATTAGAGGTTAAAGTTTTATTCCATGAAAAGATTTTTTTTTTAGATTTAATTTCTGCTCATATTCTCAGTTAAAATGATCTCCAAAACCTGCTTGCTTATGGTGAATAAGCACAGTTTAACAGCCAGCACATACACACCTACCTCTGATTCCACTATCACAAATCCATATGAGATCATATTTGGCAACTTCATAGCCAGGCATTAAGTTATTAATCTTGGGGTTGATGCCAACCTTCTTGCCACCTAAAAAATACAAACATCATTCACAATTAATGTATGAGGTTTTTTAGAATTCAGATTCAATACCCAATATATTTAAATATATGAACGGAAGAAGACTAAACGTTTACCCACCAATTCTTAAAGTCCACTTTTATGCAAACATTTATGTTTTAAGTATATCTCCAATTCTATATTTTATAATTACAAAAATAAAAGAAAAAAATATTCAAATGCTTCCTTAAAATGGCAGGGTAACAAGAGTAACGTAACTAAAGGAGCAGTAGGACTATAAAATTCATTACTATGTTCTTGTAAGGTAAACAATATTTATTTCTTAAGACTATGATTATGAAGATTATATTCTACAGTAATTTCAGCAGAAAAATAAGAAAGGAGCAGAATAAAGTGAGATACAGCCCTTTATAACCAGCTGACAGACATGGCCAACTCTGTTTTGCATCAGAGAAAAAAAACCAACTACATTTTACTACCTTGTTCTAATACCACTCTCCTCCACTAATTCAAAAACAAAGTGAAGAAAGAGCCCTGAAGTCTAAGCAGATGAAAAAAGATTGTTGCAGAACCTCAAGCTCAAATACAGCCACCACTCTGAGTCACTTCTTGCACATTTAGTTCAGTGCAAAGACAGGATTCATACTCTCGTTTTAAAATTAGAGGAAAAATTGCAAGGGGTTACTCAAATCTTTCTTCCTAAAGTTTTCTTGGACTGATGTCACAGGCTGTAACTACAAGCTTACTTTTTACCGCAAACTGGAGATTAAGCTACAGAAGCAACATGGGCTGAACAAGACAAGCATTTATTTCTTCCAGTCCGTATACATACAGAAGCTTCAACTCCGTATAGAGTATTCTATACGGAGTTGAAGACCTATCATTTCAAAAGCAAGAGTCCCACCTTCAAGTTGCACTGCTTACCTATAAACAGTCTAGCATCAACATTTGGGTATTTGCCAAGGAGTTTTTTGCACACATCAATAGCTGGATCATCATGATCTTGTACACAGAGTAGTACTTCATACTAGTAAAAACAAAAATGTATACACTCACATATATATTTACATACATACAGCTAATATCCATATGGTCTACGAAACAAAGCTTAATAGCATAATAAGCAAAAAAAAGAAAGAGGGCTGTTACAATATTAAAACAAAGGGGTTGTTCTACAGCTAAATGAGTCTAGTTTTCTAACGCACAGCCAAGTACTTGTGAAAAAAGAACTAAGGCTGTATCTCAATAAACTCTTATACTGATGAACACTACTTCTGCTGTTATTAAAGTGTTTCTACTAGTCATTAAAGAAGATGTTCTGGTGTACAAGGTGACATTTTTTTTCCACTTCCACTTTTGTTCACATATGAATCTTAAATCCAGTATTATATTCAATGAAATGACAGCACCTGAAAAATTAAAGAATGGGGTTATGATATACTATGACTGCATACCTCTGAACTACATCTTCCTTTACTTTGTAGATGCTGAACAGTGCTGGAAGACAATCCACAGAGACCAGAGTATGTATATAAGTACACCTAATTGTACAACAAAGCTCAGGAATATGCATATGTAGCATATTTTTTTTTCCTCATTAATTAAGTAATGGTTGAAAAGACAACAAGTAGTAAGTGAAAACTGCAGCTGCTACATGCTTACACAAACAAGTGATAGTGGGTGAAAAAACAGCATTTTAAAAATCACTCAACATTCAGGCAGCTTTGCAAGCTTTGATAAAGGTATTTCTGCTTTTGCATTAACAGCAAATCCCTTAAATACTTCTTACTTGATATAACCTTATTTTTACCCTGTTAAAATTAGAGCTATTAGAGCTCCAATACAAAGACTAAAACACAGAATATGCAAATTTCTGGTCAAGAGATCCAGAAGCCATTTTTACAGTCCAAGACAGAAAAATTCAAACACAACAAGAAGCAATTTTCTTGGACCACATTTGCAGTAGCTGCTGTAAGTAAGAGTCCCAACTAGCAATTAAAACAGTTCTTATTCTCCCTTATACTTATTTTATTACCTCAAACTCAGTTTTTGCTTAAGTAGTTTAGTGAAAATAATCTGAATTTTGAAAGCTGCCTATTGGCTCTATAATGACAATTTCTGATGTTCTTGTTCAGTAAAGGGTATTAAATACAATGAAAGATATTAAGTAAAATATATAAATACTTACAATAAAAAAATCGCATTGTCATATACAAAAGCCTGAACTACTCTAACTGTATTCAGAATATTGTGAAAATTTAAAATCATTAACTGCTAAATGGGAGTTATGATTTGGTCTAGCACTACAAACTATCAGGCAAATATCTCTACCTCTCAGAATGCAAACTCAAAGTCAATTTGGCTAAGGAGCAAGCAGTGTTTACCTTCTACCATCTTACAGCATGGAAGAAGGATTTTAAAAGGTGAAAGAATCGTCTCATTAAGCCGGAAGGTCCTCTCATCACAACAGAATCTTGACAGCTTAAACACCATAGAAATAAACAACTGAAGAAATTAGGTTTTTTACTGAATGTTGAATTAAATTTGTAAAATAAAACTAATTTTCCTAGTCATTATATAATTTATCTTCAATCCACAGTAGTAATGACACTTCTATATCCATATTCTCCAAGAAATTCAACCAGAAGTAAAACAGATACTTCAAACTCCAATATTTGAAAAGAGAAAAATTGAAAATAAATCGGCCATTGTATGCAGTAGCAAAGTAAAAAACTAGAAAATGTATGATGAAAGCAGAACAAACACAAAGATGCTTATCTACACAAACATTGCCATTAGGTTCATTTGAATTTAACATGAACTGAAAAACTTTTGCAAAATTACAATATGCACAATAGGTGAGAACTGTTCACTGATAAAAATACTGTGTGTAAGTCCTGCAGTTTTGAGATGGCATAACTGGATTCTACTCAAGAGAAGAATATTTCACACATGGAGGATCACAGAAGAGAATCATTATCACTGCAAGTTGAATACAGCTTCACTGGAAGAAGTTTCAGATTAATCTTTCAGAATAATTTTTCACTGCAGAGCTGAACTTTGAATACCAGGCAATACTGTTCTAATTTTTGTGGTCAATCTCTTAAAGTAGTTCTGTACAGTAACTGTAAAAAAACCTATTTTTCAGACAGTTTGAGGACCCTGCTTGTACTGTCTAATCTGTGCTGCTGTAAACCAAAGCATTCATATATACATTTTTACTCTCCTTAGGAAAAATATGATTGTCTACTACTATCTGAAACTCAGATTTGTGTGGAGTAGCAACATTCTAAGATTATTACCCATGTGTTTTCAGAAGTAAGGATCAAGACTACCTCTTGTAAAGCTAGATTCAGCACAACTTTTTTTGAATTATTAAACAAGTTTTATTTGTAGTCAAATGTTTCAGCTGCGTAACGTTTTAATGTTCATTATAGGTCATATAACACCTTAAGATATTGCTGAAGATTCTCTGCACTGTTTGCAATATTGGCATACACAGCATGCCTAAAGTATGCTTTAAAATGTGCTTGGCCACACTTTATTGCACTCTGCTGAGTTGAAAGGATTCATATGTTCATGTCTGAAGCTTTTCAAAAGGCCCAAAGCTTCATTACAGAAAAAATTTCCAACTTCTAATTAGTTCCAAACGCTAGGGAGTTTTATTTGTTTTACCCTGCCTACTTAGGTGTAAGTTTAAGGCTCTCAGAATACACCAACAAAACTTGCTGTACAGCTTACACAAACCTTTGACCTTTTATAATTGAAGCAGCAGGGCCAGATGCGGTTTTGAGAAGAACTGAGAAAAGAGGAGTTTTTTTATTACAGCTTAATTCCAAGTTTCCGAATTCAGCAGATACAACTACAGTAAAAAATGTATTCCTTCTCCCATCCACAGGAGGGTACTTCAAATACTGAATGATACAGCAAACATTCGCAGACTTCTTTTAAGCTCTTTAGAGCAAGGAGAGCATCTGACACACATCAATTATATTGCTTACCACTTGTATTAAAAATTCAAACAGTGTTTAACAGCAAATGTGAGCTTTTATTAACTATTTGCTTCCCAACACCAATACACGGCTTGGAGACTACCCTACCTACTAAAAACTGTTGAGGCACACTACCTCATCATTAAGCAACTCTTCGTTAGATGAAACATCAGTAAGAACCATCAAAAATTTTCAGGCTATCACTTAAGTGTTCTCTTTCGGAGGATCTCTTACAGAAAAGCAGTCAACTGAGGAGGATTTCTTGCCTCTTAAGTGATCTTTTAAAGCAGTATGAAACATTCCAATCTATAAACACCACAATACAGGAATAATGATTAAGCAAATCTTAGTGGAGTGTAGAGTATGCTTTATCCCTAAGCCTTGGATGTGTTCCTCAATAGACAATTTTTTAAAAACAGAGTAAGTTTTGTTTGCAACATGTAAAATACGTGATTACACATTTTCAGCGGAAGGAAGAACAGTCCAAGACAATCAAGCAGCATAGTTCCCATTCAAGCTTCTCATATGATTTTTTGATGCAGAGGAGTAAAAAAAGAAACACTAAATAATATACATACTTTCGGATAATCCAGCTCAAAGAAGGTTTCTAGGTTGTTGATCAGGTTAGGATCCACGCCTTTTAACGGCTTTAGAAGTGAAACACCAGGAAGCTTGCTATATGGCTGTTTGTCCGTGGCTTTCTTATTGAGGTGGAGGCGTCTGTAATGAGAAATAGCATATAACTCCACTTAAGAAAACACTCTAGAGAAAGCCATTCAAAATACAGTCAGAACTAAGAAAGCTTGGGAGTTAAAACTGCTGCAAAAATAAATAATTCTAGCTGTTGAAAAAACAGCTATTTTTCTATCCAATAGTTGATGTGAAAGTTGATGTCAACAGCTGATGTCAAAGGCAATGCCTAAAAAAACCTTAGCATGACATGCAGGTTACATTCAGCTTTATTTAACTTATCAGGTATTTCAGATTAATGCATTTTGAGCAACACGAATATGACCTTTTTTCAAACTGTAGAAGAGACAAGATTTTTCTGCCTTCTTGCACAGCATTAAAACTCGTAGCATTATAACAAAATAATCATAGAAAACAATTTACTGTAAACAAGGCAAAAAAGCAAAAGGCTCAGGTGCTTTTTCCTGCTTCAAGTTACACAACATTGAGAACAAACTGAAAGCACAGAGGAAACAGCTGATCCTACTGATCAATTTGTTAACAACTCCAAGAAAAGATTAAGGATCAATTAACTGTAGTATAAAAGTCCTGATAGCAGGCTAGGTCAGAACCCTAGACAAACTTTTACACACAATTCCAAACAGTTATTGGTATTTCAGAAATGAATCAGAATTATTTAGGTTTTGGAAAAGACTTTTAAGATCATAAAGTCACACTACTAACACAGCACTACCAAGTCCACAGCTAAACCATGTCTCTAACTGCCACACTGAATATACAAAATGTGTTGGCAATAATTTCTCAACTCACTTAAATCAATGTTTAATCCTACATTCCCATGCAAATGAACACAAAATTGAATTCCAAAAGCTTGATGGGTGTCAGAGACTGAACGTTATAACCTATGGCTTAAACATATTTACGAAGGACTTTTGCTTATTATAGAAAACTGTATTACAAAAGCTGCAGAGAAGACCTCCACACCCTGAACGGGCCTTCTGACTGGGGCCCTGACCTGCTCGCTGACAGAGATAAGATAAATTCAGGTCTGGGGAATGAAGAATACACTCACAGAGGGATCAAGCCTAACACCTTCGGAGTGGAGACTGCAGCCCCAGGACTATCAGCTGCCAGGCTTCACACAGACCCTCGCACCAAAGGGTGGGGGAAGAGAGGTTTTGGGTGTGTAGCAAAAAAGCCTCTGGTGAGAGGCGCAGTGGCCGCCCATCCTCCACTATGCAGACCAGCTCAGCTGTGGGGCCCCTTCACCCCAGGGAAAGCTTATCCACAGCAGAATGGGGTGTCAAGGCCCATCAAAGACCCCCCCTCAGGAGTCCCCAGACCCTGAGCCAGAGCACTGCAGATGATGCGACAGCCCCTCGGTGTTGCAAGGCCCCTGCAGGTCCAGGGTACAGAAATTACAATTTCTGTCCAGGTACAGAAATTACAAGAAACAAGTGTCAACCAGTGTCAACCTGGCCCCTGCAAGGGAGACACGTGGGTGTTCTCACGGGGCCCAAAGGTATATAAATCCACTGGATTCTGTACTTTCCAGCGTGGCAGCAGCAGTGGGGGACCCTCACTACCAAGGAGACCAGATGGAGGGGAGCAATGAGACATCCTTGGCACACCCAGAAGGGTGATATGCTGCCACCTAACCCCTGTCATTCACTCCCTGTCCCCGCCTTCCCCCTTATTTTTCAATTTTTTTTCTTCTCTTTCGTTCTCTTTGCCTCTACTATTAAATAAAATATATCAAATTTTGGCACCGACATCTAACCTCGTTTGGTTTTCATCACATTTTCTGGGTATATTTCGAACCTTTCCGGGTCCGATCAGTTTTATTCACAGAGGCTTAGCTTCCTTTGGTCTTCTGCACTAAACCAGTTGATAACAACGGGCTAGTATACAATCTAATTTGCATCAAGTAAATACATATGCACAAGTAACTGCAGGACAAGTATCTGCAGAAACCTAAATTCACGTATAAACCACATACTGCGGTTCTCTAGCATGAAGAGTAGTCAGGCTGAAAGACTATTTTCTTGCAATGTGTACGTAAAGAGGTCAATTCTCAGCTTACACTTTCCCCAAGTAAAGTTACTGAACGATGAAGGAGCTCCAGAAAGAGAAGAGATTCCAGGAGATCTCTAGAATTTTTTTCCCTGAAGTGTTACAGTGGCATTTGATACCTAATCAGCCCCTGCCAGCATGTCTTCCTTTCAGGCAGGTTAGCAGCAAGACATCACGGGCATAATATTCAAAAGAATAAACACTGGGATGACTAAAAAGACAAAAGAACAAAGCAGATTATGTCCTAGCACTGGTTTTGAGTCCAGGCCTGGGCTCTGCAGGGGTAAACTGAAATAGACTTGCTGAGCATTTAACTGCCAAGAGATGGCCAGACCAAAGGAAAAAAAAACAGTAATTCAGATAGCTATCCCACACAGAAATTTTCTTCGCATTGTTCACAAACAAAACAGAAAATAAGGCCTTCAGTACCAATAAAAAGGGAGTCTCAAGAATGCAACTTTGACCAGGAGGGTCAAAAAGTAGATAATGCAAAGGAGAAAAAAAAAAAAAAAGTAGCAAAGTTTTGTACAGCAACAAAAGCCATAATAAACAGGAAATAGTTAGAAGGAAGTGTCAGAGTAATAAGTTGTGAAGACAGCTCTGAGGCAGGACTGTGATAAATAAGCATAAAGTGATAAAACTGCAGAGTCTGGCAAAGCATCAACATTACAAACTATGCCGACACAGTATTTTACAGGTGACTGAATCACAGTAAGAGAAGCCTGAAGACTGTGCAAGAGAGAGAAGCCTTGCAAAACACACAAATGAGACACACAGAATTATCACAATCTATTCAGCTATGAAGCACCATATAGTTTTGACAGCAAGCGGCAAGACTGTCCCTAACATCCTCTCTTAAGCAAGACTCCGGTTCATGTGCTATTCACAACACTGCACCAAAGTGGCAGCCTGCCCTTCTGAAAGCACTGAGGTATTGTGACACGAAAGCAACTGCAGTGCTCTGTTAGACTCCACGTACCAAACAGCAAATTAACAGTAAACCAGATCATTTTACACTGAGGACTATTTGTGAAGTGGCATATTCTGACAAAGCATTAAAGCTACAATTGGAAACCTACCAGAGAAACAGGCCAACCATTAAAAAATTTACAGTATTGAAATTCAGGCTAACATTTAAGATGGAAGTAAAAATAATTGACTAAATTTAAGCAACATTAACACTGTTGATGTAAGTACATTCTAAGTGAATCTGCTACAGTACATGCACCAAAATCTCCAAAGCAGAGTTAAGATGAAGCCAGTGGTTTTGGGTACTAACTTGTGCTTATGCTGGTTCAGTTCTCTCAGACATATGTTGTGATCCCAAAGGTCTTAATTTCTACATTACTCTGCATGTATAACATCTACAGTTCAAAATTATAAAGCAAAGCAATCCTTCCTCAAGGTTCATATCATGTATAGGATATGTTATTTTGCATTGAAATTAGTCCAAAGCAGTCAAAACCACTAATGACTTTTGAACTCTGAAACAGATGCTGGCAGCGCAGTGTTTGTAGGCACTTCCAGATAACATGTGTTAGAGCAGCCAGGTTCTATTCAAGGACTTTTGCCCCAACATTTATTAAATTAATCAGCCTGCAGTCCCCAGGTAGTGAAACTGAAATTTTTTTTATACAGTCTGGTACTGGTATACATAGATGGGGAAAGAAAAAACAAAAAGAGCCATATGGTAATGGTGTCAAGAGCTGTAGTTCCACTATCCAGCATCACGGAAAAAGCACCTACAAAATTTTCTCTAACTTTGTTGCTTATCACAATAATAACTGACCCACAGAAGCACCTCTACCCTAGATTTCCTCTCAGCAGAGGACAAAAAGTGTCTCTAAAGACAAAATCCCAACAAGTTATCACTGTTCAGGATTAATTCTTGCTAATCTGTACCAAATTACGCAACAAAATAAAAGGCCAAGACAATACTTCCTCTCCCCATCTCATCAGGGGCAGAAGAGTATTATCAGAGGATGATTTGGATTGGAAGGGACATTAGACATCATCTAGTTCCAATGCCCCGTCATGGGCAGGGACACCTCCCACTAGATTAGGTGGCCCACAGCCCTGTTTAACCTGGCCTTGAACATTTCCAGGGATGCGGCACCCACAGCTTCTCTGGGCAACCTGTTCCAGTATCCCACCACCTTCACAGTCAAGAATTTCTTCCCAATATCTAATCTAACCTACTCTGCTAGTTCGAAGCCACCCCGCCTTCTCTTATCACTACATGACCTTGTAAAAAGTCTCTCTCCATCTCTCTTCTAGCAAAACCAGAAGCCTTGCTGCAGCAGACAGGCTGCTGGGTCTCTCAGACACCTTTTAAACACAGCTGAAAAAACCTCAACAGTCTTTTTCACTCATGTCAACCTTCCCTCAGCGGCTACTCTTTAATTGAAGAACAATCCTCTTAGAGGAACGTAAGTAAATCTTGATGAGAAATTTGTAATAGATACTTAAATATTGCAAGACAGCAAAACAAGATGCAGAAAGCCCTGATGACATTCCCTGAAGACTGTGGTTTCGCAGGCCATCAAGATAAGGTAGCAGATCGCTACTTCTGAAAGGGACTTATTTTCCTGCTTCTACTTCCAAATTTTTAGTGATCTGAACCATCTCACACAGGTCTTTGTGGAGTGCTGGTATGCTATAGAATACAGGACATAAGATCTCATCCTGAACAGGTATAAGAAAATGTGAGATTATTCTCCTTCTTTTGGTAACAGAAAGGTAAAAAAGATGAGCTCCTCATATCTTCTTTACTTTACATATTATATATATATAATGAAATATAGCTATCTATATAACTACACATACAACTACATATTTCTGTGTATATATGGTTAAAACACTGCCAAAAGTGTTGGTACTTTTATCCATAGAAGAAAAAAAAAATGAAATTTTCTACTAGTATACCACATTGGTCAGTGCATTAAACACTTTTTGAAGAAGACTGGAGGATTTCAAAAAGTATTACGGACAGCCCCTAAATTCACTGAAGTGTTAACAGCATCATTGCTTCACCAAGACTAATATTTAGCAGATATAAAAATCTTACCACCCTTAATGTAACGGTATAAAAACAGTTTCACATAAGAAGCAATAGATAGCTAACAAATATATTTCAGAGTCACACAGCAGTAACTGTTTATACAGTCATCTGATCATCTTAAAATTAAGTAACCAAGAATACTTTTTATACAGAGATAGCACTTCTACATGTAAAATAATGTGTGCACAATGATGTCCCTGAGACAACTAGTTAAGGGATCAGAACACAAATAGTTTCTCCTCTATCCTTCCAGTTACAAAGAAGGATGAGAGAAAAAAACAGCACAAGAAGACCAAGCAGAATAATACCAGGCTCTGTAACTGGTGTCACCAGCAGAGTTCTGGGTTTCCTGATCCATGGCTGGTTTTCATGACACCATGACCTGCTGGCAACTGATGGGGTATACCCGTGTCAAAGAGGGGGAAGGATGTTTGCATAGGTGTTAACATGGCCCATTGTAAGAGCTTTGAACTAGATTTAAAGGGGAAGGGATAAAAATCAGACACGTTAAAAATTACCTTGGGGGCAGCCTGTCAGTATTTAAGGGACAGTGCGCTAGTGAGGTCCTTCAGTCTGAGATCTCAGTGGAGGCAGGTGATTGAGATCTACGTTGCAGCAAACACACAAGGATTACTGATGTCCTAGAAACCACAGAAGAGTTTGAAAACTGTCACCTAAGGAAAACCTCACTCCAAAAAAAGGTGGCAGGATTAATTGTCCAGCTGAAGTGCATCTACACCAATGCATGTAGCATAGGCCACAAACAGGAGATGGAAGCCATTGTGTAGCTGGAAAACTATGATAAGTTGTCACCACGGAAGCATGGTGGGATGACTGGCACAACTCAAGTGCTACAATGGATGGCTATAAACTCTTCAAAAGGGATAAGCACGGAAAGAGACGTTGGGGTAGCCCACATGTTAGGGACTGCTTTGGTTGTCTAGAGTTTAATGATGATAGGGTTAAGTGTTTATGGGCAGGAACCAGGGTATTAGGCCAACAGGGCAGAAACCCTGGTGGGAGTTAGTTATAGACCACCCAACCAGGAAGAAGAGACAGATGAAATATTCTGCAAGCAGCTGGGAGAAGTCTCATAATCATTAGCCCTTTTTCTCACAGGGGACTTCAATTTAAGGGATGTCTGCCAGAAACACAATACGGCAGAGAAGAAACAGTCTAGGAGGTTCCTGGAGTGTGTGGAAGATACTGACTGTGTCAGGAAGCTGAGTGAGCCCATTAGCAGAGGCACCCACCAGACCTTTTGTTTATGATCTGAGGACTGAGGACTGGTAGGTGATGGGATGGTTGGAGGCTGCCTGAGACTCGGCAATCACAAAACGATGGGGTTTCCAATTCTTGGTAAAGCAGGAAGGGTCAGCAGAACTGCCATCTAGGACTTCCAGAGGGCAGACTTTGGCCTGTTTAGAAGATGGTTAGACAAACTACCCTTGGGAGGTTATCCTGACATTCTTCAAGAAGAAAATCCTAAAGGCACAGCCAGCAGGCCATCCCCATGCGCCAAAACACAAGGCAGGGAAGATGAGTGACCTGGCTAAAGAAAGAGCTCTGGCTGGAGCTCAGGATGAAAAGGAGAGTTTATGACCTTCGAAATAAGATGCAGGCAGCTCTGGTGTCATTAAGTTATGGAGGGAGAAAACTAGATGCGCCAAAACACAACTAGAACTTGATCTTGCTACAGTCATAGAAGACAACAGAAATGTATGTATCAACACATTAGCAACAAGAAGAGAGCTAAGGAGAACTTCCATCCTTTATTGGATGCAGAGGGAAACATAGCAAGAAATCATACAGAAAGGCTGAGATACTGTCTTTTTTGTTTCAGTTTCTAACAGTAAGACTAGTTGTTCTCCAGGTAACAAGGCCCCTGAGCGGGAACAAAGGAACAGGCAGCAGAACGAAGGCCCCATAACCTGGAACAAAATGATGTGTGACCTGCTACACCACTTAGACATACAAGTGTCTGGGGCTGGATGGGAAGTGCTCACCAAGCCTCTTTCAATCACTTACCAGCAGTCCTGGCTAATGAGGGAAGTCCCAGTTCACTGGACGCTAGTCAGCATGACAGCTGTCTGCAAGAAGGATTGGAAGGAGGATCTGGGGAACTAACTACAGGCCTACCAGCCTGACCTTGGTACTGGGGAAGGTCCTGATGCAGATCATCTTGAATGTCATCATATGGCATGCACACGACAACCTGGGGATCAGCACGGGTTTAGGAAAGGCAGGTCCTGCTTGACCAACCTGATCACCTTCTATGACAAGGTGATCCAGTCGGTAGATGATGGAAGGGCTATGGCTGTTGCCTTCTTTGACTTCAGCAAAGCCATTGACACCATTTCCCACAGCATTCTCCTGGAAGAAACTGGTTTCCCTCTCCATGTCTTGGACAGGTGTATTCCTTGCTAGGTTAAGAACTGGCTGGATGGCCAGGTCAGAGAGTGGTGGGGAATGGAGTTAAATCCAATTAGTGTCCAGGCAGCAGTGGCATTCCCCAGGGGTCAGTTTTGGGCTCAGTCCTGTTTAACATCTTTATCAATGGTCAGGATGAGGGGATCAAGCGCACTGTCAGTCAGTTTGCAGATGACACCAAGCTGACCTGCTGGAGGGCAGAAAGGCACTGCAGAGGGATCTGGACAGCCTGGATCCATGGGCCAAGGCCAATTGTGCAAGGTTAAACAAGACCAAGTGCCAAGTCCTGCACTTGGGTCACAACAACCCCAGGCAGTGCCACAGGCTGGGGAAGGAGTGCCTGGCAACCAGCCCAGAGGCAAAGGACCTGGAGTGCTGGTCGACAGCAGCTGGAGATGAGCCAGCCATGTGTCCAAGGTGGCCAAGAAGGCCAACGGCATCCTGGCCTGTGTGGCCAACAGGACCAGGACAGTGACCATCCCCCCATACTGGGCACTGGTGAGGCCTCACCTCAAGTGCTGTGTCCAGTTCTGGGCCCCTCACTACAAGAAGAACACTGGGGTGCTGGAGTGTGTCCAGAGAAGGGCAACAGAGCTGGGGAAGGGTTTGGAACACAAGTCTGATGAGAAGAGACTAAGGGTGTCCATCCTGGAGAAAATGAGGCTTAGAGCTGACCTTATCACTCTCTACAGCTCCCTGAAAAGAGACTGTAGTGGGGTGGGGGTCAGTCTCTGGTTCTAATAACAAGTGACAAGACAAGAGGAAGGGCCTCAAGTTGCAGCACCAGGGGAAGTTTGGGTTGAATACTAGAAAAATCTTCTTCACCAAAAGGCTTAGCAAGCATTGGAGTGGGCTGTGCAAGGAAGTGGCAGC
>VZRR01006873.1:403557-420253 GCA_013398015.1 Oreocharis arfaki | reverse complement strand
CTGCTGGAGGGCAGAAAGGCACTGCAGAGGGATCTGGACAGCCTGGATCCATGGGCCAAGGCCAATTGTGCAAGGTTAAACAAGACCAAGTGCCAGGTCCTGCACTTGGGTCACAACAACCCCAGGCAGTGCCACAGGCTGGGGAAGGAGTGCCTGGCAACCAGCCCAGAGGCAAAGGACCTGGCGTGCTGGTCGACAGCAGCTGGAGATGAGCCAGCCATGTGTCCAAGGTGGCCAAGAAGGCCAACGGCATCCTGGCCTGTGTGGCCAACAGGACCAGGACAGTGACCATCCCCCCATACTGGGCACTGGTGAGGCCTCACCTCAAGTGCTGTGTCCAGTTCTGGGCCCCTCACTACAAGAAGAACACTGGGGTGCTGGAGTGTGTCCAGAGAAGGGCAACAGAGCTGGGGAAGGGTTTGGAACACAAGTCTGATGAGAAGAGACTAAGGGTGTCCATCCTGGAGAAAATGAGGCTTAGAGCTGACCTTATCACTCTCTACAGCTCCCTGAAAAGAGACTGTAGTGGGGTGGGGGTCAGTCTCTGGTTCTAATAACAAGTGACAAGACAAGAGGAAGGGCCTCAAGTTGCAGCACCAGGGGAAGTTTGGGTTGAATACTAGAAAAATCTTCTTCACCAAAAGGCTTAGCAAGCATTGGAGTGGGCTGTGCAAGGAAGTGGCAGCATCACCAAACCTGGAGATAGTTAAAAGACGCGTAGATGTGGCACTTACAGACATGGTTTAGTGGTGGACATGGCAGTGTTCAGTTGACACCTGGACTTGATGATCTTGGAGAGCNAACAAGTGACAAGACAAGAGGAAGGGCCTCAAGTTGCAGCACCAGGGGAAGTTTGGGTTGAATACTAGAAAAATCTTCTTCACCAAAAGGCTTAGCAAGCATTGGAGTGGGCTGTGCAAGGAAGTGGCAGCATCACCAAACCTGGAGATAGTTAAAAGACGCGTAGATGTGGCACTTACAGACATGGTTTAGTGGTGGACATGGCAGTGTTCAGTTGACACCTGGACTTGATGATCTTGGAGAGCTTTTCCAACATAAACTATTCTGCAATTCTATACTTTCCTATGTAAGATCTTTTTCTATATATAATATTATATAACAAATATTTATGAATATAATTACAATTTGTATAATAAATATGTACGTGCAGGTTTTTTTCTGCATGTGAAGGTGGGAGGGATGGGGTGTGTACAAGCAACCAGTGTCATAGCTCTAGTAGATCCTGTCAGGAAGCAAAACATGGAGGCAGAGAAACACAAGAGGACTCTCTGCAACGATACAAGTAAGGCTGAATAACACAGTTATCAAGTACTTATTTCTTATACTTCTCTGCCAGATTTAAGCACACAGAAATACTACTGTTGCATTACTGTGGAGGCCTACTACACTATCACTCCTTTTTAGGGATCTCCTAGATGTCAGATTTGAAAACTGGAAGACAGATCAAACAGAAAACCAAGAATCACCTGTGGCCACTGGTCTCCTAGTAAACTGAGAGAATCATTCTTAAAGCAAGAATTAAACACTTTGATCTTGTTTTAAATCTTTCTGCTCCTTGAGAGGAGCTTTATAATGTAGCTGAACCAGTTTAACTGCAGGCTACTGCTCAGAGGCACTCCCTCTTTCCTCCTTTCTCCTCTTTTTGTGGGATGTCCTGTGCTGACATTTGTCTGATGCCACAGTGAACTAGCTGAGATACATAAACCACCATGTAACTACTACTCAACATGTAATGTTAGAATTTCATCAGTTTAATCTAGCAAGCTTGAAAGGATGCAGCAAGATGATCATGCAGCTGCACAGGCAGCAAAGGTCCCCCAGTAACCCTTCTGCTGTGCTGCCATCAATACCAGCCAAACAAGACATTGTGCCAGTACTGATGCCCATACAATCCTGCTTCAAATCACTCACACAACTCAAAGTTAAAGCTGCCTTTTGTTTTCTTCCACTTCAGATTGTCTTCTGCCAAATCAGAGTTCAGGCATCTTACGGAAGGCTGCACAAAACTCCAGAGCATGTTCAAGAAGGCTCTGAATGTGCTGCCAAGATCACAGGAGAAGACCAGGAATAAGGCCCCCCTCCCTCTCATGCTTCAGTGGGCTTCCAGAAGAGCTGAGCTGACCATAGATTCGGTCAGCTATTCCTAAAAGCTATTCCAGAACCAACTCTACATCACACTTCTCCTTCATAGCATTCACTCCCTTACAGGTTGCTCCTTATCTGTCAGAAACAGCTAACTTGAGTTAATTAGTAACAGAAAACACTGCCAGTGCTCACAAGAGACTCTTGAAGTAATACTTAAGGCACACCGCTCTTCTTCCTCTCTTGACTGAAAGAGGAAGAGATCAGCCTATAAAAATACGCTAGTGCCAGGCACCCTTGCTTAGCTGCTGGCTTGGGCCAACCCATTGCACCAGTCAGTCATTGCTCTTGGAGAGGCATTCTTCCCCATCCTCACTTTTGTCACCTGCTCACATTCAATTCAACAGCCATACGGACACATGGCAAGTCAATCCACCCTAACCTCAAGTCAATCACCAACCTAACACTTACACAACCCTCAGATCCAACAATAGGGAGGAGCAGAAACACACAGCTGTGGACAACAGCAAAGGACTTAAGGGGAAACCCTAACGGAATTAAAAACATTCAACATGTCACTTGGCCTTGATAAAGTGTTCAGAGACAAGAAGAAGTAGATGAGCTTGAAAGAAGAACATGGGAGGTATGACTCAGGTGTGCCCTTTGTAGGAGAGACTTCTTGGCTGTCTGCCAGCAGAGAAACAGTCACAGGTTTCTGCATGCCTGCAAAACCACTGAAAACAAAAGATGCAGCCCTGTTTTTTGCATACTAGGAGTTAATGTTGAAAAACATGCTCAATTGTGCATCATCACATGCCAGCTGAGTGTACTAGGTAGGTAAAACATTTCATTCACTTTCAATGCGTATTTTCTCTCTGTTCTACACATGCCTCCACAGACAAAATGAAAAGGACCTGGCAAAGTAATGCACTGAAATCACAATGGGTAGTGGAGAGGAAAGTTGTAGCGGAGAGGAAAAGAAATGACTTAAAAAAAAAGTAAACCTAAAACAAGCACAAAAATACCAAGAGTCAGAACTTTAAAAAACAAACAAAAAGCCCCCCAAAAAAACCAACAAAAAAAGCCCCCAAACCACAAAAAAATAACCACCCCCCCCAACCAACCAAAAAAACCCCAAAAAACCCCGAACAAACACCATTTTGCTTTTTCAGTTTTGGAAAGTAGTAGTTCAGTTAGTGGCTAAAAATAAGGACAAAAAACAATCATACATAATGTAGAACAGTAAAAGTCCCATCTAATGCTATTTGCCATTTCAAATTTAAAATCTCTATGCACTACTGAAATTCTTTAAACAGCATTTTCCAAGTACTACCACGAAGTCACATTTACTAGACGCAATCCATAACTTGATACAGTCTTTCCTAGAACGGGGGGCAATGGGGAAGGGAAGGGGGGAGGGAGACAGGAGGAATTACAAATGCTTTCAAATACATTTTACAGTTTTAAGTAGAAAAAACCCCCGACCTTATCTTTCAAGAATAAGAAAGAGCAAAAACTAGAGACCTCAACTTTAAGCCAGTAAACCCTTCCTCTCCTTCTCCCCTCCCACAGGATAAAAGGAGAAAACAAACTGGCTCCCATACAACAGGCTGTGGCTGAACCTGAAGCAATAGGAACCCTTTTACTGACCAAATCTTTGACAGTTTACAATTCAGTAAGCTGAAATGAAGTGGACTTAAAGTCACAGCAAGTCACCTACAACACATCCATTGCTTCATCACACTAAGCATTAAAATAAACATGTTTTTCCTTGTAGTCTATCTGCAGTCTGCCATCAAAATAGCAATTTATTCCCTGTTTCTGCTTTCCCACACCCTCAGCCCGCTTGTGGCTATTAAACAGTCAGCACCACAAGACAAATTGGATCAGCCTGCTGATCAAACAGGGAACTACCCCACAGAAAAAACTCACTTGCTGATCTGAGTCACCAAATAGCCACATGACCACTAAAGGCAGATTAGAACTGCAGAAATGTTTAGAAAGGTATGGGAGTAGGAGGGGATTTGGATTATCACCTGAGCATCAAATCAAGATTCACTAAGGCATAGAAACAGAAATGTTTTTGGTACTCCTTGCCACAAACATTATGCAAGTTTAGAGAACTGCTGCATCCAACACAATTTGTGTTTTGTTTATGAAAGCATCTCCAGGGGATGGCCATAACTCTGGGCCAGATACATCTACCACAGCAGACAGCTTTGAGTACAGGATCAACCCATCAATGTTAAGAGTGGGAGCTTCTAAAGCACAAAGCTTTAGAACAATTTTATTGTGAGACTATTCAATTTGCTTGGCTTTTATTTTGAAAATCTTTTAAGATTAAACTAGCTCAGCCTCAATTATCTCATAAGGCACAAATTTAAATAACAATGTAGTTTGCTAAACATTACATAACGTGCATCCTACAGACCCCAGGCTGCTCCTTCTGTGCAGCTTTTTCCAGTTTCTTCTCCCTTAAAACGTCCAAAACAGGTAACTGCCAGTAACAAAATTATGTTAATGGCTAATCAGAAACTATATTAACAAACCATACGGCAGGTGCCATGCCAACACTTTTTTTATTTTCAGTGTATGACAGGCTGATTTTTACTCTGTTAACTCAGCAACAAGTTTTTCCAGAGTACAAAACAGCACACTGCTGAAAAAGACACTCAAACACCTATTCACACAAGTTTGAACACACAGTCTGGGGCCACATTACCCACAGCTGGAGTAATAAAAAAGCTGTAAACCTTGTCTGGACTACATAATTGTCAGCGAGAGGGTCACTGCCCCCCTGCTGCAAATGCCTTGGAAAAGCTTGAATAAGTCTTCTGCATGAAACATCAGAGACTGAAAGAAGCAATTATATAAAAACAAAAATGTTTTGAAAGAAAATGCTACGTTAAAATAACACTTCTACACTCAACAACGTTTGACTGCATTGTAGAAGAGCAATTTTTTTTTTTTTTTACATTTCCAACAGATACAAATCAAAAAAACTAACTTGGCAAATTTTACCTTATGTCTACAAAAACCCACAATACTTGGTTCATACTGTCAAAAAAATACTGCCCTCACCACTACACAAAAGAATCTTCTTGGAAATGCAGCTATAAAACATATGTATCACCTCTCTTAAAAATGCTTAAAAGGAAGCGTGAAGTAACAATTTTGAACTCAATTTTAACTCAATGTTTAACTCAATGTATTTCAGTATAAAGCACTTGGGATATCTGCTCCATAACAGCTCTGTACATTGACCAATATCTGATTTTCATCAGCTTGATTATTTTAACAAGGTATGTGTATGACCAGACAAACGATATTTCTGCTTCATAAAATAAGGTGTAGCAGAATACCCATTACTAAAGTGAAGTAGCAGTCATCTGAGAAATCATTACAACACAGGCAAACTGAATCAAGATCAAGACAAGTGCTTAATAAGAATAGGACAGCTGCAAACAACATAAAAGTGAATGGCTAACTTCATTTACAGATTCTTCCTCATGGACTATATCGTTAACAAATCCAAGACCAGCCCTACCAAGAGAGGAGAAAGCAAACAAAACAGTCTTCGGTTTACAAAGAGGTATTTCTGAAGAGTGGAACTCAAGTGGTCTAAACCAGACCAAACCAGCTACCAGCACAAACTGGCAAAGATAGGTTGTTAGTTATCCTGCTGCTTTAACAAAAAAAGATTGGTCCACTAGGAGCACCCACCAGGTGTTCAAAAAAACTGCTGTAAGAAATAAAACAAGTCCTCAGCAAAGCGTTGCAAGTAGCACTGGCAGAAAGCCCTAATCTTTCCCTTTGCACAATACATACCTTCAACTTTCTATCTTTGTTTACACTTTTAAGAACGCTTTTTACCTTAGTTGTCCAAAGGACAGTGTAAGACTTTCTTTATACATGTTGAAACTGAAATAACTTGATGCAGGGTATGAATTCACCCTGCCGATTATAAGAAGATACAGTCTTGCACAGGTCCTCATCACCTACTATTAAAAGTAACGTACGTAAGAAAACGCAAAACTAGTCACCTTGCAATTAGCGAAACAAAATTCTTTTCTTAGTCTATAGGAAAACATCTCTCACAATAAAGTAATTAGTAATTTCTCTTAAACCACAGTCTTCAGTAAATGTAAAACCAATATTAAGTGTGTCAAAATGACAGTATTTTATTTCAGTTAAAAAACAATTTAAAAATCCTAGTGAACTCTGACACCACTATTTAGCATTACATAATTCTCAGGGTGTGATGGACACAAACACTGAAGGGTGCTCCAGCAAAACTGTAAAACTAGTTATACGATCAGCATGTCATGGAGCAACTAGGACAGAAATTTCAGATTCCAATTTTTAGAGTAATTTATCATCTACCATTCTACTCATCCACCTTAATCAAAAGCCATGCTTTTATGGAAACAGTTCATGTAAAGCATCAACTTGTTTAAACTTCAGTGAAATCTTCATATCCTGACAAAAGCTGACAAAGATTTTTTTTTTGCTCATCCCACTATTCAGCTTCTTCCACTCCAGCTCACACACAAAGCTGGATGCTTTTTTGCCCTATAACAACTCCACTAACCCAACCCATTTCATTTCCATATTACATACTCCAAATCTTACAGCCTTCGATCTTCCCCTTCCACACAAACCGCTCCAAGAGACGTCACAAGTGGGCTTTAAAATCAAAACACATCTATTGTACTATCTTCCCTCCTCTCTGCTCATCCCAACCATCCAGACTGCCATGATTCCCCTTCTTTAGATGAACACCAGACAGTCTTTAATCTACGTTTAGGTTCCTTGCATTCTGGTAAACCATTCAGGGCCACTAATACCATAATGTTTACCCTAAAGTTTACACTCTGTGTCTTATCCTCCTGACTCTCACTATTAAAAAATGGGCCTGCCCTAATTGCCTTCAACATTATTGGTTTCTCCCACATTGTTACCACTCTTAAATTTCTGGTCCTGCACTGTTTTGCTTTCCCTATTTATGAAGCTTGTAATACAGAAACTCATCCAGAATATTAGTATATAAAAAACTAACTCCTGGTTTTTTTCAGATATGCATTCCACTACGAATTACCTAAATTTAAGCGTTATTATTACATGGTGTCAGGTAAACTTCAACTCCTTCTTAGTCTATTGCTCCACAAGAGTTCAGACAGCTGCCTCAGTGTCCTCTTGCACAAAAAGAATCACTGTACAGCACAGGTTGGAAGGCATCTCTGGAGGTCAGCTACTCCAAATGCCTGGCTCTAAGTGCGATAACAAGATTAGGTTGCAAAGTTTTTCCTGTCTCCAAGGACAGCGCCTCCACAAACTCTCTGGAAAGCCTGTTTCAGTGTTCAGCCATGAGTATCTTCTTCAGCTCAAAATCACAGTCTTTCACTTGAATTTGTCCTTGTTGCTTTTCATCTTGTCACTAGGCACCACTAAGATGAGTCTTGGAGCTCACATCCTTCATTCCTCCAAACAATCCGGTATTCACACACATTAATGGGATCCCTCTGAGCCTTCTCCAGGCAGAGCTCCAGCTCTCAGCCCCTCCTTGTGCGTCAGATGCTGCAGTATCACCATCATCTCTGTAGCCCTAAGCCAGACTTGCACCAGCACACATGACTCATACTCAAGAGACCAAAACTGTGCTCTGCACTCCAAACACAGTCTTTCTGGGGCTGTGTACAACAGAAGGATCACCTTCCTCAACCTGCTAACAATGCAGCAGTGGCTTTCTCTGCCAAAAGCATGTCGCTGTTCATAATCAAACTGATGCTTCACTGGCTGACTGGCACCAACCAGCACTCACAGCTTCCCGCCAAGCTGCTTTCAAGCCTGTCAGTCTCTAGCCTGTGCTGATGCACGGAGTTATTGCTGCCAGGTGCAGGACATGGCATTTTCCTGGGTTGAACTTCATATGCTTCCTGTCAGACCATTTCTCCATCCTGTCTGGGTCCCTCTGAACTTATCTGGTCTACTAGCCACTCTCTCCAGTTCTGTACCATCAGCAAACTTGCTGATAATGTCATACACTCCATGTCATTAATGAAGATGTCAAACACTACTGCCCCAGCAATTATTGATACCTGATGATTTTGTGCATCTCAAACGTAGCATTCCTTCAATAGTTTCCATCTTCTATCACAAGCTATAATTATCATATCAATGCACTGCGCATATAGCAAACTGTGAAAATTTTTTTCAGCTTCAAGCAGGGGATGGAACTCAATCCTCAACTGGCATTTCCAGCCTAAAGCACTATAATTTCCTTCACAGTGCTGAAAGAAATGGCTTTCACCTCTGACTCTAAGTTGTTAGAGGAGATTGTCCCACTCTGCACTGGTGCAGCCTTTCCCCAAGTCCTGACTGCAGTTTTGGGCACAAGCATATTAAAAAAAAAAAACCAAAACCAAAGCTATTAGAGATCATATAAAGGAGGGCTACCAGGATAGTGAAGCATCTGTAGGGGAAGCCTTATGAGAAGCTGCTGAGGTCACTTGGTCTGCTCAGCCTGGAGGAGACTGAGGGGAGACCTCATTAAAGTTACAATTTCCTCATTAGGGAAGAAAAAGGGCAGGCACTGATCTCTTCTCCGTGGTGACCAGTGACAGGACCCAAGGAAATGGCCTGAAGGTCAAGGAACATTTAGGCTGGATACTAGAAAAGGGTTCTCCCCCTAAGGAAGCAGTCAAAGCATTAAGTCGGCTAGAGTTAAAGAAGTGTTTGGACAAACACTCTCAGGCACATGGTGTGACTCTTGGGGCTGTCCTGTGCAGGGACAGGAGCTGGTCTTCCATGATTCTTGTGGGTCCCTTCTAACTCAGGATATTCTGTTTATTCTGACTTCTGCATTCCCACACCCTATAATTTTCCTGTGTTCCTCCCCAGTAACTTCACTTGACTTCCAACCTTTGCACTGCTATCTTCCAGATTTGCCTCTGCCACAATGTTGTTCTCCACTTGCATGGGAGAAAACTCATACAACCCATACAACAAAGTTGCATGGGTGTAACACCTGGAGAAAACACCTTCGGGTTTCTGCAAAAAGTAGGGCCCATCATCAATGCACAGATTATGGGAGATATGGTTACTAAGGGAAAAAGCAAGAAGATAAAACACCACCTCATATCAAACAGGAGCCTCTGATAACCCTCCAACTTTTCGTGCCTCTCCAATGTCCCAGTTTATGATCAAACACCTAAGTATTTCTTTTGCTTGCTTCTAACCCTTGAAGAATTTCTGCAAAAAGACACTTCTAATCAGATAATGAGTTTGCTCCATCCCCTGTTGAACACATTCAAGATCACAGACAACAATCTGTTAGAGTCACTGACACTTTACATCATCCTCATCATCAGCTACATAACTGGAAAAACTATTTACCTTGAGGTAAACAACCTGCATAAAACATGCAAGTTGTTCAAGTTGAATAAAGCTTCCCTTAAGTCACATACCCAACAACAGACATGGCATTCTTCATGTGCTAGGCATCTTCCAGCCACTTCCTGGAGAAGCTCCACTACAATCACACTTTACAGTTAGCCAAGTTTGGTTATCAACAGGAGGCAAGGGCATCTCTCATCACATAGAGTATTTGGATTATCTCCAGAGTCTACCAAAATGTTTGTTCGCTTATGCCTGGTAACACTTGATAGCAACAGGAGAGTTCTCTAAACACTGCCTTTTCAATCAGATATACACGACAACCTACCCGGCTCCTATCTGCGACACGATGTGTCTGCAGCAGTTCCACAAACCAAAGGAAATGCAACTCGATGATGGCTAATTGAGTGCTGCTCTTAACAGCTACCTTACCCAATCTATTGCCAGACACTGGAAAATAAAAGAAAGTCCAAAAGAGGAGACAGTCCCACCAACAAACAAAAAGTTGAAAATGAGATGACAATGAGAAACAGAACGATCAGAGCGTGACAAACCTGAACACAAATTACAGACTGAGTAGCAAGAGAGGGTCAAAGAGGGGGAAAAAAAAGGTTGACAAGACAAACAAACAGGGCCAAGAGAAATAAAATTGTTATTTTCTTAAGAATTCAGTGCCACAATTACTATGCAATAAGAGATTATTAACCAAAATCTCAAAATGACTTCACATTTAAAAAAGTGCAGAAGTTAAACATCAACTATGTGGAAGTTTTTGTTTAAGTTTGGGAACCATGTTTAAGAAGGTCTTCAATGTTGCAGAAGTACCTCTGGAAACTTGAGTTTAATGCATCTGTGCAAACTGAATTTCCTCCTTGTGCCCATAAGCACTACAATAAGGCTATTAATTACTTTTAGTTGTATCTGGGTTTTTTATTATATGTATATGTTTCTGAAAAGTCTTGATTTTCACTCAGCAGACAAGGCCCAGTTGAACCCAAATGACACATAAACGCAGAATTCATTATTTCTTCACTGACTACTGTAACTAAAAGCTTTTTAAAATAATTTGTCTAAAATCAGCAGTATGTTTATCAATTAAGTGACACGCAGTACCTTTTCCCTCTTACACCTGGGAACCAAGACAATGAGCAACCTCAATACCAACTTATTGTGGCTGCCTTAAAGTGATTTCCATTAAGTGCTATAATTAGAATTGCCACTGACAACTGGGACAAGAATAATGAAGACTCAAGCCAGAACACAACTTCACATGAGTTCAGGATTTTTGACCAGATAAATAAAGACAGAAAGACAAATAAATAGCTTAACAGAGTTACCAAACATTATCTAATGTCTTTAATATCTTTATTGTGGACCCAGACAACAGGATCAAGTGCACAGAAGTTCACAATGACACTAAATTGGCCAGGAGTGTTGATTTGCTGGAGGGTAGGAAGACTCTGGAGAGGGATCTGGATCTATAGGCCAGGACCAATTGTGAGGTGGTGTTCCACCAGGGTGGAGATGGGGGGGGTGTGAGTGAGCTACTGTGGATGGTTAATTTCTATCTGGGTTTAAGCCATGACAGTGGTTCAACAGGGTGAAGCGCTGGGTCCTGCTCTAGGGTCAAAACAACCACAAGCAGTGCTACAGGCTGGGGGCAGAGTAGCAGGAAAGCTGCCCAGTAGAAAAGGACCTGGAGGTCCTGATCAACACCTGCCTGATCAACATGAGCCAGCCATGTGTCCAGGAGGCCAAGAAGGACAATGGAATCCTAGCATATACCAGAAATAGTGTGGCCAGCAGGACCAGGGACCAAAGATTGACCCTCTTTACTTGGCACTGGCGAGGCCACACCTTGAATCCTGTGTTCAGTTTTGGGCCCCTCACAACAAGGACGACATTGAGGTGCTGGAGCTTGTCCAGAGAACAGCAACGAAGCTGAAGAAGGGTCTAGAGAGCATGTCCTGTGAGAAGCAGCTGAGGGAGCTGGAACTGTTCAGCCTGGAAAAAAGGAGGCTCAGGAGAGAGACCTTATCACTCTCTACAACTCCCTGAAAGGAGGGCGTAGGCACGTGGGGGTCGGTGTCTCCTTCTAGGCAACTACTGACAGTAATAGTGGACGTGGCTTCAAGCTCTGTAAGGGGAAGTTCAGGTTGGGTAACAGGAAGAATTTCTTGACAGAAAGGGTTGTCAAGCATTGGAATGGGTGCAGGGAGGTTGTGGAGTCACCTTCCCCAGGGGTACTCAAGAAATGACTGCACATAGCACTTGGTTCTAAGGCTTAACTTGACAAGATGGTGATCAGTCAAAGACTGGAACCAATGATCTCTTTTCCAACCTAGATGTCTCCAACCAAAGTGTTTCACACTCATTGAAAGTGGAGGAGAGAAGTGGCAAGAACCAGATTTTGCAAATGCAGTATGGAAGAACAGTACCTTAGATACCCAAACCCTACAACTTTGAAAGCAATTACAGCATAAACCAATGCAAAAGAAGTATTGTCTTGACCTTAATCTTGACAATTGCTGAAAGCATTTCAAAACAAAAAAGCTTATTTTCTTGAATAACTCTATTTACCTACTTAATTCACATGTTCTAAGTCTTTCGCTAAATCAAACTTCTTAAATACGAATGGGAAACCACAGAAGGATGACTGTCTAGTCCACAACAGCTTTACTGACATGTTACAACATTATCTTAGTACTCCAGCGGCACAGATGAGACCTTCCAACTCACCCATAGAACATGGCTAGACAGAGTGCAGTGTACAAGCAGTACCTCAATGACTTCAAAAAAATTAAACCAACAATACTGTAAAGAGAAAACACGAAGACGTATCAGTTTCATCTTTCTCCTTTACTTCCTGTAAGAGGAACAATGTATTATTCAGTATATGCCAAGTATCACCTACTTCTGTTCTAATACTGCATCCCCCCACTGACACGAAAAGCAGTTTCTGTCCATAACTGAAGACCCTGTTATACCTCAGGAGTCTAGGAAAGGTGCAGTGTGCTGTGTCTGCCATCCAGGATAAAACTAGTCTCTGTGAGATGAAGGGCACTAGCAACAGCGTCCAGCCACCAGAGTTTTCAGGCCATAACACTAACAGTCATCTTTTATGTGGGGTCCTTTCCCCATAAACATGCTCCAGCATTCAAAGCAATTACAGTTGATCACCTCCTTCACAGGACTACCTTGCTTGCAGGACCAGGACACTCCTCCACGTACAACTCCATTAGACTTCCCCCCCACCCAGCCCTCCTCGCTTGCACAGGGCAACACTCACACACAGCACAGGCTCCAAAATAACTGGCACAGTGCCCTCTCTAGCCATCAGCTACAGTTTCCCAGCACCACCACAGCCACTGCAAGGACAGTCCCTCAGGATGGCTGCTTTAGTGTCCACCATTTCTTTATTTTCACTTAAAACAGCAGCTATTTGGTCACACTATGGGGAGCTGTGGTCCTTTTTCCTTGGATCTGCCGAATCACTGTAACTGGGGCAGCTCCTCCACAGCCTGTGAACTGGGAAGAGTTTGCAGCTCGGCCACCTCAGTGCTACCAGCTTTGCAGCTTGGCCACCTCAGTGCTACCAGCTGCTCACCTCCAACCATGGGCCACTGTTTCGCACTGAACACTAAACACCCCTGTTGCCATCAGCCCACCACTCTGTCAAAGACAGATCCTGACTCCGGCTCTGCTGAGATGACAATTCCAGAGCCCTGACGGAAGCAGACTTTTCTTCAGGGGCCTCAGAGGCTGAGGCTGAATCACCCCAGTTCTTACGCCCTGTTCCGCAACTGCTAAGTTTTCCACCTGTTAACACACAATTTATACATACACTTGTAACACAAATTCCCATTAACAAAAAATACAATTCCTTCCAGATTTCACACCACTAGATGCAGGCCATACCAGGTCCAGCTGTTGCCTGCATTCCCCTCCAATTACTGTCACAGGCAAAACTGCCTCAACTCAGGCAATTCTATTTAAGTTATTGGCAATTATCAGGCAACTAATTATCAAACTGGGTATCGAGGAAAAAAAGACAACCAACCTAACCTCCAGGAAAAGACCTTTTGCCCTCCTTCCCCAGGCACTGCTTCAGCAGGAAACATTTTCCCCCTCACCCTCCTACGTGAACTGCTCGTTTGCATAGTTCCTTACACTCAGTCCCTCCCCAGCCCTTCAGCAAGATGACACAGGAAGCAAGGGTCAGCATGTAATGGTTTTTCTGCCATGCCTCATTTTCCTCCACTGCTGGTTGTGCTTTAAACTGTTACTCTGCTCTAGCAGATGTAACTGCTCAGGAGTGACTCACGGACAGGTTGCAATCTCCTCGGCAGAGTTTGTGCCCCACTATGGGCCTGCCATAGGCTAGAGTCTCCTCAGGGGAGAGTCAACCATGGGGCTGCAGCCCCTCAGGGAGTCTCTACTCCAGCATGGGTTGCCCAGAGGGCAACCTGCAAGAGTGCCTTACCTCCAGCCCAGAGTGCACTCAGGCGTGGCCCTGCTCCAGTGCTGCCTCCACAGCAGGCAGACCCTTTGAGGGGGTAGCCCTTGTGGTATCGACTGCGCAAAGGTGTACTCTTCCCTCTAGCTCTTCTCTGTTCTTTCTCCTCACATCTCTTTGCATATCTCATCCTTCTCCATCCTGTTCATCCTCTTGCATGTCTCCCCCATTTGTGTCTCCTGCCCATTACAGTTGGCACTTATTCTTAAAAGATTTATGAGCAGTAGCATCACACGCACTCACTTGTGTGAGTTAAAGTTAAATCTCAGATTGAGATTTAAGCATGCGATGGACCGTTTCAATCAGCTTTAAATCTGACCAAAAATCAGCCATGCCCAAAGTAGTCTCTTCCCCCACTAAGCACCCTTTCTGTCCCCGAGAACTGAAATCCTGCCCTTTGTGTCCAAGACAACCCACACAGGCAGTTTTCAAGAAAGAAGTGAATTATCCAAGTGAATATAAGATCTAAGGGTAGATTGCAAGAGAAGAAAATAAAACTACTAGAACTTACAAGTGATTAAAATAAACAAACAAACAAACCCCAAAAAAACAAGGGAAGCAGAAGCAAATCTTTGGCATGCATGAATTCAATTCAGAAAGTGTGGCCGGCATTAATGAAGAGTGAGGTGGATTGAGAACTGGCTGAACAGCAGAACCCAGAAGGTCATAATCAGTGGCACAGGGTCAAGTTGGAGGCCTGTCACTAGTGGCATCTCCCAAAGTTCAGTACTGTGCTCGATCTTCTCTAACTTATCCATCAACTACTTGGATGAAGGGGCAGAGGCCTGCTCAGCAATGTCACTGACAGCACAAAGCTGGGAGGAGTGGCCGATACCCCAGAGGGCTGGGCAGCCCTTCAGAAGGGCCTCGACAGGCTGGAGAGATGGGCAGAGAGGAACCTTCTGAAATTCAGCAAAGGCAAATGCAGGGTCCTGCACCTGGGGAGGAACAACCCCAGGCACCAGCACAGGCTGGGGGTGACCTGCTGGAAAGCAGCTCTGTGGAGAAGGAGCTGGGGTCCTGGTGGACAACAAGCTCTCCATGAGCCAGCAGTGTGCCCTGGTGGCCAGGAAGGCCAGTGACATCCTGGGCTGCGTTAAGAGGAGCACTGCAAGCAGGTCGAGGGAGGTGATGCTGCCCTTCTACTCAGCCCTGGTGAGGCCTCACCTGGAATGTTGTGTCCAGTTCTGGGCTCCTCAGTAAACGAGACACAAAAGAGAGCATCCAGCAGAGAACTATGAAGGTGATTAAGGGACTGGAGCATCTCTCATATGAGGAAAGGCTGAGGGAGCTGGGCCTGTTTAGCCTCGAGAAGAGACGACTGAGAGGGGACCCCATCAATATCTACTAGAATCTGAAGAGAGGGTGCCAAGAGAATGGAGCCAGGCCCTTCTCAGTGGTGCCCAGAAATAGGCAGAAACTGATGCACAAGAACTTCCACCTGAACATGAGGAAGGACTTCTTTACTGTGCAGATGACTGAGCACTGGAACAGGCTGCCCAGAGAGGTTGTGGAGTCTCCCTCACTGGAGATATTCAAGAACCCTCTGGACACAGACCTGTGCCATGTACTTTAGGATGAAAAGGGATGGATGGACCAGATCATGCACTGTGGTCCTTTCCAACGTGACCCATTCTGTGAGCTTTGCTTTCAGTAAGGGCTGAGCTTTATCACAGGTACCTATCAGATATAGTAGAGCAGCAAGAAAGGAGAACAGATAAGTTCTGGAAAGCAAACAAATTCAAGTATTTCTAATCTTAGTAGTGATGCAAGAGTGGCCTTTTACTTAGGAGAGCAAAACAACTATCTACAAAGAGATGCATTTTTAATCCTTTCCCTACATACCCACAGAAAATTCCTCTGCCAGGTTCTATCTGCTTTTGTCAGTCACTAAAATACAAACACTACTCACAAACTCTAAAGGTATTTCTACTTGGACTTATCTAAGAAAGATCTGACTCACCATATATACTTGTTTTACTAGTACTATCATTATTTCTCAATACAAAAAAGAAGTGTGCTTATGGCTGGCACAGAGTACTGCCCTCTCTCAGTTGTTCAGCCCTACAGCCGTTGCACAGCCAAACACTACACATTTTCCAAGTCCTCTGCACCCTGCTCTCTCACTGCCACCAGGAAAGCCACGCTTCACAGGTGTATACAGGCACACAACAAACCCCAAGCCTTCCAGCAGCACTAAAGGCAAAGGCGCAAAGATCAAGGCACAGAGCAGGAGGCAGAAACCCAGAGGACCGTTTTGACCCGAAGACCGACGGCAGGGACACAGCTGTGCCCCGAGCACGGCCAGCCCGACCCGCGGGTCTCTCGGCGGGATCTGCGGGAGGCAGAGCGGAGGGAGGCAGGCGGGTCCGCGGGCTGACCCCCGGGGGCAGAGGAGCCGCCGGTCCGGGGCGGAGGCGGCGCGGCGCACGGGGCCCGCTGCCCGGGCGCTCCGGGCGCGATGGCGGGTGGGTGACGGAACAACGCCGGCGCCATCCCCCCGCACCCCGGCGCTTACGTGTAGATGATGGACATGAAGTGCATGAGCCAGAGCACGACGAAGAGGATGAGCCCGAAGATGGCGAGTCCCTCCGAGGCCAGGGCCAGCACCGCCATCCCCGGGAGGCGCGGCGGCCCGAGCAGGAGCCGGCGGCGGAGCGGAGCGAGGCGGGAGCGCGGGCG
>VZRR01006873.1:292611-403527 GCA_013398015.1 Oreocharis arfaki | reverse complement strand
CCGCCTGACCTTGGGGCCGGCCCCTCGGCCGCCGAGGGAGGCGGTGGCGGCGGGCGTGGAGGGGGTGCTCACCGCCAGGTCCGGCCGCCGAGGGGGGTGCGGGCGCGTCAGAGGCGCTGGCTCTGTGTCGTCCAACTTTGGTGTTGGCCGCTGACGAGACCGCAGCCCCGTATCTACAGAGGTAGGGATCGGGGGCAGCCGGATATTGCCGGCGTTGCCGAGCGTCTCTGAGGAGAGACTGCGGGAGCTGGGCCTGTTCAGTCTGGAAAAGAGAAGACTGAGAGGGGATCTCATTAATGCATATAAATATCTCAAAGGCGGGTGCCAAGACCAAGGTGTCAGAGTCTTTTCGGCGAGGCCCAGCGACGGGACAGGGAACAATCGCCATAAACTAAAACAGAAGTTTCACCGAGAAGTTACCTTCAACGTGAGAAAGGACTTCTTTACACAGGCAGAGCACTGGAAGAGGCTACCCAAAGAGGTCATGGAGTCTCCCTATCCTGAGCCATTCCAAACCCACCTGCACGTGTTCCTGGTTCACCTGTTCTAGGTGACCCTGCCTTGGCAGGGGGGGTTGACAGAATGATCTCCGGAGGTCCCTTCCAACACTAACTGCTCTGTGCTTCTCAGGTCTAGTACAGGGGGGCTGACGTAGGGCTGCATGGCCTTTGTTATTTTGCTTTATTGCTTTTGAGTCCGAACACTTTCCTGGTGATGTTGAATGCTGCTGGACGGGATTGCTATTTGTAGCATAGGCTTGCACCTGTGAGTTGCTGGCGGTGCTGACCTCTGTGAGTCAGAGCAGCTGTTCCAAGGACTGGGGCAGTTCCAGCCGTCGTACTGCTATCTGTGGAGCCCAAGCAGTGCTAAAACCACCTGGTGACTACGAGCCTTGGCTACGTTTGAGTTAGTGCCCAGTTAATTAAAGAGTCAGTTGCTCGTTAGTAATCCTCTGAGCCAGCTATTCTTGCATTTATTTCATTACAGGGTTTATAGCAATTCCTATTACTGTGATGTGGCTCCATTTTTGAGGGGGTTCATGTGAAGAAACCTCCCAACACTTCTGCTCTCGTTTACAGTTCAGCATTTTAGATCTGGGGTCAGAAATGCCACTTTTATCTTTCTTTGCTTATTGTGTAATAGGCAAACATGCATTGCATTAACTGTTTTAAATTTAACTCCATTAATCTGGGGTATGCTGCGGGAGGACAGCACTAGCTGTGTATGAGAAGTTAGGAGGTAGCAATTTAAAGGCAGCTTACTGTCAGAAGAGATGGGATCTCACCTGGTGTGGAATTGACCAAATTAAAAGTATAATTTAAAACTAAAAGTGAAAAGCTACTAATAACTGGTAAGAACAGGTGACATGTCAGTCAATTCTAGAGCCAGCACTGCCTGTGTAGTCTGTTAGTTCCTGGTTAATGTTAGTTTCCACGTAAATAAATCATGGGGCCAGCAACATGCCTTTTCACTGGCTTCAGTGATTTCATTATAACTTCCTTAAAAATAACTTTTCAAGTAAAACAAATTACCTTAATTTTCAAATTCCCCTATTGTGTTTGTATGTCATTTGTAACTGAAAGTGGCAGGTTTTTTCTATTTGTTCTTGTGTTTAGAGTCTAATGATCACATTTATATTGATTTAAGATTGCCTCAATGAGCTTTATAGGCATTTTTTAGCCACGATTTGAATTGCCATGCTCAATGTTGGCGCAGTCATAAGACCAGTTGAGTCATAGAATTATGAGCTGATATGTATGAATTGTTGGAATATAGCTGACATAACCCTTACCTGATTGGCTTGCATCTCTCTTCCAAGGCAGAAACAGCCTATGCAAAAGAGTATTTGACTTCAAAGATGGCAGTACAGGGAGTTGAGGAAGATTGAGAGCCTGTCTCCAGTCGTCTGTAAAGCAAATAATCACAGTTTATTAGACTGAAGCAGTAAAGCTTATTCTTTGTCCTGGAAGGTGTTTGCCTGGGAGATTAGATTGAGAGGCTTCTTATTGTGCAATAGGTAGGGTTAATGGCTCCATGCAAACAAACTTTGCTGAGGCTTCTTCATAAATAAAGTGAATAAAGGTTCTGACTCCTACCCTTCAAAGGTACTGACTCCTATACTTCAGCAAACCATACAGATGGATGAGCAGTCCTCAGGTGATGTTACACGGGAAAATGCTAAGCTAGCATAAATAACTTTGTTTAGAAAAGGATCCACCTTTCTGCCATCCTCTCTGGGATGTCATTCTGCCCTCTGGTTGTGCGGGGAGAAAGAGCTCTTTAATGAGGTGTTTAAGGTAAAAAGTTGCAGCACTCATCGTTCAAATTGATGTCTGGTTTAAAACCAGAAGCTTCAATATACTTTCAGGATTGTAATGGAGGAAAATCAGGAATGGTAAGGCCTTCAACCTGAGCAACTTCTCTGGTCAAACCTACTGCCACATGGATTCTTTCAGCAGGTGTATTATGGTTAGTGGGGGAGCAAAGAGTAAAGGTTCCCTGAAGCATGGGGCCACCTGGAGTTGTGACAGTTCAGTTGTAGAGGATGTACACTTGGTCTCCTTTCTGTTGGTGTGGAGTGCAACCATTCGCAGAGAGCAGTGTTCTTCAGGTAGTGCCAATCTTCCTCCTCAAAGGTGCATCATTATGCCTTGGGGCATGAGACACTCTGGTGTTTAAATCGAGTGCTTGGGACTTAATGCAAATGGGTACTATGCTTAAATTTGAAACAAAATTAGCCCTCCTGTGTGCTATAAAGTTGCTGTTCTTTGTTCATCATTTTGCCAAAATATTGGTTAACAGTGTTTGAGTGTAGTTTGTTGCAGACTGAAGATTAATTTAATAGAAATCTCCTTCATAAAGGGCCTAAGTGGCCTAGATATGGAACTTGTTCCAACAGCAAAAATGATGCAATATAAACACTTATGTAATTTTGAACTGATAAAAAGGGATAAATACAATTAGATAGTTAACAAAGGAACAATAGTTGATTAACCTGTAGTGATACTGGTATTAATGCTGAGAAGGCTGCGGAAACCAGAACCATTAAAGTTTCTCTTACTGCTGTATCTGTGAAAGCTTTTAACCGTATACAGACCTCCTAGTTTTCTTCTCAACTACCAGTTTCTGTTGGAAATCATTGCTTACATAGAATTTAGAGAGAGAAAATTCATCTAAGTCTCCATCCTCAGATGGCAAGACAGTTTGTCACCTGGATTGCAGTTAAAATTGTGTTTAAAATCTGCTGAAATGCTATTTCAGAATGTGTATTAGTGTTTCCAAGTATATATTCTCCAGTTGACTTTACTATTACTGTTTCTGTTTAGAATGGTATCACTGAGGTTCAGGGCAAATAGAAGGCAAGGACAAATTTGATTTCTCTTGCTTATGTGCCATTCTCTTTATGAAAATGCAAAAATAAGGGGACAGACAGTGGAAGTTTTCTCTTTGTGTAATGATTAGATCCATTAATGCATCTGCACTCTGAAACTGCTTTGTAAAATACCTTATTTTAAAAGGAGTATGAATCGGTAAGGATTATTTTGTGTCTTTGAAACATGGTTTTAGTAATTTAAACTCTGAAATGTCTGACTTCTTTTATTAAAAATCCACTTTTGTTCCTTTTTTAAAATTAAATCAAAGAAATTTGTGTATTACAGCTCTGCATGTTTGTTATTGTATAAATACTCTGTCTTTCATCTTCCTCTTGTTTAAATTATGAAAAAAGTATGTAGTTGGATTTGATATAGAAATCTATGCAATTTCTCCCTGCTTGTTAGCCTCCATGTGTAAGTGAGTTCAGGTCTTTATTTAAGTCCTAGAGCACTTGTAAATATAAAAGTCTGTCTAGTAGGGGCAAGAGAGAGGGACCAGTGAGAGACAATTCTGCTAGTATTCTCTTTATTTGGCAGTAACAAGCTATGTGATCAATATATGTGAAGTGGCCTGTGAGGTTTTAACAGATGTAGTTCTAGGCTAGCCATAACACCGTCTTTCTCTCATCTCAAAAAGTTGAACACCAGAAAAATTAGACACCAGAGCTGTTATGCCTGAGGATTGAAAAAGTTAAAGCTACAGGTTGCAGTGAAACCTCAAAGTACAAATCTGGAAGGAATAAAGCCTCAGTACTTTTGATCTTCAGGAATCATTTTGTAATAGAAAATAAAAGCAGTTTTAAAAAAAAATCTCAAACAATAATGTTTCAGGTACCTGTATTTTTCTTGACAAATTGATCCAGGCTCATTAACCTATAAACCTCCCAAGTATTGCTGTTGGAAATAATTATGCTTATGCACTCACATTAAATTGTGGCATACTTGGAGAATAATTACATTTAGAAAACCAAGGTAAATAATTTCACAGAGTCACAGAATAGAGCTTGGAATAGATCCTTTATTCCAGCTTACTGCTTGAGCAGGGTCATCGAGAGTAACTGCTGAGTTTGGAGTCAGTCTCCATCTTCATTACTCCCCCTGACTGGGCATTTGTGCACACTGGTAACATTCCCCTGTGCCTTCTGCAGGTTGAACAATCCCACCTCTTTTGTCACTCCTCATATGTCAGGTGCTCCAGTCTCTGTCATCTTTGTGACCCTGAGCTGGTCTGTTCTCATGGTACTGCATGTAGTGGCAATGCACATAACAATGAAAGCCAGGATGACCTTGGCCTTCTTTGTCTAAAGGGTACGTTGCTGCTTACGGTCAACTTTGTGTCCACTAGCACCCCCAGGTCTTTCTCTGCAATGCTGCCTTCCAGACAGTTTTCCCTCAGTGTGTACTGCTGCTTTGAGTTGTTCTTCTCTAGATGGAGGACTTGGAATGTTGTTTCTTGAATTTCATATAGTTCTTGTCAGCCCATCTCTCCAGACTGCCAAAATCCCTCTGAATTGCAATCCACCCATGTATGTTATCAGCCACACCTCGCAGTTTTGTATCATTTCCAGAGTGTCTGAGGGTTCACACAGCACTGGCCCCACCATTGACTCTTGATGCATTCCAATAGTGACTGGCCTCCAGCTGGACTTCTTGCCGCTGATCTCAAGGCTTGGAGCCTGGCTGCCCAAGCCAGCTTTCATTTTACTTCATCTGGTTTGTTCCTTGTCGTTTTGTCTATGAAGACACTATGGGAGACAGTGGTAAAAGTCTTCCTGAAGTTCAGATTCACGATTTCCCATTACCACCCCTTATTCACCAAACTAGTCATCTGGTCATAGAAGGTTACATGGAACGTTGGTTCCCGCTGCTTAGGTCCATGCCAACTATTCCCAATCACTTTCTTGTTCTTTGTTTGTCTAGAAATGGTTTCCAGGATAGTTGATACATCACCTTCCCAGGGATTGAGGTGGGGCTAATCAGCTTGTAGTTTTCTAGCTGTAACTTGTGGCCCTTCTGGAAAACAGGAGGGAAATTTTCTTTCTCTCAGTCCTCAGGAATCTCCCATGTTCTGCTGACATGTCAAAGACAAACAGAAGAGGCCCTCTGCCTCAGCACTCATGTGCATCCATCAAATGGAACGGTGCCTTGTGTGTCCAGTACCATTCAATGTTCTATAACCTGATCCTCCTCCACTGAAGGTAGGCACTGAGTAATTCAATCTTATCCATGTCCTTTATCACCAAGCATCCTCCCTGCTTAAGCATTTTCTATGATCTTCCTTTTGCTACAGGGTACTTCAGTGTCCTTCACATCCTTCATCTAATTCAGCTCCAGATGGACTGTGGCTTTCCCTGTGTGCTCAGAAAGTGTGTCTATATTCTTTCCGAGCTGCCTGTTCTGCTCCCACCTCTTGTGAGATTCCATTTTATATTTGATTTTGATAAGGAGACCTTGCTTATTCATGCAGGCCTTTTCAACCTTTTTCCTTTATATGCTGTTAATGTCTTCCGTGTCTTTAATGCTTTTTCCTGACTCTCTTTCAAAGTTCTTACTTTTCGCTTCAGCAGCCACGTTTCATAAGGGTTTGTTCTCCAAGGCCCACCTCCAAATGTTTGCTCCAGCTTGCCCTCTGTTACGTACTCCAGAGTTTCTCCTTTTAATTTCCAGTTATCAATGAACAAGAACAATGGGGCTTTCTTATAAGTAAGTGTTAACAGGTAATTTTTTCAATTTTCATCTGCTCTCTTTTTACTCCTTTACCTCTTCTTGTCTCCATTTTTATTTTGAAATTTTCAGAACAAGGATTATCCCTCTGAGATGAAAAGACATTATTTTTCAATATACAGACTGTGACAAAATTGTCATATCTACACACCAGTGGGTTTTTTTTGTTGCTTTTTTTGTTTTTTTTAAAAATAAACAAATCACATCATCCTTCTAGGGTATATCGTGCTATCCTCATGTCCTGGAAAATAAAACCATCTGGCCATGGTATTTTGATTATTGCAGAGCCACAGGCCAAGGAGGATGGCCAGGAATCTCTCCCTGTGTGGTGGTATGAGGAAAAAGAGGGTGGTGATCAGGGGTGAGAGCATCTGATTGAAACAGTGTGATAGTTATATTTTTCACATCTGAAGTACAAAAGGAAACTGTGTACCTATATCTATATATATTTCACGGAATCAGTTAGGTTGGAAAAAACCTTTGAGATCACGGAGTCCAACCTGTGACCCAACACCACACTGTCAACCAGACCATGGCACTCTGTGCCACATCCAGTCTTTTCTTGAACACCTCCAGGTGACTCCACCACGTCCCTGGGCAGCCCATTCCAATGCCCAATCACTCTTTCTGTGAAGAACTTGTTCCTAATATCCAGCCTAACCCCCCCCGGCACAGCTTAACAGACTGTCCTCTGATCCTGTCGCTGCTTGCCTGGGAGGGGGGACCAGCTCCCACTTGGCTGCACCCTCCTTTTAGGGAGCTGTAGCAAGTGATAAGGTCCCCTTGAGCCTCCTTTCCTCCAGGCTAAACATCCCAAGTCCCTCACAACTTGTGTTTCAGACCCTCCACCAGACTTGTTTCCCTTCTAAAGAACATATATGTGTGTATATATGTGTGTGTGTGTGTATATATATATATGTAGGCTCTGAGTTTTTGGGGTTTTTTTTAAAGCTCTAAGTCCTCTCACTTTTGGAGCTAGCTTTGCTTTGAAAATAATCTCTCTGCTCTGGTGTTTTAGAAGTCACATCTCTAAGGAATCTTAAGCAAACAGCTTCCTTTTAAGAACTAAATCTGTTGCAGGTATTATTACCGAAACTCAGTAAAATAAAGCTCCTTAACAAGAATGTAGCATTAAGAAGCAGGCATTCTTTATTATGGCACTGGATGCACAGAGGATATCTCCACCAGTTCAGTGTAGAAAAGCTCCCACTTTTATACTGTATTTTACATAATACTAATTGATTTTCCTGGAGTAAACATACATAGGATAATTATTTCCCTGAAATTATTATTAAATGTTCCCTCCCCTTTGCGCATGTGTTCTTATATCCCAGGGTTCCCTCTGGTGGTCGTAAACCCCAAAGTTGTAGCTGACTGCTGGATAAACTGATGTTACTTCCCAAATACAGAAGTAACTTTATTATTTTGTGCCTCTGCTTGGTTAGTGTTTAACACAATCCTGCAAAATAAGCATTGTGTGGTTCCATTGGCTACTAGTTTTGTGCATAAACATTGTATTTTCCCACCAGCTGAGCAAATAGTTTTTTATCTGACAACACATCTGTGCATAGAATTTCACATGCTGGGCAGAATATATATCAAAATATAATTGTTGTTTTTAACCAAGAAACACATTAGAGAAATACTGAGTACAAGCATAGAGAGGGAAGAAGAAGGTCCTTTACATGTACATCTTTATCTGTTTAGGTAATGTTTTAAATTTACATTTTTCATCAACAGATTTGAGAATAAGCTTGGATTTTTTCACAAGTGTCTTAAAAAAATACAAATTGTTAATTGTCCAGTTGGATACACACTATGCATGGACTTTTCACTTGGACTATAATTTATTGTTTTATTTGTGGAACTCAACTGGCTATTGACATCACCTCGTAATGGCCAATGTCTTCTATGGATATATCTAGCGTTAGGGTTAGGGTTTTGTAAAGATATTTGTTTTATCAGTTTTGTAAAGATAAGGGAAAAAAAATCAAGCAAAATTGCAAATTGATTAGATAGCTACATATTTCATGGTTTTCAGAAGAGTAAGCATTCATTCTACAGTAGAGTTTCTGAGTTTTCATCCACACAAGCCTTCTTGAAAATCAAAAATGCTGAGTGCAAGTTAAAGGTATACTACCATTAGAAACATGTAATCAAGTTTCTTTTTCCACCTGCTAGACCCAAGCAGACACTCAGGGTTCTTTGCATCTCTCAACTCTTTTTACTGTGAAACCGTTTCACTCTTGTTAACCCAAGCAAGGATAGCCAAGAACATTTTCCAAAGTCTTGGTGGATTCAATGAAGGGCAAGTTGTTTGAGGACTTAGGAACCAAGGGCATACACCAATGGCTTGAACTGGGGGAAAGAATTTGGTCGGAGAGCAAGAGAACAGAAATTGTGGCCAAGAGAGTCCCTTGGGCTACAGGATCAAAACCACAAATGTTTTTGTAAGCTGAGAGTAAGAGCTGAAAAGGGTGAAATCAAAGGAACGGAAGTGAGCTAAGTAGTGATGTTTCATGACTGAATGGGACAGTAGATCTAAAAGTCATGTTTGTTGCTTCCAAGAACAAGTATTCAATGCTCCAAGAATACATACAGACACAAACAATAAATTTAAATGGATCTATGGATACTGACATTGAGATTAGTCCCTAAGGAACTCCTGGGCCCCAAGATTGGACACCATGGTACCAAAATGGTGACTAGGGTAGGAAGTGGTTCCTGAGCTCAGCAGAAGCAGATCCAGGAGCAGCTGGAAAGCTCACAGTCCTTTCTCGCTACTACAGCCATGACATCCTGGAAGCAAAACCGCCTTGGCCAGATAGGTGAGCAAAATTGTAAAGATGTTTTGGTCATTACTTATGAAAGCTTAGAGGGTGGAGAGAATAAGTGCTTTAGAAAGATATCTGTCTTAGAAGTCAGGCTCAGCCCTGCCTTGAAGCAGAGTGCCCAGCAATTTCTGAAGTCCACATTAACACACTGACGACAAGATAACTCATGATTGATTATAGTCCAAGGTATCTCACAGGGTTTTACTACTCATGTCTCAAGGGCTGGAATTACAGCATACACCTTTAGCTTCGTCAGAGGCATCCCTGAGGAATGCCCCTTTCCCAAATGGCTGCGAAGATATGAGTAGTATTTGAATCTTTCCCAATCACTGCAGAATTGTCAAGCATCCAGGAATCACTCTGCGCTCCGGTGATCACTCTGAACTCCGTGTGGACTGCTGGGATCTCCTTTATGATATCTGTGAGTATTTGCATGCAGTTTCCCACAATATGAGTGGAGGTACAGACCGAAGGTGGACAGAAAGGTGATGTGTAAGTAGCCAGAATGCACTGAGACATCTGTTCTAGCCATGTGTTTGGTTCTCATCACAAAGAGTCACGGATTCATAGCACTGATTGAAAGGGACATCTTGACTTGTTCAGGTTCTGCCTGCGTGCTGATGAAAGAACCTGAGGACAGTGTAGCCTAAAGACAAAAATATGCAGCTAAAATTGTTAGGAGGAAAATTTGTCTGGCATTTTAAGAATACTGTTTTACAAAGCTATTTCAGTGGCTATTCCTGAAGTGGTTTAGAAACAGTAGTTTCTAAATAGTTGTTAACATGGTATTTCAATCAGATATGAATGATTTCAACTTGTTTAGCTGTTAATGCTGCTTCTCCATCTTACCACAATGCTTTCTGATATCCCAGTTCCTTTATTTTGTGAAACTAAGCTCAATAATATAGGTCACAGGAACATGATAAAAGCTGCTATGCAACTCTATTTCACAACCACATTGAGCAAGTTTTCCTAACTCTTTTTTGGGAACACCTCTTGTTTACCACGTCTATTACAAGTACCTGTCCTGCAAAAGCTGTACTTGCATTTCCTTAAAGGAGTTGCAAGTAACAGGTCCCTGTACCTGAGAAGCTCTGCTGTTCCAAATTGTGTAATGTGTTTGTAGCATAGTCCAGGCCTGCTATTTCAAGCAGAGAAATGGTTTTTTTCCAGAACAAAAGAACTCAGGACTTGCTCAGGTTTTGCTCAGGACTTGCACTAGCAGAGCCGTTTTCACAGTTGTATGCTGAACTGGGCTAATAGGTCACGACTTCAGTAGCTCCTGCGGCACGCCTGGGAGGTGCACAGGGTGGGGTGAGCTGTGACTAGCTGAAACAGTGGAGGGTCCTGCACACAGAGTGTTTCCTATTGGTGCCTTGGATGTTCCTTACCCAGCTCACAGGGATCATCTATTCTGACCTATGCCCATTTTTTACATCACTTACAGACTCGGGCTTTGCACAGGGGCGTGCATCCAGTTAGAAGCAGTGAGGGTGACCTGAGATGTCTGAGCTGCCAAACTTCCTGTGTTGTTTGTCATTTGTATTTCTGCTGTGGTTATTTAATTAATACCTTCACAGTGAAGCACTGTTAAGTGCTCAGAAGACTGATATACTTTGAGTCTAGACAAGCACAGTTTGAAACCTGAGTTTTCAGTTTCTCTTTAGATCACCGATATAAACCATGCTATCTGAGTTTCTGTTTCTAAAAACATTCAGTATTTCCATAGCATTTTCCCATCCTTTGCAAATGAAAGATCATCCTTAGTTGTGTTGTTACATCGTCTTTGACAGGACATATTTCTTAAAAATGTGAAGAAAACTGCTGAGGAAGTTATTCCCAAAGGGATGCCCCTGAAAGGGAATATCGACTCACCTGCTTCTGGAATCAACTGCTCTTAGCAGTGTCTGTCATCAGCCCTGCTTACATTTGTGAGAGCAGAGTCTTGTCAGGAACAGAAGTGTAAGCAGCTGGTTGCTGTTGTGTTTATGGTAGTTGTATCAATCTGGACATCAAAGATGGAACAGGGGGAACAGCTGCAGGATCCATCAAAATTTCCTGAACCTTGTTCAGGAGCATGATCTGTTTCAGATACTGAAAAAAGTGAACAAACAAATGATTGAGTAATTTCCCCCAGTTTCATTTAAGTTTGAGACCTCAGCTCAGAGTGCAAAAGTGAAAGACACAGGGGGTTTTTTTGTCTGTCTTGCTTGTTTGCAAGCTTTCTACTTGTCTGTCTGTCTCAAAAATCCTTGTGGTAGAAAAAAACTTCTCTTGAACCAGTGTTATCTCAAGTACACTTGGAGATGTCATGAAAGCATTGGCACTGTGTCTAGGAGACTCAGCTGCTGTGCCCTTTGCCTAGGGACAAAGAGTTCAGTCCTTCACCAGTGAGTCATAACTGGGTGGATCAGCTGTAATACAGGGGACAGATTAATTCTGCATGCTCGTCATTGTGAGCCATCGTTGCATTGCATCACGTATTCCAAGCCTGTGGTGTCAGTGTAAGGTGTGACAGTTGATTTTGATAAGTAGGAAGCAAGACTCTACAAATTACTGCATCCTCCAAAAAGGGCTATTACAAGATTATATCTTCTCATCCATTCCTTAGTGACTTGTTCTGTGTTTTATTACAGTTAAAGGTTATTTTCAGGCATGTAATTGTTGTAAGTTCGAATATGGAAAGGCTATATTCTGTTTCTGTGTATCACAACCGTAGCATCCTGGGCACTTGCAGAAACCAGTAGGCGTTTCGTCTTCAGCTGACTTCACCACAGTTGAGTCAGAAACGTTTTATGCATCCCCTCCTAGTAACCTTGCCTTTGCCCTTTCATTCTTTTTCCCTCTCAAGCAAATAGAATTATTACGCAGGCTGCAAATGTTTTGTGTGTGAGAGAGAGTACAAACATTAGATATGGTTAAATGGGCAGTGTTTCTCTGCAGTCTAAAGCCATTTCCTTGCTTGCATATGTGTTTGTGTGCTCAATATGGCCTTGCCTTGCTTTTCATTGGGCTGTAACATTGTGTTTCTCAATGCCGTGAGAGAGCAGGCAGCTCACCTGAGAGGCTTGTATCACATGAACAGGTGTGGCTTTGAAACTCTAGACTATTTCCAGCAGGAATTTATTCACCACTGACTCTTTTCACAGCTACCTACTTGTGAGAGTGAGGCTGATAAACAAACTCTGATTGGGCAATACAGCTATGCACGGCATGAAATAATCAGCTTTTCCAAAGTGTAAAAGAAAAACTCCTCTGGCTGATTCCGACATTTACACAGCAAATTACTCTTTAGTTAGAGGGCTGTGTGGCCAAAGGAATTGGGATGTATTGACTGCAGTGCTTCTCTCCGTCTCTAGGGAATAAGGAGCCAGTATCAGACCTTTCATGGGGAGCAGGCATGTCACCCAGGGTCTGAATGCAATCTCTTTGAGAATCTTTAGGGAAACTTAAAGGGGTGAGAGCACCGGCCATAAGAGTCCTACAGGCAGAGTTTGGCACAGTGGTACAAGTCTACACTTAAAGGTTGTAGCTGTATTATCATTAAGGCTCCAGCAAAAGTACTCCCAAATATTCTTCTGCACCTGTTGCCTACAGGTATTCTACCTTGTATGGAGACAGTTAAATATCAAGGAAGTGTGAAAAAGGTGTGACGTAAAAAGCAAATTAATTAAGGAATGTTAAATTATGATTGTGAATACTTCCACAGCATTTATCTAATTCTGGGAAATGTGAAATAAATTACATTGCTATGTTTTACCATATTTGTAAATACTCTCAGATTTAAAGGACAGATATCACCACAGTTAGCTATGTCTTGGGTTAAGGAGTGGATAGGATGCTATTGTGTGTTCATACATGCTATTATGCATTAAATATGTAGTCCATGACAAAGTATTGCTAAAGCAAAAGAGTAAGCAACATGTCAGCAACTGTTGTAGTTGGTGTCCCAAAGGTGACTCCGTACTAATGCAATGCACCGACAGGTCACAGGATCACCGAATGTGTCAGGTTGGAAGGGGCCACAGTGTGTCCTTTGTTCCAAGCTCCCTGCTCAAGCAGGGTCATCCTAAAGCACATGGCACAGGACTGTGTCCAGATGGTTCTTGAATATCTCCAGTGAGGGAGATAACCCTCTCTGGGCAACCTGTTCCAATGCATGGTTACCCACACAGAAAAGAAGTCCTTCCTCATATTCCTCATTTGTTCCCACTGTCCCTTATCCTCTTGCTCGGCACCACCAAAAAGGACCTGGATCCAGCTTCTTGACACCCTCCCTTCAGATACTTAATGAAGTCACTTGATGAGGTCCCCTCTCAGTCATCTCTTCTTGAGGCTGAACAGGCCCAACTCTCTCAGCCTTTCCTCATGAGAGATGCTCCAGTCCCTTAATCCTCATAGCCCTCTGCTGAACTATAAGACAAGTCCGCTCCAGGAGCTCCTTGTCTCTCTTGTGCTGAGGAGCCCGGAACAGGTCACAGCATTCCAGGTGAGGCCTCACCAGGCCTGAGTAGAGTGGCAGGATCACCTCCCTCGACCTGCTGGCAATGCTCTTCTGAATGCAGCCCAGGATGCCTTTGATGATATCCTAGTATTTAACCCTGACTGCAGTGGAACTGTATTCAACTATACCAGCCTAAAGCCTGGCCCAACATTGAAAAGACCCACTTCCTGGTATTAAAGTAAGTACATGCTGCATGTACTTACTTTATTGTTGAAATTTTCATTATTTGTCCTAGAATTGTTCTGAAGTTTTAAAGAAACCTCAGTGTACCTCCTTTTGCAAAGACCGAAGCGGAACAAAACCATATTCTGCTCTCCTGAATCTCACTGTAGTATCTGAAATATATGGTGTTTCATATCTGATCATATTTATATTATATTTACTTCTTCCTCCTTTACCTATACTTACGAAATTGAATGTTTGCTAACAGATTATTTCCTTTGATAAAGTGAAAATCCTTGATTTCCTTTGAATTTATATGTAGTTTGCAATTTTTACCCACATTTCTGAGGGCTAGGAAAATCATTTCCAACACTACAATTTCCAATTAATGCAATTTTAAAATGTGTACTATGATAAAATCATCATAATTCACATAGCTACTTACATGGAAAATCTACTAGATTTTTTATTGTAATTTCCTTTCACTTTTACTCTAAGTATGTTGCATACTCTGTGGTACTACAAAGAGACCAGACTGTTCCTCAAGCAGCTTCTTGTCAGGTTTTAGCCATGATACTACAAAGGCAGTAAACAAAGATGGGGCAATAAATAAGGGAAATTAAGGTTACAGCTAAAACATTTCGTTTTAATACTGTATAGAGTATAGAAATGTCCATTTCACATATAGAAATCAATTTCATAGTTCCTCTAGAGCAATGTAACAAATATAAAATACTACAGCAAAAAACACATACTTAAGTACAGTAGCTGAATCAATTTTGATATGATAATATTGGCAAACTACATGCAAGTAGTTGCCATGTACCCAGAAATATAAATGATTCAAAAATCACAAAATTACAAAATTTAAGGTACAAAATCATTTTCTAAGATGCCTCTAAATTAGGGCTTAATTTGAAACCATGCTTTCCTTAAGAAAGTAACCTCTGTGTCCATTTTCATTGGGCACATTACTGAGTTCTTCTGTTTGTTACCAACTTAAAAGTAAAGGCAGTTTCAGTGGAATCATTGGTAGAACAGTGAAATGATCCCCAGCAACTTTACAGAGCTTTGTAAACAGCAAAAAATGGTTTCAGGACATGGGGAATACTAAATATTTGTTACAACAGTCTTAAGCTGCTTTGTGATTCTGAAGGTTACTGAAGTGTTTTGCGAAAAGTTTTCATTGAAAGAGAATCTCTTTGTTCTACTTTCTAAGAAAGTTGGTTTCTATCTGCTGGCTCCAATGAACTGAGGCTTCTTTTTCAAGACACTAACATGAAGAATAATTTTCTTCTATTATATTGTTTAGTATCTAAATGGTTACTAATGATAGATACTAGATAATTAGATTAGATACTAATGGTTTAGTATCTAAATACTGCAGTTATTTTCTGATATTCACATCTCAAACACTTTCCCCCTTTAGTCCCAAAGCTTGCTGCACTACTCTTACTTTTCCAATCCACCTGTTTTTCTGAAAGGGAATCTTTTCTAACAGCCAGTTTTCCCGCTGTTGTAAAGCACCAGACCCATCTATTGTACAGAGATTCAGAGACACATTGTATTCTCTTTGGCACCACAAAGGAAACAACATGTTAAAAACCCTTTCTACCCAAAAACCGGGGTCATATGCAGTGGCAAAGGGGCACCATAAGAACATCTCCAAAGCAGAGAGGTAATATGAGAGGTGATATTAATATCACAAATGCCACACATTTTTTGCTGTGCTGTATATAGATTATTGTCTATGGATTCAACTTTTGGCTTCCAGGCGCTTAACAGCCGGATGTCCCTGAGCAAAGTAAATGCTCCCTGAATACTTCACTCATTTTTGAGTGCTATGCACTTCTCCTAATTGTATCCGCGAATCTGTAATTCTCTTTTTCATAAACCTCATCCTTTCACACGTGGATATAAGAGGAAAGTGCCTATCTGAATGCAAAGGGCGTTCTTCTGCCCTGCACCCTGGCTATGCTGCCCCACATCTGTAGTGGACAGCCTGCTCTGAATTTGCCCCTCTCTCTCCCTTCAGAAGATCATGCTACAGCTGAAGGAGATCTATTCCTGGGTAAATGGGCTGAAATTAGCTTGAAGTAAGAGGAAAGGTGATGCCTGCTTTAAAACATGAGACTGAGTGCTCCAAAAGTCTGTAAGAGACTTGGGATAATTTGTTGCTGTGTTTGATGTAAATGCCTTGAACAGTGATATAAGAATGAGGAGCCCCGTGTTCAAAGAGTTATCCTGATCTTTAGAGACTGGAGAACCTCAAGACCTACCTCTTCTCAGTGACCCTGCTGTCCACACTCTTCTCTTGTTGCCAATGCTCACTTTTAGAACCTTACATGTGCATTTACTGACACAGCACATAGACTCTTGTGCTCTCACTACTCGCTATAGCTTGATTCTAAAATTTCCAGCAGTCCAGTTGCTTTGTGCTGTGTATGTGTTCAATAGTCAAGAGCCTACATTGCCTAAAATTTGTTTTATGAGTAATTTCTTCATTTCAGTCCAGCTTCATCTCTGTTACTTCCTATTTGAGATGCCTTTGCAGGCCCTTGACTTCTAAAGGGAGCTAATTAAGGCACCCCAGCCTTAGTGATACCAATGACAATAAAATTAAGTACATGGTAAGTAATACTTAAAATACAGGTTTGAGATTGTCTACTGTAGATGTAGGCCAGGCAAAAAGAAGATCACGGTAGCTGTAAACTCTCCAGGTGTTTAGTTCTGGAGGACTAGCTGAAGTCCAGAAAGCTTTCTGGCATGTTTCTACATGCTACAGGTCTCCTTAGACCCTTCTCAGCTCATGCCGCTTGTTCCATCTTCTTCACCATCCCAGCCTTAATCTTCTGTAAGGCAGGGTTTCTAAGGAGATCTATGGCTCAGAGATCTGTCTTCTGAAGTGCCTGCATGGAAAAAAATTCCCTCCTGGAGAGACACAGGAGTTTTCCTTTTTTTATCACTTTTGCTTTAAATCTGCTGTAAAGGAGAAAAGATCTCACATAGCTGAGAAAAGAAGAGAGACCCCATGACAAAAAAGAGGATGAAATTATATTGTGGTAAAGCAAAACCAAAAGCAAAGGTTATTATTAAAAAACCCCCAAACCAACCAAATAAAAAAAATACCAATATTTTTTGTTCAACCTGGGTCGGCAACAAAAAGAGGGGATCAAGTCAGAGAGGTGCAGGCCTTCATAAACCTTGACAGTCACCAGAATATGTTCTAAGGATGTAGTTCAGAAAAATAGGTGTCAGGGGTGTTAGGAAACACACCCATGTGCCGTGTGGTTTTGTGGCACGCTGTCAAAGCCCGTGTGTGTGTCTGGCTTGCAAGAAGCACTGTATATGCAGCTTATCAAACAGAGACACCCTGATCATGTTTTGCAAGTTGGATTTCTCACTGAAATGAATTAGTGGCCTGCTGGCACAGCAATGTGCAGGAATGTTTGGTTCACAGAGTAATGTATTTCTGCCGATATGCAATGAAGTGCAGCTCTAGGAGTCATTACTAGCTAAGAACTTTACTGAGAGTATCTGCAGCAACACTTGTGTATCTCTAACAACTCTAATGGATCACAATGCACGCAGTGCCAACCATGCCATCAGCAATACACAAGACAGAAAACAAACTTCTTCCTCCTTTCCCAAGGTTCAACATATTTTTCCAACTTTTTCTTCCAACTTATATCCACTTATATGGCTTTTAAATTTTTTATTCTATACTTTTTAGGTATTTGAGATCTAGAAAAATCTCTTTTTTGCACAACAGACAGTACTAAAATGCTATACTTATTTGTAGCCAGTTCAGAGAGGAGTAGGGGTTTGTTTCTACTCATGTTGTCAGGGCAGTGGTTTTCTGTCACCAAGATCATGCTCGCTGTCACCTCACAGAAGCTTCTCCCCATTACAAATATTAACCACAAGCCCTAGAATAATGTAGTCTTTGTGTCTTTACAGTCACATCTTTAAAGATTTTAGAAACTTTCCAAATTTTTGCCCAGTCTTGCTTTTCCACTGTATGCTAAGCCCCCACAGCAGATGGTCAGGGACGTTCTAGTGCTAACCCTCCACTATCTCCCCCTTCTATCTACACATACCTTACATAAGATACATAAGATACTTTACAAACCTTCTTAAAAGTAAGATGATCATATTTATGCAAAACGTTTTGAAATATTAGCTCTTAGGAAAAAAGCTAATTTGAATCACTGTCAGATCACATGAATTCAAATGGTGTGAAATTTTGTAGTGATTAAACAAAACTTGACCACATTGATCTGAAGTCTGTGGCCAGTGAGACCATGGATTTTGATTCCAATCAGGTTCAATTCCTTGGATCTGGCAGAGGGGAGAGGGAGCTGGGAAAATGCTATTCATAAGCAGTTTAACTCAGTGCTTGGGAAAAATTAGATGACAACTGTTTGCTGAGGGACATGAGCAAAACATTGACACAAGATTCTGTGACTAAGATCTTAATTTCTCTCTATTATTTTACATTCATTTTGCTTTATTTGGTTTTCATTGTAGGCAGAGGCCCAGCATTCATAGAGCTCCTTAGTTTGACAGACATTTTTAGAAAACAAAAACCTTTGTGTACGGATGCAGAAAGCAATCCCACCTTGAGAATAATACGTAATACCGTTCATACCAACAGTCAAGCATTGTCAGCGCTGTCATACTTTACACAGCAATACAGAGAGAATTTCTGTTAGAGTTAGAGAATTTCACTGTAAGAAGGTAGTGCATTCTAAGCTCTTTTATTTTGCCCAGTGCCTTCTGATACTTGGCTGTTTCCATGGCAGTTTGGTGAGCCCAAGTGTCTGCAGGATCTTTCTGTCCGCTTCTTGATTGTATAAGCATGTATGAACATGCAGAGACTTGCTTCAGTAATTGCACAGGTGGAGCAACCATGTCCCATTTCCTGTTACCAGGTGTATTGCTATCTATAGAGCTCAGCAGTTTATAACTATTGCTACAGCTTCTTATCAGAACTACATCAGCCGCAGTATTTCATAACTGTTCCATAGGAAAGTGTTCCCAGGTACCAGGGTGTGGTTCAAGAAGGCCTGGGAAGAATACTGCCTGAGCCCATGTTAAGCAACAGCATACAAATGAATAGCCTTCTCTTCCTTTGCTTGTACAACACCCCCTGCTCTTGTGTGCTTTTTCCATACGATGAGAAATGATCCTGAAGAGCCACTAGCAGATACTGCTGCAGCACTGGCCTACACTGGAAGTCCTGCTGGAGGACTCTCAGTATAGTTTTCAAGTGCCTGGCCTCTTTTGTCCTGAAGTGACTGCTATACTGGGTGAGGAAACAGTAAAAAGCGCACCTGGATTTTACCTGTGACCTTTTCTTCCCTCTGCTCCTCTTTTCCTAAATGTTAACATTAACTGTTCCCTTTTTCGTCCGTTTTCAGCCTGCAAGCTGTTTAGGAACAATAACTTATTCTCACAACTGTTCAGGGAGGCAAGTAGATACAATTATCACCATTTTGCTGAAAGGGTAATTGAAATGCAAAGTTCAATGGACTCCTTAAGGTGATACAACAATTAAGGTTTTATTTTTGTTTACAGTTTTTTTAACAATTCAGAGAAAGGAATATCAAAAGTATTAATCTACTTCACCCAGGTGTAAATGAGATCCATTGACCACAGACTAAATTACTTTTCTTCATGTCAGGCAGGGAGATCAGCAGTTGGTTAAATTTCACTTAAGAGTCCAGCAATTGCCCTCCAGAACCAATACCATCATCCTTCTCTGTGACAGCCGCACTCAACAGCAGCATTCTGCACAAGCTTTACTGTAAATCACTTTGAAAGCAAGTTCATAGTATAAGTGCAAAGTCTTCCATCAGTAATCTTTCACTCAGTGTAAACCTGCCTTCTATCATTACTTTTGCCCTGGTAATGGACTTCTAAAGCTACCTGGCACTGAGCAGCAGGAGCACTTGCACAGTGATTCAGCTTGGAGTTAAAGATAGTAACTTCACTCTTCTCACAGGTGCGGTAACATGACCCAGCCATCCAACACACGAATAAATCCCCAAATCCTTGGGCTTCTACATTCCTATTTTCATCTTCCTATCTTTTCAGCAATAGAGTAGGGTAGAACTGCAATGTCTTGCCTTAGTTTCATGGCAAAACAATGCTAACGTGCCAAGCCATCACCAATGAACACCAGCATGCAATGGTCATCACTCCATGTGCTAGCAAGAGTATCAAACTGCATTTGCCAAATATATTCCTTTCTGAAGTCCATTGAGGTGCTGCTTTAAAAGAGACAGTAGATGGAATATTTTTTGAGCTTGTCAAAGTTGAGAACTTCCAGGAACACAAAACTCAAATAATTCCCCAGAACTTAGTGACTAGTTTCTGCTAGAAAATTGTCATGATTCTGCTCAAAAATTAGGACGGTTTCTTTTAATTCTGGTAGGATTAATCCAGAATGTTGCACAAACAAACTCAGCATCAAGAACAGTGGTTTCAAGTTTTCATATTATAATTAATGCTTCAGAAAATTCTAGGTTACATCTGTGTGGTCTTAATAAATAAACGGCAGAAATCTACCAAGTTGCCTTTGAGAAAAAGTAAATTTCCTTTTTTGAGTTTAATAGAAGGATTCAGTTGCTGGATCTCTTTCTTCATTCATTTCTGTTTATAAAATACCTTTAAAGTGACATTTGTCCTTGTCTATTGACAAGTCATGATATATTGGTTTTGGTACTTCAGAGGCACAGACAGAGTTACTGTCCCCTATTCAGTAACAATTTTAGTAGGACTGAATGCCATGCTGAGAAACAGAGCCTCAGGAAGCTTCATTTCTATTGAGCAAAAGGTATACTCTTAGAGTGGCAATAAAGGAGCAGAAGGGAGTGTAATGCACATAGGTGGCACCCCTGGCACTCAAGAGACCAAGAAATACAGTATATTGCAAGGGAAAACCGGGAGTGTGGCCAGGTTCAGTTTCTCTATACTCTGGCTGAAGTTAAGGAAGCATTGCTGCTTCTTAGTTTCACGTGTGGTTTGTGTGTTGCTTTCAATTTACCCAGTCAAGTAAATTTAGCCCTTAACATGGCAGTTTCGATAATGCCCGGAGCTATCGTAAGACTGCCATGTACTTTCAGCTGAATTTTGCCCTATATGGACTGATGTGACCTAAAAATATATAACTTGTTTCTTGTGGTGTATAGATTTATTTTTCAAAGACTACAGTTTCTCCCATCCTGTCTCCTACTAAAGCTCCCTTTGTTCTGTCTCATCTAGGGCACATAAACAGCTTGCAGCCGCTCCTTTGAAATGGCTTAGCTGAACTTTCTGGATCTTTCTTTTCTCAATTACTAGCAGCAGAGTCAGAGGTTCCCATGGAAACAGTGGGGTAAATAATGCAAAACTTATTGGAAGAACTGCCTGAGCCCAAGCTTTAAGTGGAGCTTCACACTTGAATCCTCATTGTTCAAGGGTCTTTGCTTGAAGTGACCCTGTAAACTGTTAGAGAACAAGTAAATGACAGCAGACTGACTTTGGGGATAAGAATTATAAACAGGCCCACATATTTTTGTCTAGTATCATGGAACCACTTAAGGAAAGTGGTTATAATGTTTCAGGGGGTTTTTTTGCTATTTTCCTCTGTATCATAGAATCATAGAATGACTTGGGTTGGAAGGGACCTTAAAGTTCTGGGGACTCCTTGTAATCCTGAGAACAAGCATATTTTCATAATTTCCATAGCAACATCCATTATGAGATGCAGCTATTCAGCTCATTAATTATTGCTGTTGATTTTACACAAAAAGCTGCTTTTGAAACTAACAGTTAAGAAAAAGCATCCAGTCTGTAGCCCATATTTCTCGGCTCATCATGTGATAAATACTATTGAGACTGGGCAATGTCACCTCTCCCAGACATTACATTATTCTGTCGGAACATTAAAAAAAAGGAATTTATCCAATTAGATTTTTCCATATAAGTAATCTTAGCAATTGTATTTTCATTTTTTGCTGCTACAAGGACTTGGGCAGGACCTATTCCAACTCTAAGTCCTAAGCTCACTGCCAGATCTATGTCCTGTGAATAAATTTAAGCTTAGGGTGCTTCAGTTCTGTCTCCTTTCCTGAATAAATTTATGTCTTCCTGTTCTGCACCAGCACTGGCTCATAGTCAAAGGGCGGCTGGCTCAATGTGGACTGTTGTCACTGTGAGTTCGTGGATGCTGGGTTTCTACTTCATCTGACACACAACTAAATCTGGGACACAACACCTCTGACAGAGGAGTACCTAGGGACTGCAGCTGCGGGATTGGAGTGTCTTGGTCATCCATGGCTTATGTCAGGTTTACCTCATGGACTGCTGCAGGGTTCAAGGGCCATCACTGTCACAGTGGCATCAGCTGTCCATGCAGTGCATGGTGTCCTTCATTCTTACCTCAGAGCTTATCCCAAGCTCTGTAGTATTCAAATGTTTATCTACAGATAACTCAGGGAAAGACTGGTTGTCATCGTTCATAGCTAAAACTACAAAGTGTTTTTTAAAAATGGGTAAAATTCTGAAAAGTGTATGACTTGAGATTTATAAAGTGCTATTTAAAAAGGGAGGATTCCACAGTTATATTCCACAGTTATTCCACATACAGACATAAACGCCCTAAAAAACTCAGCTGCTGGCACATAGGTGTCACTTGCTGTTCTTAGTTACTATTTACATTGTGAGTAATGCATAGAAACTCCAGGCATGGATAGGGATGCCACAGTGGTTGATGTTGCACTGACAAAGAATGAAAAGATAGCCCTTGCTGTAAAGATCCTAATGTTTATAGTGCTATACTCTACACAGCAAGAAGTGTCAAAGATAATAAATCAAACTTGCGATGCAGCTCCTTGCTGTCTGGGCGGCTGGGCACTGGTGGTGCCAGAGGCGTGTATCTGCTGCTGGGGCACACAGAACTGTGCTCACCTCACACTTTTCTATGTGTGGGCCCCACTGCAAAAGCAGGTGTAAACATTTGTGCAGGTGTTCTGCAGGCAACAAACTGGGGATGTAAAGACTAAAGAAAGCAGATTTGAGGTAAAAATATTTCATTTTCATGAAGTTTCTCTCTTCCCCAAGAAATATCCATCCCCACACATGCCTCTAAAGAATGCACTGCATTCATCTATCCTGCAGCTGTCCTGAAACAGGGCTCCCTGAGCTGCAGACCAGAGGTGGGGTTGCTAGCTGGTGGGACTACTGCGGCTGTTCTGTGGGCAGATATGTTCCCACAAGATGTGTTGTGTTTATGTCAGAGCACATACGCGTCCTTTATACGGACAACTTATTGCAGTTACATGATCTTGCCCCACAGCTAGTGGTTGTGAGACTAAGCTGATCTAAGAGCTGATAGCAGAGAAGGAATATATTCTCTCTTGTCTGTGACATTCAAAACAAAACTTCAGGAAGAGATCCACAAACAGAAACTTGTTCAAAAAATACATTCTTTATCAGGTTTCTACTCTGGCTCTAAAAATGTGCTGGAATCCACCTATTCTGTCAACACTAGGTAAAATTTTCATCTGAGCCAGGTGGCAGTTGAAAGCCATTGTCTCTGTGAGTGCTACATTATTTACAACTCAAAGGATTAAATAAAAATTTTAAAAGAGCCGATCTAAACTCTTTTTCGTTTGAGTCTTTCTTTCTGATTGTTTACTCTTTAGTCACCTCCACCAGCAAATAAACTCACTTCTGACTGAAGCAAAAGCTCAGACTGTAGTGTAACCACCAGACTACAGACTGCAAGGCAAATACCACCGATTACAAGAGTCAGAGAAGGGGTTGCCAATACCATTTATCTTACAGCAGTGCTCTAACACCCCCAGGAATTCTGTTTTGTGTGGTACTGTGTGCACTTATTGAGGGACAGTTCCGTCTCCAAACAGCTAACACTTAGCTGTAGAAGACAAGATGAAAAGAGGAATAACTATGTTTTAAACGTACGGGTTTAGAGATAATAAACAAAGTCTAAACTAGAACTTAAAGATAACTAATACCTAGATTCATGTTACAAATATCTGAATAAGGCACATGCTAAACATCTAAGTGAGCCCATAGTTTTCTTCTGTAATGGAGAGAGAGAGGGCCATGTCTGCAGGGGAGCATACAACTCAACTTCAACACATGTGAATAATCCCCCTCTTCAGGAATGATTTACACAATTAGTTTTAATTAGGCATTACTGCAATGATAGCTGGGTGAGATGAATCATTCTGTTTGGCTTACCCAAGGACACATCGGAAATTAATGCTGGAGCATGACCCAGAGCCATCTGTCTTCTCTGGTATCCTGGTTTTAACTTAATGTGCTGTGTTTTACTTCCCTTCTGATCCAGCAGAAAGTTCAAGCAGCTGATGTAACCTAAAAAATAAATGGGAATTAACACAAAACATTAGTAATCTTGTGTCATTTCTGTTTGTATCTGCTGTAGTTAAAGGTCTTTCTTTTCACAATAATTCATCAATAATATTTCTGGGAAAATTTTATGGCATTTCCTTTTAATCTGAAGCACAGCAAGTTTCACTAAAGCTCTATTTGCTATGAAATATAGATTTAAAATATATTGCTATTCAAGTAGGAGACCAAAGCTGCACTTAAACAGGGTACAGCCTTTTTAATTTAGACATCAAGAGAAATTATCTTTTCTCTCTACTGTTTTCATTGCTATGTGCTTACAAAACTGCTCTGTCTAGTATTTTTTGTGTAATCCCCCTATGTCCTCTGACAGTAAGAGATCACCTGCAGTTCTTGGAGACCAGGTAGGTCAACATCGAGCTGGCGTTTGACTTAGCGGATAGTCAGCATTGTGTGATTCCCTTCCCATTCTGAGGAATGCACATGTCTGGGTGTCAGGGGCTTGGGGACTGACATTCTTGTCACCCATGTTAACCTCTGGTAATGGTCCGAAAGTTCAAACAAAAAAGATAAGGGCTATTGTTCACTCTCTGAGGTCCTCTGACCTTGCATTACACAAAGATTGATAGTGAGGTAGTCCTACTGTCCTGACCTGATTTGGCTATCAAATCATTTAGCTGTGGTCAACAGCAGTCTGTCACAAACCAGTGTTTCTTGAGGTTGTAAGCAGAGCAGTCCTCACATGGGACAAACAAATGGTTTCTGGTCCAGGCTGAGATTTTCCACATTAGAGATTCTAAAAGCTGTCGGTCACGAATGTACAAATATCAATTCATATCACTGACTTTCCAAGAAAAGAGGTATTAATGAAAACTACATTATACTTGTGTCTGCAAGGAACACAGACAATCATTTTCTAATACTGGGCATGCAGGTGTACTGGACAGAAGCCTGCGATTCTGCAGACACAGATACATAAAATATCTCTGGTTCTGACAGCAGATTGTCCAGATTGCTCAAATTCCATAGATGATCACATAGTTTCCTACAATATTTCTCATGTCAAGGCATGTTGCTACATAGGCTTCATGCAGAGAAACTGTGGACTAGTTGCATGGACAGTGACAACATTTCAAACTATTTCGCTATCCAACCTCCCCACCACAACACAGGAGAGAATACGGGAGAGATGGAGGAATTATTTGTACCTGGTGAGTTAATGCAATGATCATTTTGCAAAATCATTAGCCTATGGAACCATAAAATTAAAACTACAGTAAACATTAACCAAAGAAAGGGTTAAGAAACTATACCCACTGGTGTAAGCACTTGCAAGTTAATGACCTAGGCCAGTGATGCCAACTTTTCTCCTAATTTGGGAAGTAGTACCAAGTTCCTAAGGCGGTCAAGTATAACTTCAGGATCACCAGCCACTGGAGGGACACCTGGGAAAAGAGAACTCGTGCGCCAGTGGGAGGAAATATATGCTAGTGACTCCAGGGAAGTGGTTGTCATATGTATATTTCTTCTGAAAAACCTATCAATAGTATGTAAAATATAATATACAAACAGGAGCCTTTTCTGTACTCAGGATGCACGGTATTTCGGAGGAAATATCCCCTTGTGTGTCAGGTGCCAAATAAAGAATGTCTGTTTCTTAATGCTACATTGGTGTTTCAAAGTTTTATTTTAGTGCTTTTTGGTAAAAGAGACATGCCAAGTACACTGCTCTACTGAAGCAGATTTTCGCACAGTGCAAAATTAGGAAAGAGTGCTTTCACTGGAAAGAAATATTTTTAGCAGCGTGCCTCAGCAGAGGAGTCATTCACTGTGCTGTTCTGTAAATCCTGGATGGTTTCTCAGGGAATACTCAATGGTGCGATCTTCATCTGGGGTCTTTCATACCTGGGAAACAGTGTACTGATGAAACTTGCAGTATTATTCTGCAGGTAATAAGGAGCACCTGTTATCTTAGGCTGAGGAATGGTGACAGCAAGCCTCAATTTTTTCTTCATTTATGAATTACCACCCTGTTATTTTCTTCCTAGGTGTATGAAGTTTTTATGTCATAAGTGCTTAGGCTAGGAGACTGTATGTTTGTAAATATCTTCATTGCTTTGTTTTCAGTAAATATTCTTATTACAAGTATTTCAAACTTACAATCACATAGTTACTGCTTTATTGGAGATTTTCCATCTTATAAAAGGCCTAAGAAATGCTGCAACTTTCTACAGTTTACTGCAATGTCCAAATCACAGGTGCACACCTGTGCAGGATCTTTCATCTCTTTTTGCCTCACCTTCTGCACTTACAACACTCCCGTAATTATGGCTTAAAGAGAGAATGTATACAAATCATTCAAATGTTGGCCTTCTTGTTCCTTTGGGTGTTGCTAACTCCTGACCAACCCTTCCTGAATCAAACTCATAGCTGCTTTCGAAAGGATTTCTTCTCCAGATACATGTCTATGTTGGCAAACTGACCAGACATAAACCATCAGCAGAAGCCACATAGCACAGTCTGGATAAAAAATTAATTTTAAAAGGCTCAGTTAGACAAATAACAATAACTGACATATCAATAGTCTGGGCATTTCAAGTTCCTCACCTGTCTTCTTTGGAAATCGTGTTGAATGAGACTTAACAGTTCGAAAAGATCTGTCTCTTTTCAGACCCCAGCTAACTTTATGATTAGGTGAGCTGTGCTGCACTTAAAATCTCTAATGTGTGTATACATGAGCTGTCACAAAACTCAGAATGCAGAAAGCCCATAACTGGGACAATTTCCAAGCTGCAATTTCCCCAAATACACCATGCTGCAGGTTATTTATCTTTCGGTCTTTAAAGATGAAGACATGCAGTTAAATACATCTGTGCATATATTGCCCCATTTTACCATTGAAATCATGAGTCATACCACTAAAATGATGACTTGGTTTAAAAATTATGAAGCCTGCATTTTTTCTTAGTAAAACAAATGTGTGTCTAGTTGCATTCAGAGCTTAAAATCTCCTTAAGTTTAACCTTTGACCATATATCAATGTAGCTTCTCTTTGTTTTGTAATATATGGTATTTGTGGAAAAATCTCTGGAAAGAAAAAGCATCATGCTAAGAGGAAGAATGTTGCAGAAAAGCAGAGCAAAATGTGGGAAGAAATCACATGTTAAGAGGAAGAATATTGCATAAAAATGTTGCACAACGTGGGAAGAAATCACTCCTGTCATTGATGATTATTATTCTTTGCAATGTGTTTGCTACACCAAATCTGCCCAGTGATCTTATAGTTAGGATCCAGTTTTATCCTCTGTGTCATTTGCATGAAAATACTACAAGCCAGTTGCACCAGAAAATAATTTTGCTGATGAAATCTAAATGTACAGGCTTCAGTTCAAAGAAGCCCTTTAGTGCAAAGTCAGTCCTGCAGTCAACAGCGAAACTGCCATTATGCTCAGGGCTAACTATATATCTTAACAAAGTCAGTGCCTTTCCTCTTCTTTCCCTTTCCGCAAAAAAAAAAAAAAAAGTCAATTTGAGTAAAAGACAAGTGAACAAAACTGCCTTATTCCCATTCTTGTACTTATTTATGGCACATCTTCTCAACCAGTATCTGCAAAGCAAAGGACGAAAACCATTTCATCTAGCATAAGCAGCAGAGATTGACCAGCAGAGTTTGGTAGCCTTAGAAGGGGATTTCCTAAAATATCTCAGTAGACCAAATAACTATTTTACAATGAAATCAAGGAAGGTTTGATAATTGTGCATGGGAGTACCTTTATAGCTTATTATTATGCAAATACATTTAGAAATCCAAACTGCACATAAGCTTAGCTGCTACTTGTTCTTATATGAAATGATAGTTGGTACGGTGTTAATTTATAATTAACAGGCAAGACTAAAACAAACTGAGATACGGAGTAACAGAAAGCCACTTTGAGTTATAAGAGCAGATACAAAGCTTGAAGGAGCAGAAAACTTTCTTCTCAAAGGTGCTGTAAGTCTGAGTGGAAGGAATTGTGCGTTCTGTTTCTCACGTGGGCTGGAGGGAAAGGGCATCAACAAAGAAACAGTGGTAGCATGGTATTTGAGATGAACCACTTGTTAACAAGAACAATTTTAAAATTATAGTAATTTAAGTCTGTGCATCTCTGTTAGGTGTTGGTGCAGTTTGATACCAGCTGAGAATTCTCTTCAGCAGGCTATTTTAAGTAAAAAGCGAGTTAGTTCATTGAGTTAGCCCTTGCTTGGAGAAATGACAGATGTGAATCATAAGTATCATTTAGCCCATGATAAGTAGTTTTATACTCAGTGGCAATTTCCATTCTAAAATGGGGAGGCAAAGCTGTTTCAAAGGATTTCAACACGGTGAAGTGCCCTTGGGTCACAATTAGTGACACAGCTCACATGGTGCCACAGCCTGGGGCACAGGAGCTGGAAAGCTGCCTGGCAGAAAAGGACCTGTGGTCAACAGGTCAACCTGCTGGTCAACAGTGCCTGAACCTGAGCCAGCCGTGTGCCCCGGTGGCCAAGAAGACCAATGGCATCCTGTTGCTCTGGTCTGTATCAGCAAGAGTGTGGCAGCAGGACCAGGGCAGTGATCGTCCCCCTGTGCTCAGCACTGGTGAGGCCACACTTTGAGTTCTCTGGCCTGTTCTGGGCCCCTCACTACAAGAAAGTCAATGAGTTCAGATAAGGGCAATGGAGCTGGTGAAGGGTCTGGAACACAAGTTGTGTGAGGAGCAGCTGAGGGAGCTGAGGTTGTTTAGCCTGGAGGAAACTCAGGGAAGACCTCATCACTCTTTACAACTGCCTGAAGGAAGTGTGGAGCCAAGTGGGGGTTAGGCTGGATATTAGAAAAAATTCCTTCACCAAAAGGGTTGACAAACACTGAAATAGACTTCCCATGGAAGCAGAGGAATCACCATGCCCGAAGTGTTCAAAAAACAATGTAGATGTGGTGCTTGTAGTGGTATAGTGGTAAACATGGTGGTGCTGGGTTAAGAGCAGGATCAATGATCTTAGAGATCTTTTTCATCATTAATGATTCTGTGATCTTTTAGCTTTGTCACTGAGTTTTGAAAGACAAGGTCCATTACCATGTCTGCTTGAATTTGTCCACAATTATATATATACCCCGGGGATATTAACACTATCTAAGTGTGAAGGTTTGTGAATGTAAAATTGTTCATTTTTTAAAAACCTGTGGAGGGGAAACAATATGAAAACAGAAAATAAATATGTGTAATTAGTGGGGCAGGGTACTTTCAAACCATTTTGTTGAGAAGGCTAAGGTGGAACATGTAAGAGTATGAGAGAGAGAGTACGAGAGCCTTTGCCTCTCAGTTTACTTTAACTTAGTTGGTTTATGCTTTCAAAGTGCAGCATTTGAAAAAAAAAATTAAATGGGTGTCTAATGGGATGTAGCATCAGCTGAAGTTATACCTATATTGAGAACAATGGACCACACCTGTATGTGCCCCTATAGCATTTTTTGGCCAACTATTTACTTATCCCAAAGATGCTCTTCTCTAGGTAAGACATTATTCTTTTAAGAGGTATCACAGTACTCCATTCAGAACTTTAAAGACCATTGAAAAACTTAAGTTCAGAAAAAAAATCCATTTCAGGCTAGTTTAAACAATATGACAATATCTTTTATTATGTGCCTATACTTAGGATCTAATCTCTACCATAACCTTTCAGGTGCTCTTTAATGCAAAGCATAGACAGAAAAATATATACTTGCAATTGATTTAGGCTAGAGAGAAGCTTTCATGCTGACTGAAATTATTTTACATGCACTTAGGCAATCTATACCTGCTGTCATAGAGAACAATGGCACGCTACCTGAAAAAAAAAAGGATACAAAAGAAAAATAATCAAATAGGGAAATCACATATAGGGACTAAGCATTACTTGTCATTATTTCTTCTTTCATCCATGGTGAAAGGTCTTTATGGATGTATTACTGCATTCCTGATTTACCCAGTAGTTACACCTATACGTTGGAGACTGAGACCTTCATGATTTGAGGATAATTATAAAAAAAGTTGTTTGTCTGCTAGAGATCAAATACAAACTATGGATATTATAGGTGTCTGAGGGCTTTCTATACATAATTGCAAAGTTGCTCTCTCTCTGTAAGCCACCTTATCACTCATGCATGGCACTTAGTTCAGGTCTAAAATGAGGTCACAGAATAATTTAAACATGAAAATGTAAAAACAAATAGGTTTTTGGTCCAACCCCTTCTCAAAGCAGAAGAAACTAGAGTAAGTTACTTGGGATCTTGCTGAGTCTCCAAAAATGGAGAACCCAACAGCCTGTCTGAGCACTTGGGCCATACTCATAATGAAAATTTTTCTTATGTTCACCTGAAATTTCCCTTTCTGTAACTTGTGAATAATGCCTGCCTCTTACCTCTCCACTGCGCACCTCTGGATCTTAGCTTTCTACTCTGAGGTAGAACAAATCTGTTTCCCTTAGGCTTTCCAAGTATGTCGTGTGCTCCAGCTCCTTCAACCATCTCAGTGTCCCTCCTCTGGATTCGCTCCTATTTGTTGGTACCTCTGTTGAGTTGTTAAAAACAGGACATCAATGTTCCAGCAAGAGTCCCATATGTATGATTTCAAGCAATTAAAGGGAAGTAATCAAGTCACTTAGTCTAGGATCACACCTTGTGTGTTTTGAATGCCAAAGATGAACACAGACTGAATTTCCCAGCCCCCACTAGCCCACTGATTGGAGTCCTGCAAGAGGTTTCTACTGCAAGGCTGCCTGGATATTACTGGAGAAGCAGATACTGGCAAAAGAGCCTGTTACCTGCAATACAAGAGTGATGTGTCCTTACAGTCCAGGAAATGGGCTAGGTGGGCCATTCTGCTGTAGAGAATCCATTATGGAGCATTCACTGAGCACTGGAAGTGCAGAGTATTGCTCCTTAGCAGGAACTGCCTATCTACAAATAGCTCAGAAGCTCAGTTTCCATCCTCGCCTTGAAAAACTACAGTGTGCATATTTTCTCTTCATAACAGCAAGACCAGAGTTTGGCAGGATATGACAGATGCCTTTGGCTTTTATTAGTGAACAAAAAAGGTTTTTTCTTCCTCTTTGGTTGAAGACCCTAATGTTTTCCAAGGTGCATCCTAATCAGTTTTAGATAAATCCATGGATTTAGGAAAAAACGAATACCAAGAATGCAGCATAAGGATGGAAAGTTTCATAATTTTATTACACAACTGGAACTGCATCTGAAATATCTCAGCTAGCCACCCTGGAAAGGTAAAACCTCTGACAACTAAGTAGGAACTTCATGAGAAGGCCCAAAGCAGGTAAATTTTTTTAGCTCATTACCTATTTCAGGTAAATAATTTTTTAGTTCATTAGCCCAAAGGCTGTTTTCCCCATTGAAAGAAAGGCCCTGGTCTGTCTAACACTGTCAGTGCAGTGTCAAACAATAAGTAGAGCTATCCACTTCTACCTCTGATGTGCAGCCCTGCCCTGCAGGCCTTGAAATACTTCATGTAAGAGAAGTTTTCAAGAGCCAAAGAAAGACCATCAGGGAAGAGATCTTCTCCTGCACACAAAAGCCAAAATTATGAGGGGCAAGTTGTGCTGATCTATGATTAACATCTTTCACATCCTGGCACACAGAGCAGCCTATGAACATTTGTGTACAAACTACCAAAGTAATGAGCAGAGCATTGGCTGGGATCTAATCTTAAAACTAGTCATAATAAAAGATCCTGTCGAAAGACAAACAAACAGAAGAGACTGTCCAGCATGGCAAACACTGACATCATGCTTACTCAGAGTATGGCAAATGTGGAAGCTAATGCTCCCATGCTAGATTCTTAGGGAAGAACTGTGTCTCCAATCTGAAGCAAGTAAGGAGCCCATGGCCAGAGCCTGAGCTCCTCAGGAACCATGTTTTCCCTCAAGCTAGGTGTCCTCCGTCTTTCAGGCCAGCACAGTGAGGTAGGAAGGGAAGCACCTCTTAGGGGAACATAGCTCACTCTAGCAGCACTTCAACTCTCTCCTGTGCATCCTCCCGGGGCCATGAAAGGCTGTGTGTTCCTAGGGCTTGCCAGGCAGCACGTGAGAAAGCTGCAAGGAAAGCTTCAGGTCACCTGTGAGGGTGCATAAGGGCAGTGGGGACTGGCAGGAAGGAGGAAAGACCCTGGGCAGGGAGCTGCAATCCCTGCCCCAGCTGTGGAGGGCTCTGTTCCCTGCCCAAATGAAGGGTGACATGGGGAGAGGAGAGAGAGATTTTGGGGACATGTGAGGTATTTTGGCCAGCACTTTCCAACTGATCCTACTGGAGACTGCTCTTCCTGTCCATGGCAAGAGCTGGATGGGATGGTTCTGGCAGGAGGGGCTCCTGAGCTCCCCACAAATCTGGGCTTTGACCTTGGTTCCATTCCTCTGTGTTCCAGCCCTTCAAAGCTGAGAAATTACATCAGACCTCTCTTTCACCAGAAGCCTGGCAATTCAATCTCTGAGCTTCCTAATAGCTGCACAGATAACTCCATTGTTCCCTCTATTCTGGCTGCTACAAGACCAGCAGGGCAGGGGGTAGAAAGCCTTCTCTGTGGAGCAATGGCTGGCCGTGCTGCCATAGTTCCATGCAGAGCCCATCCCGCAGCTCTGCCTGCTGAGGCCACTTGAGCCTGTGAGGAAGGCTGGATGGTTTCAGGCCTGTCCACACTCATGGGACACCTCTTTTCTGCAAGTACTTTTGTCCACCTCAATATGGAAATATGAAATCTATGTTATCATACACGTAGTCGCAGAAGGTTTTTTTTCAGTCCCCAGCATCTTCAGAGCAGTGGGGAAGAGGAGAAAAAGGGTCTTTGCACTCAGGAACAGCTGCCCAGGTATGCAGTAGGGTAGGAAAACTTCCCACAAACCCCTTGACCCTTTGGTGGTTCTGTTGAAGGCAGAGCAGATGGGCAGACCCCAGAGCTATGGGGATCCCTAAGAAACTCATCCTTGGAGATGTCTACAAACACTCTTCCAGCCATGAACTGCCATCTGTTTCCTGCTTGTTTGGGACTGAGGTGCCTCTTTAGCTGGTTGGCTTTCCAGCCTCACAGCAACACTTAGCAGCTACAGGTGCAGCCTGTCATCTCAGCTGCCTTCAATGGGAGCACTTGCGGTCAGGTTTGCCTTCCACAGTCAAGTGTCCCAAGCTGATGGGATATGAGCCTTGGGGTGTAGCTGCTGCCTCTTTCCTCTCTGCAAATGCTTTTAAAACATGTGAATGAGCTTCTAAAACCTAGATCTAAGACTTTCTAGGAACAAAGGAAGAAGTAGCAGATACTGAAGAAAAGGAAGGACTTGTGGAGGAGGTTCAGTGTTGGAGAGAAGTAAGAGCATTGCTTTGCTTTGGTTGAGAAGATGGGTCAAGAGTGGGTTTTCTGGCCAGGTGAGATCCCCCTTCTCCTCGCTGTCCATCATTTCTCCCCTGCAGATGGGGTGCCCCACACAGTCCCTGTAGTTATGGGTGAGGAGAACTTCTGTTACAGGTTCTGGAGGATGCCCATGTACAAAAATTCTGAAATGCAATTGTGATTGCAAAGCAAATTTATTATATTATTTGCTGTAGAAAATAATACTTACTGACCCCACGATTCTTGAAAAGCTGCTGAGCAGGAGAAGCAGATAGAGCATGGTGCTCAGGTGGGAGGGGCAGATAGGCAGGGCACCATCAGAGAATCTCTTGGATTGAAATGGCATTCATTTTGTCCTTCTCACCCCTCCACATCAGAACCAGGCCTTATATCTCCTCCTCCAGAGTGGAATTTTTCCAGTTACGACATCATCTCACGCATGGCCAGCGCATAAGATGAGGCCACAAGGACTCCCAATACCACCTCCATGCTAACAACAGCTCCATTGTGTATTGCTTCTCTTCCACAGGTTAACGTCCCATCGATTGACCAAGACATTGTTTCTCTTAAGGGTCAAGCTCCCACCAGTTAAACAACAAGGTTTTTTTCATAATGTGTTCTTCATTATCTGGTCGATGTGCACAGCAGCAGACTAAACATGGCAGGGCCTTAGACACGGCTTCAGTCCCTGACACAGCTTCTCACCAAGGAATGGTCTTGGAAAAGTCTGGGAGAGGGGGATGCACAGGAGCAGATACCTCACAAAACACCTGCATCTCCTCCTGCAATGATGTGGAAAGACCAAGCCCCTGTTGAGTCAGTCCTGGCAGAGGTTCGCCCACCCAGCTCAGGGTGACGGTGGCTTTTTGCCCATGCCAGGGAGGTGTCTTGAGCCACTTGTGTCCCCACTTCTGGGGCTGCAAATCTCCTGCCTCAGCCAAGGGTTGAAGAGATATCACAGCTGGCACAAGGGAAGAGTCGGGATGTACTCTTTCAGTGAGTGTCCAACTAGGACTGTGACAATCACACCACGTGCCAGTCTGGGAGGTTTGATATATATCTACTGAAGAAGTTAACTGCCTATCTCTTAAAAAAAAAGGAGAGAAATCAGAAGTATTCTCTTAGAAGGGTGCTATACAACCGTGCTCAACAGGATTGTATAAATCAATCTGACCAACTCCATAGCTTCAGCGGGGTGAAGCAAACTGTACATTAAGTCCTGGAGCTGAAGTCTGCATTAGCTGGTATTGTTACCAATGTCAGTGCCTCTTAAAGCCACCTCTCAATTCCCTTCACATCCAGAAAAAAAAAATCAGCCTTTATATGTGAAATAACCCTACAGATCTTGCAACACTATTGCATAACCGTACATGGTGACAAAAAATGTCCTGAATTAAAGATTCAATTCTTTAAAAGGTTTGAGGAAAATATATGTAGTCTGTTTAGCAGTTTACACCACATTTTCAGACATATCTAAGAACAGACATTTTATTCAAATAGAGGAATCGTTCCAAAATAGAATGATCAGAGCTGATACATACTGAAAGCAGAAAGACTGCTATGGGAAATACATCAAAACAGAGATACCGAAAGGGAAGAGGCAGTCTCTGAATCAAGAAGTAAAACAGCTGAGATATGCTCCTTCCTAGCTACTCAAATGATGACATTTTTTCTATAAGAAAACAAGATAGTAAAACTGGTAGAATAGTGGAAAGTTAGGAACACAAGATAACAACTGACAGTACTGCACACTGGGAAAGCACACAGGCATCAAGCCCATCTTTGTATAGCTACAGTGTTTGAGGAATTGTATTTAGTTTTGATGCATTATTATCATTATAGTCACTCAAATTCTGGTAGTACTTGGATACTGTGTCCTACAATTAACTATCTTCTGGTATTTTCTCATCGCAAAAAAAGGGGGAATGCCTTTACTTCAATGATGAAGTTTGCCTGAGAAGCTCCTGCCTCCCTGCTTTTCCTGGCCTGCTGCTCGTCACTCTGGCCCTCCCACATTCTTACTCGCTGCCATGCAGCTGTCTGGGGGCTTAAGAAATTATCCTGGTTAAGGACCAACCGTTTTTTCGTATCTGAGAAACAAATAATTCCGGAAGCAAATCTGTTCTCCCTGACTGTTTATGTGTTTACACTTTGCCCCATCATGGTAGTGTCTGAATACCACATCATTTGAGAAGCCTTACATATGTTCCATCTTGCTAGAATTAAGGGATGGAACTCACCAGCCATTGTATCTATCATAAGGAAATCAAATATGTGGGGGTGGGGAAATAATTCCCAGTTAATGGATAGTCACACCCAACGGCCCATGAGGCACCAACACAATACAAACACTAAATACTGACAAAAATAACACCAGGTCATATTTGCCACAAGAAAAGAGGAAGTGGATTAAAGTGGCTACTCTGTCTGCTTAAAAAAACCCCAGCTCTCAGCGTTACGGTACGGTACAGATGAACTACAATTTTAGCTACTGCTGAAGACAGTGGTTAGATTATCCAGCTGCCCTACTTCTCTCTCCATTCTTCTATGCTTGCTGCTCCTCTTCCAACACTATTGGTGCTTGTTTGACCAGCTTGATCACAGAGTTAAGCATAAAACCAGCCATACCAAATAAGTAAGTGAATGGTTTTATCCTTGTTTGGCTTCCTAGACTGACTCATGTCACCACTTGATTCCTGCAGTGTGTCCCAGTTTTTGTGCGCTGTTTACCCCTCCAAACGTAACAGTAGTACCCTATCTCAGATTTCAGAAAGCACCAGCATTAGCCAGAATGTGTGTGAACCTGCAAGTGTTGGTTTAATTTGTTTGGGTTTGCTAGTATTTGATCTGAGGGTAGTAACTTTAAGGACAGCTATGTAAACTGATGAAGTGTTTGTTTAATTACTTGGCACAGAGCTTCTGAGGACACACAGGACAGAAACTGAATTCCTGTAAGGTCAGAGAAATGTACTCAGCAATTTCTGCATCAAGCCTGTACCTCCTGCTTGAGCATTTCCGCACTGCTTTTCAACAAACCTCCAATTCTGGAGATGAAGAATCTCTGAGCAAGTGTGATTTCCAGTTATTAATTGTCTTTAAAAATTCATGCCTTACTTCAAGCCTGAATTGAACTAGTTCTGACTTCCAGCCAGTGGATCTTCTTGTACTGTTGGTCCCTTGACACTGGTGTCTATTCTGTACAGCTGTGGAAACAGCACAAGAAAAAGCACTTTTATAAACTGTTATTTCACTTTTATCAGTCTCAGATATTGCTGAGAAGATGTACATTCCCATAAATCTTCATAATGTCTCCTTCACCTCCTCCTAAGGTCTCTAGAGAGAGCTGTCAGAGAAGACACCTTAAGTGTACCCATAGAACTTTGCTCTGCAAAGTTCATGCAGTCACACCCCGCAAAACCTAGAATGATTTTTTTTTTCTGAGAACAACACACTCAGCTGCCTATGTATTTTGTAGGGGTGGAAGGGAGCCTGTGGGGTGGGGTTTAGCCATTATCTGAAGTGCTAGACAGTGGCCACAGCTAGACAAGAAATGTCAGGTGGTTGTGACCACAGGGCAGGAGTGATACCAAGATGTCTGTTCTTGGATGCTCAAATGATCCATCAACCTCATCAGCAGTCTTACAATCCGGGATGATTTTTCTAAGGTTTGACTGGAAGAACCATCTGGTTTTATACTTTTTTTTGCAGGTGGAAGGTAATATTTTATTGGATCATCTGGGCATATGTCATCAAAGCAATTCCCTTATGAGGTCAGGGTGGCTTCACTGCATGCTGAGAACACAGGAAAAATGAAGTCCAGGTTTGCATTGGCACCCATGTAAGACACCCTGGCTGGCGGCAAAGGCTACTCCATTACAACCTCATGTATTGTGAGGGCAAAAGGGGATACTCATGGATGCCTCCAATCGTGTTAGAGAAGCTTTTTTCTCATAGCATTAAACTTCCATGCACAAAACCTACCTTCTCAGCCTTAGAACTGCAAAAGACATTTGTGACATTCAGTGCGAGAACCCCATTGGAAAACCAGAAATACTGTCAAGAGCACTTTTTTTAGGTTTAGGTATCAATGAGACTTCACAAATTTTGCCCTTAGTGCAATGTATGTCAAACAGACACTGACGTGGCTCAGTGAGACCATACTATCCCAAAACCGCAGCACCCTCACACACAGGACAAGCCCCTACAGGACAGCAACATTACCCCTACCCGGATCTGAGGCTGCATAGTGCGTGTGCTGTAACTCTATGAGAATGTATGATAACTAATATCATATCTAATAAAATTTTATTAAATATAATCATGAATAATCAACGTCCCCAAAATTTCCTAGAAAGGAAAATCCTGGAAAAATACCTTTCCTGGCTTCCATATTAGGTATGAATTAGTTATGAAATAACCTTCAGCATCCTTAAATAATGTTGTGTGCTACACAACATTAGTAGCACACATTATTTAAAGTTAGTAATAGTAAGCTTAGTAAGGCTTAGTAAGTTTCTAAGATATTCCCAGGATTTGGTCACACGGAAAAACCAGCTGCCCCATACAGCTGCATGCATGTGTGTTCTCACAGCCAGCCATGCTGAGCCTCCTTTTGTGTGTTGCTCACCAGCAGCAGCAGCTGGGATGACAATCCTTGCAGGTGACAGTGAGCAAATTTCAGGCTCCGAATTTTCCAGGCCATTAACCTCCAGCTGTCTTGGCTCAGCGGGATATTCTACTACATGAAAGTACAGTGGGGTATTCTACTACTCATCACACTCACCAACAGGACAAGCTCGACTGATGGCTGACCAGCAGCATTGTCGCCAGAGAGGTCTGAGGCTGTTCAGTGCATGTGCTGCCACAAGAAGAATGTCCTTCACAGCCCAGTCTTAGCAGGGAAGCTGAATACTGCCCTCGTCCCTTCCAACTTTGCCCTTTTACAGCAGTGAAGGAAATTATTCAATGGAGAAGGGGCTAAGCCCAAAACCAGTTATCTGTTTCCCATGGTGACTTGCATAATCCTTCATCTTTATAGTCTTTTAGAGAACAGGGACTGTGTAAGCACTCTGAAATGCAAAGTCGTGGTATATATGTGCAGTCCATGACGGAACTTAACTGATGACTCCAGGCATGCTGATGACACATAGATTGCACCGCTGTGAAACACAGTGTGCCAACATTCCCTGCAAACTGCTCTTTGGTCTGCTTTTGCACGTTGTACTGGAAAGTCATGCTGTCAACATGCAGTGGACTCTTTGTGAGTGCAGGTCAAATAGTGACATTTCTGCATGAAAGAGACCTAGCACGAAATAAGCTTTATCAGACTGCTACATTCAAGAGCTGTTCAACTGAAGATTATTGGTTGCTAGAGATTTAACTCTGCTACAGTGTCAGAAAGCCCAATCAGCCTTAGAGTCCCTTATACTGATTCCTGTGATACACTCTGTAGCATTCTGGCTTTCTGGACATTTGTTTTTCTTAACAGGTGTTTCAAACATGTATCATGCAAGTTTTAATATCGTAGATGGGGAATTCATAAATGGGGATTTCAGATTTACTGATTACTTTTGTTTCTCTGTTTTGTCTGCCACATTTTCTAAAACTACCTTCTTTTCCTGATTTAGACAATGCCTCCTCAAAATCAAAACATCTCCTTGGCGGGTACATTTCCAAGATTAGCCAGTCCTGCTAACTCTTGATCAGTTTCTTGTTGGACTTCCCATGGACTGCAACACCATTCAGCATGAATTTGTGAAACACAATGTGCATCTGCAAAAAGTGTTCTATTAATTATACCAATGGGCTTAATAAATGCATACTAGTAAGCAAGGTGCCTATTACCTTTCACTAGTAATCATTCCTCCTATTTCCATTTTCCGGTTACCTTTTTTGATCATGTCCCACCTAAACTGTAGGCTTTTTGATGTGGGTTCTTTCCTTTATCTGTTGGTTTAAGTGACATCAATAGATTTATGCAGAACCAGTCACAAAATCAGAGGCAGAGCTTCTTATCACCAAGTTTCACATAGCTAAGTACTGAGCAGGAGGGAGTGGATTTTGGCAGGGCAAGGCAAAAAACAAATGGGCTTGTCTTTGTCCGGCATTGTGATAAATCTTCCAGCCACATAAAAGTGTCATCTCAGGACAGAGAACCTCAGGATGTGAAAACTAAGTGAAATGTGAATGTAGAGTGTGAATCACTGGGAGATGAGTCATCAACACAAAGAGGTTTGTATTATTAAAAATGTTTCTCTCTTCCAAAAAGATTCTAAGTAAATACTTTAGTATGAAATAGTGATCCTGACTAAGAAAAACCTATATGCTTACAAGCATATTTGAAGCTGAAGCTCACTCACTCGTGAAGTGTACGTTCCTAGTACAGCATAATGGTGACCTGGTTTACACTTATATCTTCCAACTACCATAACAAATATCAGTCACAGCAAGGATGTTCATCTTAGCAAAGAAAAAAAGGAAATTGCTTCATCAGTGTAAGGCTGGACAAAGCACAACGACGGATGACATGAAGATCAGGGAATGGAGTAGCTGACTTATTTTTAAGGGTGAATTTTATCTTTGCTTTCTTATATTTCAGCGTCTCTAACATCAGCTGCAGGCAGGGACATAGGTACCCTCAGAAAATTACCATCAAAACTGAAGAAAGTCTTTGTGGGTTTGATTTTTTCCCAGCAGAAACAAAGACTCTATGCTCCCCCTGCGTTCATGTGTTTTGTGTAGTCTTCAAGCTATGAGTTGCCTCTTTGCTTCTGGATGCTTGCCAAAAGAAATTATAAATGGGATTACTTTGTTGTACAGTCTTGCTCTTGCAGCTTTTAGCAAAGTGTTGAACTTCCCAAAAGACACGTTACATTACACGTATTTCAAGGGTTTATCAATCCACCCCAAAAGAACAGAAGGAACATTTCGACTCACTTCAGTACCTGTTGTTTTACAGGACAGCTTTAAGAATGAAAAAGATCAAGAACTTTTCCATTAAGTAAAAGTTAGATAATTGATTATTATAGTGCAAATGAAGTTCAAATATAAAAATTTTTAGAAAAACCAAAAACCAAAATATTTTTTGAAACTGTTTGAAACTGTGGTATTGCCCATTAATTTCAGTTCATGTCACCTACTTACAAGGAAATTTCCTTGGCTGAGTCTTGGTGTTAATGAATAACCAAGGCATGCCTCAACATTTATAGTTGAGAGTCTCATTCCTGGAAAGGGCACCATAGTTTTGAAATGCTGCAATAAAAAACAGGACACAGGCATGGGATACAGCTTATTGAACACAGCCTGAAGTTTTTACATTTTTCTTTTAAGTGAAGTGCCAAAGACCGATCCTTTCCTGTTCACTTCATGTTAGATAAACTCATAAGGGCTGTAAACACATCAGAAATCTCTCTGCGTGGTGTTTTATCTTGCTTCTCTCTGTTTAATTTATGAAAATACAAATTAAGCATTGTTAACATTGTATCTCTGTACAGAAATTCTATTTTATACTTTTGCTGTTCAAGAGTTCTCTCCAACAGTAATTCTCTGCTCTTGTCACCCTGCTCAGCAGATGGTAGGAGAGCTGGCTGGGCTGAAAGTTCAGCTTGGACTTCCTCTTAGATCACACAACACACATTATGAAAACATTCCCTAATCTTCCAGTGTCATGCAAAAGCTGTAACCAATGTCATATTAGTTACATGGGAATTCTGACAGTCTCGAAATTTCTGACAGTGAGTGAGACACCAAGAGCATGACATGACATATCAACATTGCAGAAGACAACATGTCAAAGAGTCTTCTAACTATGCCCCTGTCCCCCCTGCAGTGCTGATGGAACATGCAATTAGGCTCAGGAAGTGTAACACCACCTGTGTTACGCAAAATACTTCTTACATGACTGTATCATTCTTACACCTGTACATTACAAATCATGCAAGGCTCATTCAAATAACTCACTAATTTTACGATTTAACATTGCTGTGTGGCATTGCAGGGAAACTACACGTGACAAATTAAACGGATGGACATCAGGAAGTGATGTCAGAAGGGGATTTACTCGGCCTGCTGTGAGGGTCTAAGCCTTGGTAGTTTTCTGATCCTAAATTTGAGGAAAGGGTGTTTTATTTTTAAGCTTCTTCCTTTACGAACTTGGCTGCTTAGACCTTCCTGAGCAAAAAATGTGCGGTAGTGTGAGTCATTGTGGACCAAGAAGGCCCGACAGGAGTTAGGAGTACTAGCAGGAATTAGAGATGGAGCATACTAACTAAAGTTGCTCTCCTGTTGACTTTCTGTCAACACAAAAATGACCCCACTACTCAAATAACAGTACACGTGTCTCCAGGTGAGAAGAAGAAATGGGCTCAGACAGTGCTACTGACAGAACTGAAGGAGGGTAAATAAGAGGACATGTGAAGTCACTTGAAACATACCTGTGTAGAAATTCATCTCAGATTGAGGGTACTCTCAGCACAAAAGCTCAGATGACATACATATCAGGGATTGAATATTCCTGTGAAACAGAAGCAAATGCTGCTTGTCACTGCTGCTTGTCACGGCAAGCACAGTCCAGTGGTATTAGGGACACATGACAAACTCTCTTTCACACAGGTATTGCCACATGTGAACTTTTTGCTACTGCTACAGCTTCCAAAGTTGTGTTTCTTCCACCTTTTCCATAAGTACAGAGTAATTACTACTTATTGGGACAGTTTCTGCATATAAGCTGTTCCAACTACACTGACGACCCTAAGAATTTGCACCAGCTACCTCTTCCTCTTTTCCATGACTCTAGCTGTTAACATTAAATATAACATTTCGGCAGGAAACCAGGCAACATCACTTTAATTCATTTCTGTGGTATAAAAAATCTGACCTTATGTACTACAGCCAAGAAAAGAAAGAACTCCAGCACAGAGAGAGCATTAATTACCTTTGGAAGGTCTCACTACATCAAATAATTTGCTCAAATACATTCATAAGCCAAAACTTGACTTTAAAAAATTTTGCAATAATTATGATGCTTTTGATCCATGATCCTGAAAGTATTTAATGTTGTAATATATCACTCAAAGCCAGGCTTGGATAAGAATAAGAATCGGCATCACAAGTGAGAAGACGGCACGTAACAGATAAGGCAAAGCACACTGAAAATTTTTAGTTTTATCTCTGTTTCTTAGGCAACTAGCATCTTCAAAATTGCCAGTCACCAGAGCATATTAGACAGTGTGTGTTAATACAAGCTTGTGGCTACCATTAGTAACATACATTTTAGAAGAACAGGACCTTTTCCTTAAATCAATCTATCCCTGCTATGAAGTACCTATAGAATCTATTTTTGTATGATAATTTCTTTTTTTTTAACCCTCCAAAAAAAAAAAAGCAAACCCTTGTCACTAGGTTTTACAGATCATCACAAAGAGAATGCACTGGTGCTTGCAAATATTTACTAAAGGCCACAGTTTGAAAAATATTTTACTCAATAATGCTTATAATGTCAGCAATACAACACTTCAGTAAACAATGGACAATGGTTTTTCAGTAGTTAATCTTTTATGGCATTTTAATGTCAGTGCAAAACAAAGCCTCCTTCTGTGGTCCATCAGGTGTGGAAGATGAAACCAAACAGATGACTAAAGTCTGGAGAAACCAAGTAAAGATGCCCAGAGATTCACAGATGTTTTGAAATGTGAGATGTAGCTTCCTACATCCAGCCTGGTCTCATGTCTCCTCCAACAGCTACCAATATTCATTGCCCCTACTGAGGGAGTAAATAGATAATACCTGTTGGTGTGGCAAAACCTAATGAATGGCCAAAGGTGAAGGGGAAAGAAACAGTCTGTCATTATTGGTCCACGTGAGGCTTTCTGACCATAATGCTGCCTTTCACCACCATGAGCTGTTCGAGAGATAGTTTAAAAATTGCAGCAGGAGTAGTATCAGCACCGTCCTAAGGCAGACATCTTGACATCTCCTGAACTCAGATAAGTTCTGAGCTTGATCATTATGTCAGAGATTCTGTCTAGTTACAAAAACTGAGCTCTCCTTGGAGCTACCACTGCTGTTGCAAAGCCTTGAACTATTTAATTGCAGAGCTGTACTCATTCTAGCTCTTAAAAAACATATCTTCAAAAGCTTATTTTTTAGAGGCCCTTCCCTACACCAGACATCACAGGTCCTGAGTGCATTCCAAATATCCATTAGTGTTATCTGATGTATTAGATACATCAGATTTTGCAGCCTTGCAAAAAACCTGCAATTGTTTTAGATTACAATGTCCAAGAAGCTGTCAACACCTAGCATTCTGGAAGTGTTCAGTGAACAGTTAAGCTCATATAAAAAGAATTCACAACCAGCTGTTAGTCCTCGTGAGGTTATGATGTCACTCCCTGCTCACTGCCCACCATAGTACAGACTGGAACACTTACCTCATATACAAAGAATTTTTCATTGCAGATTCTCACTCCCTTAGACTCTCCAGCTAGGAGCGTTTATTCAAGGCCCTCCACTCTAACAATCACAGGGGGCTGCTGATTCCTTTGTCAGAGGGGAAGACCAATTTAGTTTTGTTCTTTTTTCTCATTATTGTTCGAAGTGCTTGACAGAAAGAGCAAGACATTCTTCCAGCAGCAGAGATGGAATTAGTCAATGCTCAGACTCTTCCCCTGCTCTCCCATTTGTAAGTCCCATTTGTAAGCACAGTAGAAACTTCTGAGATGGTATCTGAACTATGGTCCTGTCATTAAGCGGGTAGTTAACACTCTTTCAGAGCTGGAAGATACTATTACCTGTCAAACCTAGCATGCAGAACGTCAACAACTTGGATTCATTGCAGCTCAGACTGGAAGATGTTGAGTCAGAATGCGGTAAGAAAGCATCCAGAGAAGCTGTCAAAAACCTCTGAAAACCCCATTCATCCAGGAAAACTGCTCCATCGTAGTTACAATAGCTAAAAAGTTCAGACAGTTTCTAGGTACACCTGTGCTTCTTTTCACTCTAACACCAGAAATATCTTCCTGTAGTTCCTGCATGAAAAAATTACTCTCTCTTCTCTATGATTTAGTGTATATCAATGTCATTCAAGCCATTAAGATACAACAATGCATTCTCCCTGTTCAGGAGACTAACGAAAACTTCACCTCATGGGTTATAATGCTTCCTACCACTCTCAGCATCTCCTTGTTTCTGTCACACTTTTATATCCTGATTAATGTAGTTTCCCAGGTATAACTGAATTGCCATTGTGAAAAACTACTAAACAGCAGCCTAAGTCCCAATATGTGGAGACACAAATCGTATTACTGTGTATATACTGCAGTTATTCTTTTTATGTGCAAAAATGTTCAGTAGAAAAGATCTCCATGTTTTAACCTATATGTAAGCCTCACAAGTAAAAAAGCACCATTTGTCACTCAAGCAAATAGATTTTTACTAAACTTTTACATTAGAATGCAACACTTGATAAGCTGAGCCTCACAGATTTGACTTAGCATTCTACTGGCTACCTCAGTCTACAAATACATCACAAATTATTTGACTTAACAAATTATAATTTCAACTGTATTATTCAAAATTTGTTAATTTGCTATTCATAAAAAAAACCCCCAGCCACATCAGCAATTAATACTGTGACTAGTGCTGAAGCACTTAGGTTCTCCATGCCCAAATCCCAAGACACTTTGTTCAAGATGACTGCCCAAGATGTTTTGAGCAGTTTTATTCAGCCACAGACTTACCCTGGAGAGAACTATTCAAGCTATTTACAAATACTTACTGAAGTCAAGAGAATAAAAAACTGCAGCTTATCAGCAACCTCATGTCAGTACTATGAACAGCCTGACTGTTGCCTTTTTTTATTAAGAATTTCATTATTACCTAAATTTTCACAGTTCTGGATACACTGGAGAAAAACAAATAAAAATGCCTCAGATCCATCATCAAATGAGCTCACAGAAAATAGCAACCACTACAAATACTTAGCAAGTGCAGAAAATATGCATGAAACAATGCCTGAGAGGCTTAGTTGGTGTAATAACCACACAGAGACTTGGAAAATTTTTCTGTTCTGCAGTAAACAGAACACAGATTGTACTAACTAACAATCACACATGCAGATTTTGTGTTCATCTTTGTTCCTTCTGCAGTTTTCTTTTTGGTTTCCTCCACCTATACACAATATCTAGTTTCAGACAATTCCTGTTAGAATCGGTATATCACTAAGGACATAGCAGATGTGCCTTGCCTGAGTTTGTATTTCACAGCATTATAATCTCACTATAATTCACAAATTGTATAAAACCTCAAAAAAAGGTCCCTGCATTCCTCCTGTCGCCTTGGCCATATGTTGTAGTGAGACCTTACTAACATACACATAATATGGTGTCTCCTCCACTTCTTCAGCCACTCTGCCATCAGCATGTTGCCTCTTTTCTCTTTTCAACCCTTCACCTTTCCTTCCCTGGCAGCTCAGATGAAAGACAAGATGTTTTTCAGAAGGTGTGGATGTCCCATCCCTGGAAGTGTTCAAGGCCAGGTTGGATGGGGCTTTGAGCGACCTAGTCTAGTGGAATTCAGATACACCCGTAGCAGGGGGGCTGGACTAGAGGATCTTCTAAGGTCACAAACCATTCTGTGACTCTATGGTGCAGGTATCACGAGGTCCTGCAACATGAATCACTCACACATCACAGTGGAGCAAGCTCCTATTGAGCTTGCAGAGGAAATGTTAAACATACAGAATGTCCCAGCAATGATCCAGATGCAGTGATGGCTTATGTTATTAAGCATTGAGGGCAGGTAAGTCTACTGATCAGGACTGAGAGCCGCAGCATTTAATGGAGGACAGTATTTCAGATTTGTGTCTCTATGTGAGGTGTTGCCCTTAAGCATTATATATTTGCATTATATGTTTCCATTAGGCAGTATATATTTTGCCGGAACTTGGCAAAAGTTTCAGAAGCTGCTTTGAAGACAGCATAGACAGGAATGGCAGCATGACAACAGCAACCCAACGCAGTAAGGAAGACATGAATGTTGAGTTTTTTTTAATGTCAGGTGCTCACTGCAGAATGGTGCTTCTAGCCCAGAAATGCAACCCAAGACTGCTGGGAGTAATCCATCCAACTTCACACTTCACATATGTCTGAGTTCAGAGAGAGGCTTGATAGTTAAGGGAAGAGTAATGCCCCTCCCCAGTCTGAGCAATGAAATACACTGAGCACGCCTCCAGGCACTGAAATACAGAGCACCTATATTGACTGCAGGGAGCCTGACACTAAACACCTTGAATTAGACAACGTATGTACCTCCCTGGTGTTTAAAAACACACATGACTATTGAAAGGTCCAGAATTTTATAAGCTTCCTACCTGTGCAGAACAGAAGGAACTTGCTATTCCTGTTCAAATTCAGACTCAAGTCACCATAATTAACTGTCCCAGGAATTGTTTGATTCATCAAATATTGCTACAGTTGTCTCAGACAGGTAAGTGTAAAGGTATGCTGTGTTTTTCTTTTTACTTCTTAATCTATACAGTTATGACAGAAAAATTACCTTTTTTCCCCTTTAGAGACATGCTAATCTTTTGTCATCATATTCCTACCAGCAGTGCTTAAAATGTCTTATAAAATAACACATACTGAATTAGCAATCAGTAGAAACCAGAGCAACAATGACTACACTGCATCTTTTTCTAAGTCACTGAAAACATACAAGGTTGGTATGCTTCAGACACCAGAATGAGAGGTATCATAGTAAAGACTACCCCTTACCATGCTAGAAATTTCTGTAATAAATGAACTAAGAAATGTGAATTGAAAGAATTGCCTTCATGCTTTCTCTCTTAGCAATGAGCGCTTCAGGCTGGCTAGGGTTCTGACTGATTGAAAACTTGTTTTCTATCAGATCTCCAAACTGCACAGAAGTGGAAGATCAGCAGAAAGATCTGTTGAATTAGTCACAGCATGTCCTAGCACACAAGCAGTTTGGGGCAGTAATGAGCAATTCTAAAGAAATTTTTATAGCAACCGATATTTTGGCTTTGATATGACTGCAATACCGTCAGATCTTAAAATTAATTTGTGCACTTAAAAGAAGATAGGATTGTACTGAGTTCTTGTAAACTTCTGGTTTGAATGTCTTCTCCCACTATTGTCTACAGTTTTGATCAGGATGGTCAGATGAGGAGTGCCATGGTGAAAATACTCTCTCAAACATGAAAATTAAGAGCCCTCAAAAAGTTATGACAACAAGGCTGGCAATGCCCATATAACCTGCTTGAAATGCTCATGTTTCTGCAGCATTTCCAGTGATGGAATTCTGGGTTTGCATGCCTATGGAGTTGCAAGAACAAACAAGCCCATAAATTAGGGCTAAGCTCTTTCTAAAGCTATATCCAAGTTACTACTCACTACTCAATGCCTTTCTTTTCTAAGATTTACAGCATCCTTTGTCACATAAATAACTGTACCCATGCTGTTGGCAAAAATCTAAAATGAAAGCAGTGGCCCATGAACCACCATGAGGAAAGAGGAAAACAATCACAATTTTCACACCTATGTCTTTATGGTAACAGTATGCACTTCAAAATTGCCCTTCAGCTCTATGATTTAAATTGATAATATACTCAGTAAGTACTATCTCTGTATGGCAGGAGAATCAAATTAAACTTAGATGGAAAAAAGATCTGTGAAGACAGAGCACAAAAATAGGTTCCACACCTCAAAAGACAAGAGATTAAAAGCCTACAAAATAGAAATTAGTGTCAAGGAGAGAGAATGCCCTTATCATCTTATCAATGATGATAAGGTCATCATTGAACCTTGGACAGGCAATACTGAAGCTCTTGATGATGTCTTGTTTAATGTTTCATTAGTTAGACAAGTAAACAAATTGAAACATTTCCTCAATAGCCACTCATATTTGCAAATTTTAAAAGTTTAATCTGCCCCTCCCCTCTGACTTCACTGAGAAACAGTGAAACAAATATAACTATTTTGCCTTATACTTTTCAGAGAAACCATGCTCAAATGCTAAGTCTCAGTTAGCCAAAAGGTAGATATTCTCCAAGGTAGTGCTTTATGCTTTCACCAAATTTCTACAGCCAGCATACCTGCGGCAAAGTATTGTACTACATTATCCCACCACAGAATGTCTTAGACCAATTTATAAAATGAACAATAACGAAGCTCTATCTCAAAGATATCACCGAATAAAAACATCTCACTCATGTTATTTAAGTTTTTATGTGTCTCCAGGGCTGTCTGTGGCTAGCACATCTTTATAAGGTCACTTTTAAACGGGTTTCCTCCACAACACAAATGGCCCAGGACCAGAGTCACCTCCTAGTGTCACTCACTCTGATGCCTACTCTGGCTAGTATAACATAAGGTTTACGAATCTGTTTCAAAAAGCATTCTTAATATTACAGTAGTACTACTCATTTACTGGAACTCCTTTCAATGCTTAGCTGAGGTACGTGTGACAGAAGTATTCTTCATACCAAAAAAAACCCCAAAATGTAAAAATATTACCTGATACTTCCTTCTCAACAAACAGGATTTGCAAAAACAATGCATAAATCTTCAGTGTTATATGCCAACAACCACATACCATACATACATTATTCTTCTAGGAAGACGGCATGATAATTTGCAGCATTTGGGAACTGTTAAACAAAAACATTTAAGTTCACAAAATTTCCGTGGCAGCATAATCATTTAGCCATCACAAACTTCCTTTTTATTTTCCCTTAAAAGCAAGTAAATAAAACAGCAAAGAAAATACATCAAAATTCCATCAAAGCATTGCACTTTTATTTCAGGGGCTATCACTAAAGCCAATTCCCCCATGAGATTTTTCCACTCTGACAAACGCACCTTTTCTTTGGGCTGGTACAAAGACCCCTTGCACGGAGATACCTGGGGACCTGAAACCCTTCCTTTTCAGTCCCTGTGGGATTTTTCTGCCTACACTTTGCTCTTGAAAGGGGAAGCTGTTCACCTAGATGTGTGACAATGACAGCCCCTAGTGGAGCTCAATTATGTCCACAGCAGCCTTTCACAAAACCTCTTCCACAACCACTGCTGGATTTGCAACACATGGATGTGGATTTTTCTACAAATGTTGATGAACGAATATAGCCATGTTTCTTCATTTTTCATGCACTCTAGCTAGCTATGTGCCCTGTTACATCAAGTTTTTTATTTTTCTCCCATCACCATTTCTAGACTTAGCAATTATATTTTCCAATTACTTTTTCTGAAATGAAAGTCAGAATAAGGTTTTATTGCTTTTATCATTACGCTAATTCATGAGTGAAAAAAAAAATCTATTTGTTCTTTGTTCTCACTCTAAGTGGCATGGTATTACTTACTGGCAGATGCTTACTCACATGCTCTGAGATGGTTTCTAGATAACTGAAGGGGAATTAGAGCCTTTGACAGCAGGTGAAGCTCTTGCCTCATCTTGGAAGCCTCCATTTCTCATCCAGCTGAGTCTCCTCACCCTGCTCTGGTGGTAGGACACACACTGTCTCCCAAAGACTCATGGTCTTCCCCTTGAGTCCGCCCCCCAAGGATAGAGCTCAGCAAGCTTTTGTCTGCAGGAGAGTTTGCTCCCAGGGAAAAGGACCCAAGTCAATGTCAGAGTTGGGCAGGTGGAGGAGGGGCTGTGGATGGATTGCTCATACAGGGCAGGGAGGAGATGCTCTCTCCAGTGTTTCACCTCCAAGATTATCTCTCCAGTGCTTCACCTCCCTGAGGGCATCCCTGTGTCCTACCGCATATGGAGCACATCTTGAGGCTGCATCAGGCTTTTGGGCAGGGCTGCTCCACATCCAGGCTCACATAGCACAGCTGGAGAGCCAGGTGAGCCCCATCATCTGCTGACTGAGGCATCACAGATAAATTTGGGTGAGGAGCCATGTCTGCCTTAAATAGCACCAGGGTGACAGGAAAGAGAGGGGAAGTATTGCTCTCCAGAGAAGTTTACAGGTGCTGCTGTGGGAGTTCTGACCCTGGGGCAGCACAAGGACCTTCTTTCAGGTGCTAGGCAGGTCCAGACAGTGGAGTTAGAGTGGACACAACAAAGGTGGTTTCTGGAGCTTCTCTGGCAGTGACACCAGGAGGACCTAGATCTTGTTATGCACACCCATAGGTAGCATGCTTTGGCCTGTGCTTCCCTCCTCTGTAAGGTTCTTTCCTACACCGCTGTTCGTTTTCTCTGGGATGGGAGTGCTGGGGCACTTCTCCAGTCCATCCTTGGGGTAGGCAGGCACAGAAACCACATCAGTGTTGTCCTGATGGGGGCAGAGAACAGCCCCATAGGTAAGCCAGGGCCCAATTCTCAGTGGAGGAGGACGAGGGGCCAGTCCCACTGCCAGAACATCCCCGGAGTGCTGGGTATGGCCATGAAAGCAACACTTTTTTCCTGCTGTGACCTCTTGGATAGGAGCCAGATGAAGGTGGTGGAGGACACTGATGGGCAGCAGGAAACAGGGTGTGGGGGGAGAAGGAGCAGCTGGCAGCTCAGCCTCTAATGCAGTGCCAGGACACAACACAGCCACATCCCAGGAGCAGGATGCCTTGCTGTTTAAAGGTACATTTCATCAAAGTGGGATTCATTCCAACGGGACCTACAGGTATTGCCTCTGAGACATTAGACAAGTACAATCACAGTGTAGACTCTCAGCTCTGCTAATGAGTTCACCGGAAAAAGTCAGTCCAGCTGAGGCTGACCAAGTTGTCTCCCCTTCACAAAAGTGTCTTGGGAATGAGCAGAGGGTGGTGATCACAAACACATTCAGTTTTCCATGCATGTGGTTTGGACAGAGAGGTCATTATCCCACCTCATACCAATACCATCTTGCTACTGCATCTTCCAGGGCAGAGGGACATGTAGGAGGAATGGAGCTGATTCCAGGAAGTGATTGCAAAACTAGGACTGAGCAAGCAGATTCAGCTGCTGGAGCAGGTGAGCCCACACTGTTTTCTGCCCGGGTCAGCTCTCCTGTGTGGGTTTGTGGCATGTGTGTTGCCCACTGGAGCTCCTTGGCCTGGAGCCTGTGAGTGGCATCTGTCACTTCACTCCTGTGTCCAAACCCAGGAGCATGGAAGGGTAATGTTGGAGCAAGTCAAAGCAGAATCGCAGCAGCACTCATTGGAGGAGCAGTGACCATTCACAATGCAGCAGCTTTCCATGAAAGTAAGAGCTGGAGAGGGCAAAGAGGAGGTGGGGCAGACATATTTTTTGTGTGTGCTGTGAGTTTGAGCAGTGCGGTGTGGTGGATGGAAGAGCTGAGCACTGGGTTGCAGACACTTTTATCTGCCCTCTGCCTCCTTCATCCCACCCCCTTTCATGGGGAACTGCAATCCAACAGACCCTCTGGCACAAAAGCGATGAAGGCTGCTGTGTACGTGCATGTGTGTCCTGGTTGTCAAGGAAGCAGAGCTCTCCTCACGGGGTGCTGGTCAGGTGCCATGGGATGGAACCAGCCTCTTGATGTTGCTTGGGGTTTAATGACAGTGATGGATGAAAGGAGAAAAAGCCTACAGCAGACGGGACTTAGGGCATCCTCTTTGCTTCTCTTGCAATGCTCTTCAGAGCACTGTGCTGGGAGGAGCACAAGTTGATGGTGCAGAAGTTCTCAGAGGAATGAGAGAAGCTGGTGGCCACACGGGCTGAATTTCACAACCAGGAGTGGCTGCTGAAGGAGCGGCTGTGGCATGAGATGGAACCATTTCAGCAGAATGGGCTCCAATGTGATGAGATTCCACCACAGCGGAGCCCCCTATGGCCTCCAGTGCAGCCTGGCATTCTCAGGGATGGATCCTGCACACAGGGGATACATTCAGCACTGCCTTCAGGTATTTAGGACAGAGGCGTTACTTGAGATGGTGAGAACCAGGCTGTTCCAGGCACAGCCTCCACCAGCCTGCCTTAGATGTCACCTGTCCCTCTCCTGTGCCTGTGAAGAGTTTGGGCAGCCAGAGCAGGCAAAGATGCCCCTGTTGTAACTCTAGTGAGGGGAAGCCCCCAAGGTGGGCTAAGCAAAACCTCCCTGTGCCTCGGGCATGCGTCCAGAGTCAGTTCTGCTCCTGCCTGGGACTGCCCAGATGGAACATGTGGCACAGACATTGCAGCAGAGCTGCCTTTTAAAGGGCTACCAGAGTGGAAAATAACCATTCAGGCTGAGTTTTTCCATTGCTGACAAACTGTCATGCCTTGAGCTTGTTTTAGGGTGTGGAACATGGTGAAAGACTCCATCCTTTCTGTGAAGAAGTGTGTGTGTGCGTCTATACAATTGTAGCTCTGCCAGCCCTGGCCCCCCATCCAAGGGTGGATGGAGGAGAGCACTGCTCAAGTACCTGGTGGTGTTGCTCTGCACCCCAAACTGGCCCACATGAGAAGTTCAGCAGGAGCAGATCTCCTACACGACTTGGGAAGACATAAGTGAGACAGTGTCCAGGACAGGGCAGGTAATGCATTGGTTTCCCCCACGCCCATCCTAGGAGCAGGCAAGGCTGAAGTTGCGGGCCTGTGAGCTGAGAGCCAAGGAAGAGTAGCTGGGGATGGACAGGGATCAGATGGATGAGTCCTGGCATGAGCTGATGCAGTAGGAGGTGAACAGGGCAAAGCATCCAGCAGTGGGAGGAGGACATTCAGAGCATGACTGAGGTAAGCAGAGCATCTGCCCTGCAATTCACACTTCTACAGAGGCCATGAGCATAGCGGGGGCTTCACACCTCTCCCGAAGTTATGAATACTAATCCTGACCCTGAAGGCAAATAAGGGGATGCAGAAATGTGCCCTGCCACAGGGCAACAAGAGTCCCCAACCTCTGCCTCACCAGCCACTCTGTCTTGCAGCACTTATCCCAGGAAGGGAAGCATCCTGTAGGAAGCATGCAGGGTGGAGTCTGAACACCAGGAAGGCTGCAGGCCATGCAGTGGCACTGGAGGAACTGAGGCAGCACAAAGAGCATCTGCACCAGGCAAATACCCCCTCACCTCTTCTCTTCAGCCTGGGGCCTCTGTGCTGGGGCCTGAACCTTTGCCAACAGTTTCTCTTTCTGCTGGGGATGGGGTAGAATCATCAAAGCATAGGTAAAACATGCATTTATCTATATTCCAACAGGAGAGGATCACTTCTGAAGTATTTTAATTGGAAGTTTGTGGGTTTTGTATGGTACCTACTTGGCTTAACAATTCATCTCCTAATTTGTAGAAAGCAGAACAGAAATATTTTACAAATATATAAATACCAAGAAAATTATAAATTACTGGCTTTTGCAATTTTCATAGGAACATCTGTCTAGGAAACACTGGCTGTATGCCTGTGACTGACCTAAACCCATCCTCACAGTTAAAAAAATTTTAAATAATTTCATAGAGGTAAAGAAAGTATCTGTCATATGCTTTTTACTTAAATTTTCACTCACTGGAATGTACAAATACTGACGGAATTCCTGGAACCAGAGCTAAAAGTGTGAATTTTGTTTTCCACAGAGAAAACCTACCCTCATCTAGAACTCAACCTGCAATGAGCTCTTGGAGGAGATGCATTTTGCCAGACTCCCCAAACTATTATAGCAACTGGCTGAAAGCACCTGCTGCAGCATTGCCAAGGGGTTTCACAATTCTGATGTGTTCTCTGTGGGTACTTACATCTGCAGTAAAAGGAGGAGAAGGCATGGACAGACAATAAAATGGCTTTGTGGTGCCAATCACAGTAAGGTGTCCTTTCAGCAAGCAGAACTGTCTGGTCTAGTTACGGGCTAGGATGTGTGTAGAGCTGGGTGGTGTGAGGTACGGGAGGGGAGATGGGGCCTTCGCACAACTACTCCTGAAATTTTTGTCGTTCCAGGGATTAGTCAGAGCCTGGGCTCTGCAGAAATCTGACACTAAACTGCCTCTTGAGAAACACAACAATTTGTTCAACAGACAGCAGCTTGAGGGTTGCAAGAGCAATATAGGCAGCGATTAAAAGCAAAATTTAAAAAAAAAAAAAAAAAGCCCTTTTTTCCCTAAGGTGACAGCTTCTTGTAGGCACTGAAATTTCACAGGTTTTCTCAACATAGAAAAGCAAGCTTTTCTGGGTATTAAGTTATATTTAATTCTCATTCTATTTCTGTTCCCCACGTAACAGGCAGCGGGTCAGCCGTTTCAGATACGATCCCTTTAAAAACTAACCCGGTCCCGTTCTTTTAACTTCTTCTTCCAGGCAAGCTGCTACCGGGGGAACAGAAGTTGTTACGTAACTGCTTTACTTAAGCATTTACTGCTTTAAAAGTATTTTCAGCTTTGAAAATGATGCAAGCTTCCCTATCGACTAACTCCTGAAGATGCCCCCTTGTTCCCGCACCTGTAAGGGACGCTCCGCGCCTGAGGGAGGGCGGGCGGCGGGAGCAGCGGCAGCCAGTCAGAGGCGAGCACTCCGGAAGATAGCCAATCAGAGGCGAGCACTCCGGGAGACAGCCAATCAGAGGAGAGAAATCGCCACCCCGGGCGGGCGGGGCGGAGGGGCCGCGGCGCTGAGGGAAGGGGCGCGGTGGCGGCCTGAGGGGCTGAGGTGGGTGGCTCTGGTTGGTTCGTGTCCGTACCGCTGTAGATTTAAAAACATTTGACGATGGCGGAAAGTACCTCGTCGTGCATATTTCCCTTACTGAAAGCGGTGTTCCTTCGAGTCCTTGGGAGAATGAAACAGGGTCATATCCTTTTACAGACTGTTGAGGTTTTTGTTGTTTTTCCTTAAAAGCTTGGAAGAATTCTTTGTGGGCTCACAGACTAGTATTTCTGGGTCCCACTTTTTCAGTTTTAAATTGGAAAGTTGGAACGTACCCGGATGTGGTGGTTTTGGTGTTTACTGATTGACACACCCTTAAGAAACTAGTGGTGCTTGGAGTGTGAGTGGCTACTGCGTGGTTCACTGCTTCTAGCTATGTTAATTCAAATTTTATCGCTGGCAGTAGTAGTTGCAATTCTATAGCTAGTATTTGAATTTACACATGGTTTTATTGCTATAAAGAAGTTTTAGTCAGTGGTACACATCAATTCTGCTAAGGTGCGGTTCTATCCACTGCTTTCCAGCCCTTAAGGTGCGGATCCATCCATCCCTCCTTACAAACCCATCCTGGCTTGCTCCACTCTCCCACACCAAATCTGTTGGATGTAGATCTGATGGAGGATCCAGCAGGCTGTCCAAAGGGTTTTCTTTAGCATCTTGTGATTTTGGTCCACTGTTTCATACTGTCCACACTCCTTCCCTCAGAAGGTTTCCCTCTACTTTGTTCTCTCTATGATTTTGTGTACCTTGTTCCCTGTTTCGTTTATTTGCCCGAACCTACCTCTTTACCTCTCCTGCACTTCTTTTCTCTGCCTAGACTCCTGTCAGGTAAACAACTGCCTCCTAGTTACCTTTTCCTCCACTGGTTCCAATTCTATTACATCCATACCTGAATTTGGTATTTCCAAATTTGTTACGTAGGCAATTTTAGCTTTGTGTCATGATACCTACTGGTATATACATGGAGATTGCCTTCTGTCACAAGTTTCCCTTATGGCCATACAATTAATTTTGGTTGCGTTTCAGTTACATAATACACTTTTTGATAGAGTTATCTCAGTTTGACTCTCTTACCTATTTTTAATTAAGAAAAAGTACTGTCTTACCTTATGCAGATCCCAGCTCCAATATATCCTGTTTTGCATTCACACTGTATCTCTGGCCTTGTGCAGTTTTTGCCTCTCATCTGGTTCCCCTCAGAAGCACTGACTAAGTTAGAGACCTGGTGTTCCATCAGGGCCCCTTGCTCCTAGCTGGCTTATACAATCTCGTTTTCTCTTGTAAAACTGAAAGGCGGGGAGAAAGTCTCCTCACAAATACACGAGGCAGTGAAAAGTTAATAATCTAGACAGCTGAATAAATACCTTTAAAAACTAATTTATAATCCCTAAAAAATTATTGAATCAGTTAATTTAAGAGTTATCACTTAAGGGAGGTAATTTTTATTGCCTACATTCAGTTAATGGTTCTAAAGGTTTTCCATGAAATAAGCACCAAGAGGCATAGCTAAAAAAACAACCAAAATCCCAGTTCTTTCAGATAAAAATCATATGTTCATGGTCTGCAGTTGGTCTGTTACATCCTTCTGCAGGAAGAACACTGAATGCTTTGGGTAGCCTTCTTCTACAAGAAATTCAGTCCAAGGTGCATGTGCTCGAAATTATGAAGCTATTCATGTTGAGCCTGAATTTCAGCCTTCTCTTTCAACATTTCGAGGTGATATGAAAAGCTTTTAATTGATCCATATTCTGTATATCTTCCAGACAATTGAAATGTTGAAAACATCACGAAACAAGATGTTTGCAGCTTTGAAATATCACTCAACAGACTATTTATATGAGGTATAGTTTTACTGTTTCTCTTAATAGTCTGAACAAAATATAGCAGTTACTGAAGAAGATTGAGTACAAATTTTAAAAGATAACAAGAACTACTTTCTTTAGAATTCCTTTCAGAGAGGTTATTGTGCTGCACTTCGTGCGATAACATAGTGAAGCGATACAGGTTTTTTTAATAAAAAATTTCGATACAATTTTGCCCAAACTGAAAAGCATCAGTTTTTTTTGGTGTCTATTGCACTTATTATTTACTTATCATGCACATATAAGTTTCCTGCTTAGAGCTTTCTTTGGCAAATACACTGAGTCTTCTAATACATTAAATTCATTACTTTCTGGACAACTAATCCGATTTTCTAGCTACTTTGGTGTATATTAGAATAGTGATACACAGTGCTGTATTTCTTAATGATTGTAGGGAAGAGTTTTTTGCAACGTCTTAGATTAAATTCATAGAAAGGAGATTTTTTTCACCGACAATGAATATTTTGGCTTTACAGCTTTTGATCGAGTGAGATCTAGAAGCCTTGTGAGGTCTTGTTTTCCTTGACGTCTCCTTCTGTGATGTTGCCAACCTCGTATCCCCGGAGCACCCTGTCATAATTTGTTTTTTACTTACTTATATTTTCAAAGAAAAGCCACAGACCAAATACAAGACTTCTCTTGTAGAGAAGTAAGAGTGGTGCTTTGCCAGAAGGGGGCGTTTCTAGTGTGTGCGCACAATAATGTAACAGGACACGATGCCTTCAGGAGTTCAGGGAGAGTACAAGGACACGCAGAAGCTTTCCTGGCGCATAAGTGGAGAATTGCAGCCTGGGAAGTGGTCTAGCAATAGTACTTGCAGTTAAGCTGGGATCCGTGTTATGAAACTTTCCTTAGAGTACAGCAACTGATATGTATAGTGCTGGTGTATATACCTACTGTTTTCTTAGATTGTACAAACTGTACTTCTTTTTCTGTTGTAATTCCAACAGTTTATTGAACTTGGTATGCAGTGAAAAGTCACTAAACTTGCTGCACAGACTATTTAATTTTGGAATTCAATTGGTTACTACCCCTGGTTTTAGTGAAAATGAAAGGCTTTAAAAGGGCTTTCATTAGCTCATAATGGCACATGAAAGACAAGAGGCCTAGAATATCGAAATATTAAAATCACTTGAAACAGCAATAGTAGGAATGATACAGAATGTTTTTGGGTCAGCTTATCTATGTGTCCATTCAGGAGACCATTCCAAGTGTTAAGATAAGCATTTGTAATTGCACATTAAAAGTTTAGTGAAAGTGTAGTTAAGCGGTTTTGTGTACTCAGAGGTGGAAATTAAATGTTAAGTAGCAAATCAGGTAAATATTAGTATCTTCTCTTAGTTTGGACTGTGTTAGCATTACAAAAATAAGATTTAAATACAAAATACCATGTTCTAGTAGAATACCCTCAAAAGCAGTGGGAATTTTTGAAGAGGTAGTGCACAAAAAGAAGGGAACTGTCTCTCTCATAATTTTATCACGTGCCTTTTTTTATTCAGAGCATGGCAAGGCAGAAGTTTTCCATCTGGAAATTATCACTTTGCTTTCCTCCCTGTTTACATCAAGATGAAAAGTATCATCTCAATGGACTCTTTGCTGATGATAAGTATAGGAAGCCGTGGACTAGAAGTATGTTATGTAATCCTTAAGTTTAGTTTAGATTTTCTGTAGTTTAAAGGAAAAGCTTGTGTTTATCCATAGTATGCTAGGTCTGACATATCACTATGTCAGTTCTTACAGTTCTTGAAGGTAGAACATCTTCATCGCCCGAATAGAAACAAATGGGTAATGGATATTTATTTGTGTGGCACCATAAATGAGATAGTATTTGATTAGTTTGTAGAGATCTCTGGAAAAATTTCTTTCCAGAGAAATGTTTATGGAAGAAAACCAATGATCAGAGATAAGTCAAATACTAAATCTCATTAGCTGGGAGATGTTTGGAAGATGATGCTGAGGTTATGAGATACGGGAAAAAATGATGTTTTCAAATGACAAAGGTAAGTACATGCATGAAAGTGTTTGCATGTTTCTTGTGCATTTGTATTGCCTTTGCTAATGGAAGCTAAAGGTGTTGTTTCTTCTGTACATCATGTGTAAAGCTTAATGAACCTCTGCAATGATTTAATCAATATATAAAAATTCATTTTAATATTTTCTGTGTGATTTCTTTTCTCTCCTTTTTGTCTTAGTTGGTTCAACATATAACATGATTGGTATTTCAGTATTGGATCAATGGAAGAAAAGTTTATCTGTGGAGGATTTCCTGGAAAAGTCAGTAACTTTAAGTTAAAAACCTTTATGATTTCTTTGATGTCATTTGGGTACTTTGTGAATTATAAGCTAATGATGAAAACAGAATATAAAGATGTTTTCTGACAGTAGGAAGTGTGCTGGAGCTCTCTATCAGATAGCCAAAAGATGGTTTTTTTGCTGAAAGTAGTATTGTGTTTTTATAGAGTTCACTGCTTCTTTATATAATTTTTTAATGCTTGTGTAATCTCTTTATGACATTGGAGAAAGTCTCTGAAAACTGCATGAACATGAAAATAAGCATTTTTCCCCCACCTCTCTAAGACAATTATCTCATGTAACTGTACAAGCGTAGCTATATGACTTGAATATATTTTTCCATACTTGAAATAGTCTGCATTAAAATATTTGCCATTTTTTAGAATGACTCTAGTAGAGCTTTGACTTTGGAAGAGGTGGCTTCTGTAGTCTCAAAATAGGCAACTCAGTCAGGTTTTTTCTATCTGTAAAACTATAGTGAAACCCAGTGACTTCAGTGAAGTTGACCCACATGTAACTGGGCAGTGTTTTAATGTTCATAGATTTTCAAAGGCTTATGCTATGTGAAACTTCGGATATCAATTATTATCAGCACCACATGGTTATTACTTGTGAACTATATTACTTGTAGCTTCAAAATTAACTTCTGAACTATAATCAAAATGTTGTAAAATAGCTGATTTTTTTGAGATGTGTAGCAGAGATTCCCTTCTATTGCTGTTTACACATGACGCCCTGTACTGAATTTCAGAGGTGCACTTATACACTTATTGTGTTTGTGAGAATTACCTTCAGATGACTGGCAAATAGCAAGATGGTGTAATGCAGAGTATTATTAAAAATATGCATAAATCAATAGGATGCACAATTGAGATGTGATGACAAATGCTGTCAGTACAGCAGTACAGTTGTCTGAAGTGAAAGTATTAAGTACAATAACTACAGATGAGCCGATTTGAGTTCTTCAGAAATGTCAGCACTCATCAGTCAGAGTCACTGTACTATTGCAGTCGATTTATATGGGTGGCACAGCATTAACACAAATTTTAATCAACAATTGTAACTGTTTGGTCCAGATGCATACTTAGCTCAGGAATAAGATGCTCTTTTTTTTTTTCCTTTCTGTGGTCAAATGATTTTGCTACTTATTTGGCAAATAAGTTTTGGGAGTTTTCTTAATAAATACTAGTAGTACTGAGGTTAGTATGAAAAGTGACAGGCAACTGAAGTGGTTTTGTTCCTTCACTTACCCTTTTTCCTATTGCTGTTACTGGCAATTTCTTCATGGCTTTTGGAACAGAAGTGTACATTTAACCCAGCAGCGAATTTTTGTCACAAATGTTACGACATCAATAGGTTTGATGCTTTTTCCTTTTGTTCAATTTGATGGTGGGTGTAAACTTAGAGGGCTTTTTCTTGGGGAAGAATTGAACATGTAATTTGACCATGGATCCAGTGAATAGAGAGAACTCTGTAATTTCAAATCTTCTTCAGTTAGTACATTGATTATCAAAGTTCCTAGAGCACCTTGATGAGTGCTGTAGATTCACTGAGGAGGCAGGGAAGTTACAACATTGATTTTGCCACAGTTTAAGTGTCAGATATTTTTTTCTGTGTTTTAGGAAACCTATCTTCTCTGTAGGGTTTCAGACTAGTCATGATTTAATAGAAGTAATTCCAAGCTCAAATCCTTGCTCTGAGACTGACACAGAGGAACCTTTTTTACTTACGAAGAATGTTTTTAAGGAAGACTCCACCCAAGACAAATATTTGAAGATTTACTATGCTACTGAATTTAAAGAACCACGGCAAGGTAAAATATTCAATTCACTGTTTTCTAACTTTTGGTAGAGTAATCTTGTTAACTTCCATAATTTTTTGCACATGCTCCAGAGACATTTATGAAATCATTTGGGTGATCAAAACCTTTGCAGTTGCATAAGGTATAACCACTAAAAACAGGTTTATTCCCTGGAGAAGCAGGGCTTGTGTTAATAGTTCAAGAGAGATGCAAGCCAAAAGAAGTTTAGGATTGATTTCTTTATGAGGATCTGTTTGAGTTAGCATCATAAAACAGTTTGGTGGGAGCATAATGAATATCCATCATTTCCAGGCACTATGAGAGAGCAGAGAGTTATTACTGATAGGGAGTCATCCAAGGAGTGAAAAGGAGATAAGGGAATAAGGAGATTTCCATATTGGGAAAAAAATATGGAAGAAGAACAGAAAACTCCCTTTGCCCTTCTGTATGCATCATATATGTGTAAAATGTGTGTGTAGATATATATGTATTTCATACTGTAAATGTAAGGGAATGTATCAAAAGTGGTTACTGCGTCACTTCTGTCTCAGGAGAGCAGTAGTTACTGCTCAAAAGAAACTCGAAACAAATAGAATCATGTGTTGGCTTGGGTTGGAAAGGACCTTTTAAGGGAGTCCAACTCCCCTGTAATCAGCTGAGGTTGGTCAGATCCGCATCCAACCTCGCGTTGAGCACCTCCAGGGACAGGGCGTTGACCACCTCCCTTGTTGTAAGAAACCTCTTCCTTATATCTAATTTAAATCATCCCTCTTTAAGTTTAAAACCATTACCCTAAAATGTCTATCCCTACCTTTCTTATATGCTTCCTTTAAGTACCAAGAAGCCACATTAAGGTTTCCCTGGAGCCACCTCTCCTTCAGGCTGAACATATGCAATTCTCTCAGCCTTTTCTCACTGGAGAGGTGTTCCTTTCCTCTGATTGTTTTTGTGATCCCTCCTATGGACCTGCTCCAAGAGGTCCATGTCTTTTTTCTACTGAGGACCCCAGAGCTGGATGCAGTGTTCCAGGTGGGGTCTCACCAGAGAGGAGCCGAGGGGCAGAATCCCCTCCCTCCCTTGCTGGCCACGCTGCTTTGGATGCAGCCCAGGGCACATTTGGCTTTCTGGGCTAGGAGTGCTCATGGCTGGGTCATGTCCAGCCTCTCACCCACCAGCACCCTCGAATCCTTCTTCACAGGGCTGCTCTTGATCTGTTCATCCCCAGCCTGTGCTGATACAATAATGTCATCTTTCTTGAAATCATAGTAATTTGCAACCTTTTTTGTTAATTTTTCTTTCTTCAGAATTACAGAATCTGCATTTAGGTTTAGACATGTATGGAGAGACTGCCTCATTTCTGCAGTTAAAATTGCACTGAGCTAAGTTCATTTATCATGCTTGAAAGCACAAACAAGGACATGAAAAGAAAATACCTTTTGTATTTAACAGGCATTATGTAAGAAGAAAGAAAAAGCAGAAGAAAACTAGAGCTGATAATGTGAACCATGGAAGTCTAGACTTCATTACACTTTAAATATTTAAGGATTTTTAAGCTTTAAGTAAAAAAGCAGTTATTGTTTTGCTGACATTTATAGTGTTCCAACAGTTGCTTAACAATTATCTTTGTTCTGATAATTCTTAGTATTTGTATCTTGTTTTATAATGTGTTTTTTCTTACATTTTGTCAGATTTATGTTTGGAAGAGGAGTTTGTTTTTATTGATAATCTTGAAAATTTTCATAAAAAATTGCCAACTTTATCTATACTTCTGAGCAGACTACAGTTTTTTTTAGTGAAAGATCCCCTTTTAGATTCTGAAGGACAGATTTTCACAGCGGAGAAAATTTTCAGGTACCTACAATTTGCTGTAAAATATTAAACATAAAAAATAATCTGTGTATAATGTCATTAACATTTTAACATTTGTTGTATTTTACCTTTGTAAGTATTTTTTATTTGCAACAGGTAAAGACTTCAGCTTTTCTACTTAGGAAAAAAGAGGGAGGGTGAAATTTATATGTATTAATGAATGTCATTTTTGCATTCTGTAAGTGTGAAATGTAGTCAGGATATTAGTTTTGGAATACTGAAAAGAGGTACATATTTAAGGGACCTTGTCCTCTCTCAAGTTGACTGATTCTCTATCATGAAAATGTCACTAAATTTAATAGGGCTGGTATTTTACGCATGCTTCTATGTTCTTTTTTTCTCTCCTGTCAGATGTGCTGTCAGTAAATCCATGCTCTTACCCTGTTGAATTGTATTTCTCCAAGTTTAAATATTAATTATTCTTACGGTCTTGCTCAGTTTTGTATTGCTAGTTTGATTGAATTTAATTGTATTTTATCTATGTCATGAATTTGAACAAACTGGTACATTAAAACAGTTATAAGCTGTATCAGAAATGGGCCAGTATTTTGTTAATATACTCATTGTGTAAAATCTGGGTTTTGGTTTACTAAACCTTGTGTTGGTTTACTTCATGTCTGGACTACTTGTATTGCTTCCTTTGCGTTTGAAAGGGTTTCATGATTCACCGGCAAGGTAAAGCAGATTTTAACCGAACCGACTGTACCCATATAGTAGAACAGGGAGGAGCGGGGTTATTTGCCTGTTTTTTTCAAACATGAGCCTTGCAGTGACTCTTGGACGTAAGACTGTGTGAGTACTCTAAATATCCAGTGAAGATAACATGATCCAAATTCTACGATGACTTTCAGAAATACCAGTAAAGGGAGAAAAAAACGCTAGCGTGAAGCTTTACAGAAATAGCTCTGACCTCCTGATCTGTGGTTGACTAGAAAAGCCATGGACCTGCCCAAGGTGGGAGTCCAGATCTCCTAGTGCAGCACACAGGGCAATGCATTTAGGGGAAGGGACTCAATTAGGCAAACTTCTACTTCAGTTAAAATTCATGAGTATGCCAAGGCTGGACACAGAACAATTCATACTCTTCAGTCTAAAATATTCCTCTAGGAAAATAGTGGTGCCAGGGACTGATGAGGAAGTTACTCCCCTAAAAAGTCACTATAGATTTAGTGCCTGTAATTGGCACAAAGGGCAAGCCTGATGAGGAGTTTTCTTTCTACTTGACAGATCTTCATCCCTGTGCTCTCTGTGTCCCTGCTTTACAATGCAAAGTAGTAGCCTCATTCCTGAGTTTTACTTCCAAGTGTTTTAAAGTTTTTCAGTTAAACCAGGGAATATACTTCTAGTTTTCACTATAGCTAACGAAAAGCACACTGCCTTCTTTCCTGCTGAATCTTGCCTGAAGGCAGAAACTGAAGGTGACAAAGAGAATTAAGGCAAATAGATTAGAGATTTTATGTATATTAAAAAATTTGACATTGGAAGAAGCTAGATCTGCAGCTTTTGCAGAAAGCACTTTTACGTGAGGGGACTTATGTGTTGGGAACTTGAAGAATTACATTTTGAGGGTTTTCTTCTGTAACTGTTTAAAGCAGGCCCCAATATTAGGTGGTTCTACTCTGCATATAATGTATTATTTCTTGGATTTTTTTTTTTTGTTAATTACACAGGTCAGTACAGCATCATTTGCAATTGCCGCCTTAGAAATGACATGCATTTAGAAAAACTTTTGCCATGTATATGGCTGTCAAAACTATTGCTAAGACTTAGACTTTAAGTAAGACAAAGAAGTCACTTGCTTTCTTTTATGGTCTTTTAAAGAGAATGTTTGACTTTCCAAAATGAAGTGAAGATGGAAGAGAGTCAGAATGAATTGCAGGGGATTAAAGAGAATTTCTGTACTATATCTATAAAAGATGAAGAGGTATCATCCTGTTGTTTCATACTATATATTAGTGGTTGTTCTATGTTGTGCATATATGTTTGTTCACCTGCAAGTCATCTTACTAAATTCTTTTCATATTTCCCAAATAATTCGAGCTTTTGTGTCTCCAAGATTAGAAAACACTGGTATTATTTGTGGTTTTTTAATTCTTGGATGCTGTTTTTAGGAATCTCCACTCTGACTAGGTGTTTCTCCTGGTACCTGATGTGTTTGCAGTTTTATGTAGATACTTGTTACACTAAGAATAAAAATTAATCGGAACAGGAAGCCATGACATGAGCATGGGAAAGGGAAAGCTCCAAGACATGTTCTGGGATCTGGGGGGCCAGCTTGGCTTTTTTTTTTAAGGAAGTCAAATCTACCTTTTGATCCATTTTTTCAAAATTCTAAAAAACAAACTTTCAGTAAAATAAATTAGGATTTTGCTTGATTGGGAACTGTAAGTTAAGATACCCTTTTTACACTCCACTGACTCAATCTGAAATTCTGTAATACTTTATCTTATATTGAGCAAAGCTTTGTGTGTGCTATGTAACTGTCAAGTGATTTCTGAGACCTCTTAAATTTGTTTAGAATTAATTTATTTCAAGATTCTGAAGAAGCTTTGATTGTGGAGTAATAGCAAAGGAAATTTACTGGTTGTTCTGTTGTGATTAATATTTTTTCAGTATTTCCTGTTGCCTGTTGAGTTAGAATTCAGCAAATCCAACAATGGCAGATCTGATTGTGTTAAGATTCCGTCATACTTGGAACTAAAGGACGTGTTAAATTTATCTCCAGTCACTGTAGATGATGAAGACCTTTGCAAACAAGTGATCAGAGAAGGTGAGGGTTGGTTTTCTTAAGTACTCGGTCTGATTTTCCTTTAATTTGAACACATTTAACATAATCAAGCTTTTTTATATTGAGCTCACCTACAAATTACATCACAGCTTGTCTGATGAGGATTTCTGTGGATGAACTAGGAACTCTGCTATACCCAAACTTCTGGTATTAGAAATGTCTCCTTAAGGGGTAGTAAACTACCTGCCATTTGATTTAGTCCAGGTTTGTGTTGTTATCTTGAACACAAATGTAATATGAGCCATGATTTGTGATCTATAATCAACCATAACTATAATCATTTGGTCTTGTGCTCTCTAATCTGTTTTTAAGTTTACTTTCAGAGACATCCCTAAGAATTATATGCAGAACAGTCATACCATAAAAAATGCTTTTGTTGCATTGTAATTGCAAGCACAAAAGCAGATTTCTGGGGAAAAAATAGTTAAATATTTCCGTAGATAACAGGATTATTCTCAGTGATGCTGGTAGTTTCTTTAAAGGAGTTTCAGAAAAAATACTGAGTGTTCTTATACTACTGATAAATATAACTTTAATGCCAGTTATTGGCTAATTGATTGATTTGGATGGCAGTATTTTGTTTAATGAAAAGAAAAAGGCACTGCCTGAGGGTTGGGGTTTTTTAAGTCAAAATAAATCATTTTCCACTTTTTTGGTGGACAGGAAGCAGCTCAAAGAAGGAAGATTAATGCTTCTGAAGATGAAGGGTGTGTACTGAATTCTGTGTCTGATAGGGCAGCAGTTTGAAGTAATCCAATCTCTTACTGAAGATAGAAACAAAACTTTTGAAAGTGGATATTGGACTAAGACAGTTTCATGTGCATTCCTCTGATATATTTAGTATGTACCATATTTCAAGCTGAGATTGCAGAGATTTGAAGATCCTGTACATAAATGTCAAGCTCTTAGGGATTTTTTTGTTCTGTTTCAGTCGTTTTTTAGTAGCAAGAGAATCTACATACACATACTCCTAGTAAACTATATTTAGGCTACTTAATTGTTCTGGAAAGCTGTAGTCATAAGAGCTTGGAATGATTCTGATAGTGACTATACAATATTGTGAAGGATTTTTTTTTCACTTAAGGGACAAGACTGAGCACTTTGCTAATCAGCTAAAGCATTTGGGGTTACTAAGCATGACTAATTTTTCGTAACAATGTATCGTGGAGGTTCAGTTAAAAGATTGAAAGCTCTGACAGGAAGAATTAATAAATGGTTCATTTATGGCACCTTTTAAAATCTGTTTTCAGATCTCAAAGCAGAAATTACATACAAAATAGAAATTTCCAAGTACTGTGCCATTCCACAAGAGGTTTGCTCCAGTATTAGCACAAGTATGTTGGAATTCTGTGAGTCAGGTAGGAAGATCTGTATAAATCAAAGGGTGATATTTAAAATAAATTTTTCCAGTGGTTTTTCCGATATTCTGTTAGTGGGCGAACATGTACCACATAAATAAGATTTGCTTCATGCAGTCTACTATTCTGTAGCCACACCGTAAGGAGGTAGAAGTGCCATACTCCTTTCTAGAGCTTTATAGTCTAAGCTCAAACAACTTTACAATTCCTTCATGTTCCTGTTGGCTGCATGTGATGTCTATAACTTTTGCACTTGATTAGATTTTTAGATCTTTTTTATCTAGCAACTCATCTGCTGAGAGAGGGCAGATGAAAGTTAAGGCAGATTGATTAAAATTGTGGAGTCAAAGAGCACGGTTTAAAGTTTGTTAAAGTATTATATAAGTGCTTTCAAAAGAGGGTGGTGGAGAACAATTCGGGTAGAAGTGCTGTGTTTGTAACTTTTAGAGAGTGAGAACTCCTGTGCAGACATTCTGTTTTGCAAATGGTTCAGTAATTACATGTGATCGAGAAGTTAAGTCATGTAGTTGCCAGAGCTGTTTTCTACAGAAATAAACTCAAAGTGTTAAATGATTGCTAACACGCATTGAATCCTTGCTTCTCCTACACTGGGATCAGGAAATCCTTTGTGTGTATCTACCTTTAATAGTTTGAAAACCCAAGTCATGGTGTTTACACCATCTACCAACACTGAGCAGCTTTGGTGTCTGGCTGCTCAGCCTAGTCATCCAACTTTAGTTAAGGTTTTTTTGGGTTCCAGGTGTAATCTTTCAAAATAATGTATAGTCTTTGCCAGCCCTAGTGTATTCACAGCTAAATTCTGGCTGGCTAAGAGAGGCAGAAAAATGGCTGTGCTGGTGACATTTTTCACCTTTCATTTAATGCAGAAGGGCCTGCACAAAGAGTAATATTTACAAATGAATGTGATCTGAGCAGAGTGTTAATACATGATTATACATGTACCTCTCATCCTAATGTATATATTATCTACGGAAAGGTCTGTCCATCATTGCATTGGACAGTAGCAGTATTATCAATCAATACTTGTTCACTTGATAGTTTTCCATCCAGAAGTTACCAAAATACTCGAGAAATGTTGAGTTTTCTGCAGACCGAGACCCTTCTTATTGTCTTAGTTTCAACAAGTTTTAAACTGTGGTGATAGTTGTCCCCTGAAGGCTAATAGTATCATGCTTCAGATTCTATATTGTAGTGGAATTTTGGTTGAAACAATCATATCTGTTCAAAGTGTCTGATACAAAAGCTCGATGCAAACATACGAAGTTCCACCAAGATAAAGTTATGCTTATTTCACATCCGGAGATTATTGTCTAGCATGAGAAACTGTAATCTGTGTCTCATCAGCTCTCTGCTCTTTACTTCTAAATCTTACAAGCAGGACGGGCTTAAGTGCAGTAGATCTGAGCAGTTTGGGACTCTTCTCCTGTAGACAGTAATAATAAATTGACTGTGATCTTCTCTAGGATATTGTCCATTCTTCTGCAGTAGATAAGTAGTCAAGCCATCTTGTATTGTCTTTCAAAATAAAGTGGCTGCATTAATCTTTATTATCAGTTGCTGCCTTAGCTCTGCTGTTGAATCAGGCAGAATTATATTATTGGGGCACAATCAGCTTCCATCTCTCCCTGTCTCCTTTTTTTTTTTTTTTTAATTTTTATGATGGACTCAGTTCTGTAGGATAGAGACCTACAAACCTGTGCAAGCACTGCTAAGACACCATTTGATACCAGAAGTTTCTGTATTGGGTGTCAAGACCTGACTGTCTTCTCCTTCTAATTAATTTTGCTCTTTATGAGTTACGAGAAGTGAAATATGTCTGCTTGAACTCAGAGAAAAAGCAGTCATAAGGCTAAGCGGTCTTTCTCTAGTCATTAGGTTTGTTTAAAAAAGGCATCGAGAGACAAGATAGTTCTCTGAGTCAACAATGTTCTGAGAAGGGGAATGTTACTCTGAGTGTAGGCAGAGTTTAACTAATGTAGCTGATTAAAAAATTCCAGTCCCAAAGTCAAAAATAACTAGACAAGAATGAATGTGAATAGTATTGCTCAAAGAGAAAGAGTAGTTCTGTTTGGATGTGGCAGGTATTTTTGCTGTCCTGAGATCAGCTCCTGTCCTGTTCAAAGTCGAGTCCTAAAATCATTGCTCCTCACAAGAACTGGTTTGTGAGCTGAAGTTCACAGCGTAAGTTCACTGAGCTTTTTTTGTCTAAGTGGGAAAGAAGTTACACTGATTGGAAGTATGTTGCTTTCTTTTGTACCCAGTTTTATTTCTTACCTTTTTTTTTCTGCTTTTCTGATATGTTTGTGTCCTCTGGCTTTTTAACACTGTCCCTTACCCTTCCTGCCTGACAGTTGGCTTGTTAGGTCCTTCAAGGAGAAGCTGTGAGCAGCTGGACAGGTGACTGATTCATAGCCTGCTTTGTGCCAATTGGCCAAGCAATGTGGGTATGATGATTGCATCTACTTACTGCCTGGTGGAATAAATAGGGAATTCATTACAAGTGGTTTCCTTGTGGAGGCACTGATTTATTCACAATTTTTCTGCCTTAATTTTCACAGAGTATGGAACAACTGTGGTTTTTTGTCATTTCTGCTTTCTAGTTAGTAGAATGCCAGAGAGAAGAATACCAGGGCAATCATGTAAACAACCAAAATCAGTGAAGTTGCAAATTCCTAGTGAGACTTGAATAAAACCTAATAACCATTAATATGTCTACATTTAATATGACTGGGAAGAAAAAAAAATTTAAAGTTACTTGCAGAGGACTTTTAACATGCCAGGTTTGTTCGTATACTGCTTTAAAAAAAAACCAAACTGGTGTTGTAAATCATTTCAGTGATCACCCCTAGAAATTTCAATGAGTACGAATTCTGCTTGAAAGAGTAATTTTTTCTTTAAAATCCTGACTGTTTCTGAAGTTCCTGAGGCCATTCTTACAGCTGTTATTACAGAATCTCACAGCCACCACAATACTGTCTGTAGTCTCTCTAGTTACCTAGTTAACTTTGTTTATGGAGGAACTATCTAAGAAGGCCAGCAGGCATGAATATCAAAATCTCAGCCACAGTACCTGATAATTAAATTATAAAATTTTTAATATATGTGAAGCGTATTACCAGATGTACCCAGAACTACATTAAAGGAATGTGATGTACACATTGTTATCCCCAGACTGTCTGGAAATTAGATGTGAAGTATTTGGGGCATATAACTTAGTGAATTGTCCCATAAAAATATTTTATGTTTTAATCCAAAACTTCACTAGTGTAAAATTCGTAAGCATGTGTATTTCATTCACAAGTAGCTTTGTGATTTTGATTTTTTATTTTTGTTTTGGCTGGGGTTTTTTGCAATTTGCAGCTGAATATATTCCATATTTGAAAGATGAAATGGAAGTGCCTTTAACTCCTCCATGCAGTCCACAAAGATCATGGGTTAATTTTCTATGCAGAGGACTTCAAGAAGAACATATTTCTCTCTCTGGTAACAGGTAATGAAACCTTGGTAGTGACAAATTCTGTCATGAATACTCTAAATCATAAATCCTCAAAATTATTGAAAAAATAGTGTATTTATGAATTGGTACTTGCATTCTTTGAGCTGCATATATGTTGTGTTTTGTGTGAAAGAGTGACAGAATGCATGGTCCATATATGAGGTTTTCCAGGGGAGCCTGAAATAGGAAAGAAAGTTGCTTCTGTTGCCTCTTTCTCTTGGGTAATTTAATAGCCTGAAAATCCAGTCTCCTTTTTGCAGTAGGCAACAATAAATACTTAAAGTATTTAGCGAGTATACGTATGGGCATATGTGCATATTTATACCTATGGCAAGCATATATATATTGCACAAGGATCACTGGCAAAATGTCCGGAAGAGATACACTAAGAAAGTACTGTCTGTTTTGGGGATATCTTCCAACAGTAGATTTCAGGCCTTTTCATGCCAAGATAGGATTAGGATTGCTTCATCTTTTCCTTCTTTTCTTATTTGAGACTCACAGTTTTTGACTTTCTAACATATGCAGGAGGAATTTCAATATCCCTTTGGGGCGGGAACCACAGTCCAGGCTGAATTCTCATTCAGTGCTGCTTTGCTTCACGACCCAGCCTTGATGGCTTCTCTTCTCTCTGTTTCCTGTTGTCATCTGTATGGATAGGAAAAAAATTTTAATGAACAAGTGATTAAAGAATGAACTGAAAATTTAAAGACAAAGTGCATCTTAAAAAGATAGTTTTATATAAATCAAACTTGATCTGATAATGCTGCTGAACTTCATACCTGCAAGTCTTTTTTTATGTTCTTCGTAGTATTTTGACTGCAGAGACCTCTAGGGAATTCTTAGAATCTTTGGTATGGCAATCGGAGAAGTATCGGGATAATATGAGCTCTCTTTTGCTTGTCGGTAAGGATTTCTAATTGATGATCAATTTCTAATTGATGTTTACAAGTTCCATGTACATGGAGAAATATTGCAGAAAAGATAATGTTATATTACAGAGCACTTATTTTGAGCCATTGAAGTTTATTCAATTACTGTAACCCTCTGAAGTTTGGATTATGTGATTATCTTAGTACATATAAAAAGTTAGAGTATGGCAACATAAGAGTTGGTATGCCATCTATCCTTCTATGGAGGTAATTTGAATGAAGTAAGTGTTTTATTTTTTTATGACAGTGTTCACTAGTATTATATACAATAACTAATAACTGAAATTTGGTGATCTGTTGAACTCCTTTCTGTCTGCTATTTTCCCTTAAGTAATGTTTCAAAATATGTATCAGTCAATACAATAGTACTGTTAATGGAAAATAATATTGTAACTTCACAAGAGTGGAAGAGAAGCAGAATACACAAAGCCAAAACAAGCTGCAGGCTGTTCATGGAAGTGCCAGAATATGCATTACCACTATTCTTTAGTTTCATTTTATTTGACTTCATTTTACAAGTCTCAGGATTAAGTTATGTATATTGACTTGTTTTGTTGTCCAATTCATTTGTACATTGATTTATAGTTGAAATAATGTATGGTATGCTCATTACTATTTCAGTTCATTTTTTTTCAGGTAAGGATTATGATATGTCTTTGTAACCATGACAATAACCCACAGGTAGTTAACGAGATAATTTGTAAATTTAGTGATGCAGCTACACATTATTAGATCTGAAAAAAAATTTGAACCCCCACCCCTCATATTCATAGAACTCAGAAAAGGCACACTTGCTCTAATAATGTTAGCTGCTTTGCTCTTGAATCTATTGATGGACACATAGTTACAAGTGGAAGTATGAATAGTAGATGTATGTAGTAGGCCACCAGTACTTGGGAACTTTAATTTCCAGAAGGAGATTCTGTTTTCATTTTTTTAGATTATTGATATTTTATGTTAATTTCTGGTTCTTTTGTAGAGCATCCAGCTGTTAACCTTGTGCATCAGCGTCATTCACTGACAGAACTGCAGAAAAAGCTGCCAGTTGAGGTCGAAGCACCAGTGCTTGGCTCGCTAGTGGAGGGCTGGTGGCTTCGTATGGGTTTAAATCCAGCAGCTGTAGAAATTTTGGAACAATTGAATATGGATGGCAGTAATGCAAACAGTCTGCTTCCTACGGAAGTAGAAACATTTGCACGATTTACATCATATCAATTAGAAAGTAAGTATCTTCTTTTTTTAAAAAGTGATGAAAAGGCAAAGATTGGTACTTTGCAGAGAATCACAAGAACAAAGGAAATTAAATATTTCTTATCCGTAAGAACAAAATGTTTTACAGCAAAATGAAAGAATAGCACTACTGCAATTAACATATACTTTCACTAGCTTCAAACAAATTATAGAAACAGAAGTGTTTAACTACACAACGTCGTCTTTTCTATTACTGTGCAGATGAAGAGTAGCCTCCACCTGTCATGTTATTTTTTTAATAAAATAGTTTCCTACAGGAGAATTTCTTGACAACTAGTCATTTTGCTTTGGAATATTTTAATAAAGTAGGTATTCACATAGTCCTACCTACACAAGGTCAGTGGGGGGAGTATGTTACAGTGAAAATTCCTTATTTTGTGATGCTGTAGAGGGTTTTTTTATGCAGACTGTTTCAAATTTGAACAGCTCATAACTTCAGAATTTCTCATGGGCGATTTTGCATACTTATAATCAAACGTGAACAAAAAATGCAAAAAGTTATTCAGATTTTATTGTATAACTATGGCCAGACTGCAAGGCACTAGTTGTGGTTGTAGAACTCCAAAGATTGACAGTAACATGATATATTGTGAAGCAAATAAGACACTGCTCATACAAGAATATTTCCAATTAACTGCTTTTTACATTTCTTTATTTGTTTAGCTACTGTGTTTCTGATGGCTGTGCAACCACAATACAAAAAAACTGTAGTTCTAGTGAAGCGTATCTTTAGAGGGAGCTGTGTGCATTCTTTTTTCCCTCTAAAAAACAACAACAAAAAAGTTAATTTTTCTTCCTGTTGAAGTGTGTTGCATCCCACTTCCTAGAACTCTAACATCAATAAATATTGTGCTGATAGTGAAAACTTCAAACAATAGCATGGCCTTCTGTGTCTCAATATTGTGCCTTTTTACTTAGGACTAGTCAGTGCAAGTTTTCTAAAAGGAGATTCTAGTGATCTGAGAAGGCAGAAAGAAGAAGTTTTAGAAAATGCCTTCTCTGTAAACCACCCGAAGTCCTTAATTCTGATGAGGAAAGAGAAAAGAAAAAATATTTATGTAGCAGCAAAGAAATTGAATTGTATTTTTCAGGATGGCTTGAAGAGAAGAATTCTGTGACAAACCAAGAGCTGCTTTCTGCTGAAAGACATCAATTAGAGAAAGTAGTTAATCCTGACTTGTCACTGCAGAATCAAAGGCAGTACTTTGCTGTGAGTGCTGTGTCATCTGCCAAAATTCACAGTACAAATACATCTGTGGAAGACCTTACTGGAGGAAGCATAAGAAAGATTAAGACAGAGGAGGCAATTTGTTTCTTAAACCAAGAAAAGAAAACCCCCAAACCACCTGAATCAGACGGCTGTAAAGATGTGTCTTCTAAACTAGACAGCTCATACAATAGTGGAAAGCCTGCATCACTTGCACTTGCTTCTAAGTGGGCCAACGATGATTCTGATCTGAACAACTTTATTATGATGAGATCTAAACATACAGTCACCCAAAGAGAGGAAAAATATTATGTAGATAGACCTGAAAAAGGTATGTGAACCAATTTTTTCTGCCATTTTCCCAGATTTAATTCTTCTCTGTTTTACCAGTTACAATAGATGCTAGTTCATCCTAGTAGATTTATGGATTAAAAAAACCTTTTGAAGTAAATTGGCAACATTTTTATAATCTTGAATGTAGCTGAATTTTTAGCTAAGTATCTTAACTTTTGTTGTTTTCCTTAAGTTATATTAGAGGATTTTGGTTAGTTGATTTACTTGGGATGGGATGGGGGAGACAGCGGGGGTGTCTTTTTTTGGGGCAGGGGTTTTTTGTTGTTGTTGCAAGTGGTATTTCGTAAAATAAACATTTGAGTTTATTCCTGTTCTGACATGGTATTTACTTCAGAGGATCTCTTCATCTGTGTGTTCTGAATTGGATTTCCTGGCCACTTTGGAGAAGTAATAATCGTCAAATTCATTGTGGTTATCAAACAGTAAATATCAGTCTTCTCACTTCTGTAGCTTAGACAGGGAGCAAGAGTTGTTGAGCTAGTTACCTTGGTGCAAACCCCATCAAACAATGAAGCAGAACAGGTATAAGGGAAACCAGAAAATTGATTGGTAGGCCTGTTCTTCTTGATGGCAGTACTTAGGAAAGTACTATCAGGCTATGTGTTCAGCATTGAAGGAATGCAAAAGAGCAGAGAGAAAAAAGAAGAATTTTCTGATTTATTTTTTAAAAGAAGTATCTGTGCCATAAAGTAGCAGGTAACAGTGGCATACCTCCAAATTCACTTTTCAGGATAAAATTATATGAAAAAAAAAGTTGAAAATGTTTTTGGACTTGTATGGCAGAATTTTGACAGTATTATGTATGTTTTAGTTAAATGTCCCAGCACTAAAAAAAAAAAAATCTTACATACAAGCTTCAGCAATAATTCCTGTAGAACTGGGATATTTGTTTAATTGAAAGCTTATGCAATCTTGTGGAAGTAATTATTTCCTGGTAAAGTTCATCTGTTTCTGACGCTGTCGGAGGTGAATAAAACATTTCATGGCGTCAGAAAGCTAGAATCCAAGTTTTACAAGAGACCAAGGTACCTGAAGTTTTTTGCTGCCATCTAGTGAACTCTGGCCAGAAGTGCATCACCCAACAAGAAATCCAAATGCATTGAAAGACCAGCTATGCCTCATCCACGAGTAACCTTGGGGAGGCTGCAGTAGATTCAATGCAGGTTAGGATACACGCACAGGTACACCCTTGTGTTGCAGATCGGTTGCGCCTGATATTTAGGGAGCCCATTAAAATCTGAGGGTCTCTGATAAGCCACAACGATGTAGAAATGATATGAATCATTGTATACTTTTGCAATACTGAAGAGTTTTTATTAAGGGTCATTCTAACCCTAACTGAAAATTAGAAAGGCCAGCACTGCTTCTAGGCCTCTTTGTTGTTTGACTTATTTTTTTTAAGATATCATTGTGTGTAATGTTTAGTTTAGAAAATACGCTGGAGGAAAGTAGTAGAAACAATTCAGTGATCCTGTTTTGAACCCCAGATAGCTTTTCAAAATAAGTCAAGTTTTTAAGTTAAGTAGAATAAAAATTTGGTTTTTCTTTTCCTTCTGGCTCTGTATGATTAGTTTGTTTTCTGAGGAAACTGACATGCTTAAGTAGAAAAACCAACAATATTTAGAAGACAACTATTCAGTAAGAACCCCTCTCAGAAAAAAGTATTCAGAAATGAAGAGATAAAAGAAGCTTTGTGGCCAGAAGTTGTAGCTCATGCATCAGTATTTATCAGGAAGAAGGGAAGGCCACTTAGAAATATTAACAAGTTGCAAAAGATAGCTAGAAGACAGGGGAAGAATTATTTTTGATATGCAAATTTTTTTCTCTCTTATTTTTTTCCCTTTGCAGCTTCTGTGTTCTTTCTGCATGGCTTGCCTTTTCTGCTCACACCCACTGATTTATTTGTCATAGTTTGAGCAGTTTATGGTCAGCAGCATCTTTTCTCTCATACCTGTTTTTTCTCCATATAAAGGTGTATGAGGTTTTCCATGGAGCTCTATTATAGAGTGCTAGTACCAGCTCCTTAATTTTCCCAGCTCTGTATTTCTGCTCTTAGGAAGACTAACTTGATAATGCCTGACTTCTTGGGCTGTGAAGGCAAACAGGGACTAGTTTGGTTTTTTGTCTTGTGTTTTTTTTATACTGTGTGAGCCCATGAAAACAATAAAGAATTCATGAAGAGGAAATGTATGTGTCACAGAAACAACTTAATTTGAAAATATTTTTGCACTTAGAGTCACTTATAGAATAGTTTTCTGATTCATTGAGCTGTTTTTGTGATATTTATAGCTAAATATTCACTTGTCTTTAATTGTTTAGTGGTACAGCATGAAGAGCAGCATATGCATGTTCACAAAGAGGATGATTCTGTTTGTGAGACTGTGAAAACAGAGGAAAAGACCCAAGAGAATGAAGACAGTATCACTGTCGATATCCAAGCATCAGGTATACTATTTTTGGAACTGCTTTACCTTCTCCGAGGTAACAAGTGACAGGACCAGAAGAAATGGCATCAAGCTGCGCCAGATGAGGTTTAGATTGGATATGGGGAAAAAGTTCTTCGTGGGATGGGTGGTCAGGTGTTGGAACTGGCTTCCCAGGGTAGTGGTGGACTCGCCATCCTGGGAGTGGACAGGACAAAACCTGTGTATATGGCACTTGGGAACATGGTTTAGTGGACGTGGTGGTGCTGGGTTAAGAGCTGAACTCAGTGTTCTTAGTGATTCTATGATTCTATGTAGTTTTGCAATATAATTCTATATTAAATAGTATTGATCAGACAAACACAGAAATTATTAGACCTAGTCTCTTCTCTTTGTAAATGAAAGTATTGCAAGTAGATGGATATTTATTTTGGCACAGAGGTGAGAGCAGGATATAGAGCTCCATCTTAAGACTAAAGCCAATTGCATGCAAAGTAAAAAGAGGGACTTGGACTGAGTTATGCCTGATAAGCAGGCATGAAATCTTAGTGCCAATCAGTACCTTCCATTTATTATTCTGCACATTTTTGTCTGATAGAGTAAATGAGAATTGGAGGTGGAAGAGATCACTAGTCCTTTTGATAGAAAGGGTCTTTAACACAGTAGAAATGAACTATGGATTTGTCTTATACATGACTGGGCCTTACCCCTTGAACTCCAGCTGTTTTACAAGGCATTGTATCAAAACACGTAACTGACAACACTTTTCTCATGCAGTAGAAATGGTAGAGGAGAAACCATAAAATATTTATCCAAGCTATTTTACAGCCTCAAATTAAGAATACCCAGCCCTTGGAAGTTGTAGGCCTAGCACAGATTAGTTTGGTTTTCCATGGAAATGCTTTTGCTCCAACCATGTGCTTAATGGGGTTTTCTTTCACAGAACCAGTGAAAGAGTAGAGTAATCTTTTCATCTGTTCCCATCTGAGATGGGAATCATAGCTCTAAGCTTATTTTTAAATTTTTTTTTCCTAATAAATTTTGAAGCAAGACTCCTTTAATGCAACTGGGCAGGGGTGGGGGGGCGGAAATGAAAGCTTTTCTGCAGTCAAAAGAAAGATTAGCATTTTGAAAATGACTACAATGTAGAACCAGGCTGCAGAACAATTGAGTAGTAGACCAATCTTAGTGTGAGTCACACGAGTTGAAAATCCTAACTTCTCATCATGGAGTTTGATGATGTTACGAAATGCATGGAACAGTGTGGTTGCCTGCTGTGAGGATCAGCTGATTACTACCACTCAGGAGACTCTTTGGCAAGCAACTTATTTTCCATTAAAGTTGTTAATGTTTTGCTAGGTCTTGTGAATATTCATATCCAGTAGTGGTATGTGAAACCAAATTTTATTATTGTGTTTTGTTCATTGTGTTATCCAGAAAGCCAGTGCCAGGCATACTGCCTCTTGGAAGAAGCAGCCATTCCTGTACTAAAAGATTTGACACATCTGGGTGTACTTGCTTCTGTTACTTGGAGCTTTGACAGTGTTAAATTCGATCATACAAGGTTTTTCTTGAAGCAGCAAGAGAAAGTGATATGTGATAATTTTAAACAAGGTATGTCTTTTAGAAAACATCTCTTCTTTTCGTCTTTAAAACCAATGCAGATTTAATTTGTGACACAAGGTTCAAGATGTTTCATAAATGAATGATTAATCTTTTAACAGTTTGTCTTATAGAGTTACAACAATTGATTTCCTCTTTTATTTTAAAAATGTCTCTTCATTGTTCAGCATTATATTTATTAACCTCATATTGCAATACAAAAGTACTCTAATTGGATTTTGTTTTATAATATTTTACATATGCTTCAGAAATGTTGTTTCTATAGCAAACAATGTTTAATATTTTTTTCATGCTAGATTTTAAAATTAAAACTTTTCTATGAGGTTTTGTTGTTTCTTTTCTTTTAGCAGCTGTATTTTGTCACACCTACATGCTGCCAAATACTATGCCCATGTTAGAAATGAGGAGGAAAAAAAATCCATGATAATTTGGTTTCTTTCTGACTTCATTTCTCTCCTGTGTGGCATGTGAAAGCCCTATGAAACCAGAAAAATGAAAAGGAAAGTCAACAAAGTTAAGGACCTCTTACAAAGATTTTTGACTGTAAAGAGAGAGTCAGGAAAACTTCGTAACACAATAGAGACTGTGTTTGAGAAACATTTAGAAAGTTACTTGGTATTTTGTGTTCTTTTTTGGGTTGTACAGGTCACAGTTGAGAACTAATTGTAAGGATAATATAGCAGGCTGTCTACTGCCTGCCAAGTTTCTATATTATGGCATGAATTATGCTATAAACTCTTACTGTCTCGAGAGTTACTTTATTACTTTCTGTGCTGAATGTATTTTTCTCAAAGAAAACATTAACGACCATGAAACCACAAATGAGAAAGAAGGCAAACAAAAAGAAACTGTAGTTAGCCCTTCAAAATAACAGGATGTGATCTATAGAATTACCGTATTAAAATTTTCAGCAGCAGTGTTCTCCAAATGTGAAGGAGCTTACAAAACAGTAAACACCATCTTCACAAACATGAGGGACAAATGTGTATCTGTATCTGTGTCAGTGGATCACAAAAAGAAAAACATTAGTGAGAGAAGTATACAGAGAATTACTACTGCTTCTCTGAATCAAGGAAAAAAAATATAAGAGTGTGCATTTCAATTCGAGATTAATTCTCAAATGCAGTTTACATGCTATGGAAATTGCATTTTTCCCCAACTAAAGCAGCAGAAGGAAGTAAGAACTTTCTTGCTGAAAGGCCCACAGAAACAAGGAAGAGATTATCCAATTCATTCCTAATGAGTATTTCTCTGTCTCTGTAGGAGATACCAAAATCTCCCTGGTAACATACTTCTTTTATTTCCTTCTTTGTCTTAAATAGTTTCACAATATCCAGTCTTATTCCACTTTACTCCAGAGTATTCTAATCTATTTGCTCCTTAATCCCTGAGTGATCATAGAAAATGATGGTAGTGATGGTAGTGATCTGTTAGCAGATTATTGTTCACCTGCTGTTTTTTTCTGCATCAACTGTCACCAAATGCTCCAGTCTTTCATTATAAAATGGTTTCTTACCTTGTTATTTGTTTCTAAATGACCTGTATTCCTCTCTGAGTTCTTATGGTGTTTGATGTAAAGAGCTGGATGTAGTCCTTCAGTTTCAGCATCTTCACTAGCAGAGCTGAACATTCACTCTCTGTATTTCGATGCAGAATAGTTGCAAGGTCTTTGCCTTTCACGCGCTTTCCATCCAAGTCCTTCTGTGTGCTGTGTCCTTAAGTTGATTTTTCCTTCCCAAGTGCTTTGCTTGTCTTTTTGAATTAAAATCTTGTTAATCCCAGTACACAGAACTAGCTACTATTTTCCTCCTAGAATGCACCTTCAGATGTGGTAATTTATTCTTTAATTATCTTCCTCAACCATTTTTAGCATCTTGAAGTATGTATTTCGTTATTAAGCACCCTTTCTCTGCAGTTGAGTTTTCAAAAATATCTGGGTTGTGATAATGAATGGCACCATTACCTGTGTAATTCCCAAAAATACCTTCTGTCTTCAGACTAGAAATTCCTTCCTGTTCAATCAAGTCCTAGAATATATATTCAAAATAGATACACAGTACAGAATAGGAAGCCCATAAATTGATTTGCATGGGTCTAAGAAGAAGCAAATTTCATCCAAATTTACCTTCTTGAGGGTGAAGGTTCTCATCATGAAATGTTAATTAGGTGTAGAGAATTGCCACACTAAAATTAGTAAAGCAGTGCGGTCTTGATGATATGCCCAGGGGAACTGTTACCTCCTCCTCCAGCAAGCAGCACCTATCTGTACACACCTTTCAGGAACACTTCACTGTGTGCCACTTGCTCTGGGTCAGATGACCTGGGAAAAGTTATGCTGTATCATAAGCTATTTGGCAAGACCACCAGATCTGAAAGTTAACCTTTGAGGGTTATCTGTTTTAGTGTGTTTAATGAAAATACTTAGATACCAGGATCTTTTAAGCTGATTTTATATATATATTATGTGAGTTGTAGAATTTTATGTAGACCACACCTCTGTCTTCTATTTGTAAAGGTAAAATAGATGAGAAGGAGATCATGCTGTTCAGACATGCTGCTCTGGTACACCTGCTGGTGACAGTTCGAGATCTGCTACTAACGTGTGGCTTGGATACAGCTCTAGGTTTGTTTTCAGTACTAAATAATGGTATCCAGAAACCCTAAGCTTTGTGTGTGTTCTGCAGACCATCCCTCGTGTTTGTAGCTGTGAGTCTTTGCCATCAGGGTGTCTGCTCAGTTCATGACTAATAGACTGCTATTTATGTTATTCCATGGATTGTTGAGAACTTCCACATATGTAACGTGTCTTGTATCTCAGAATGACAGATTTTCTTTGCAGTCTCTGTGTGGAAACTGAGAAACATGCGAAAATGTCAGGTTCTTCTCTGTTTACCATCTATCTTTTGTGAGTGTGGAACACTTTCCACATAAAATGTCATTAGGCTCTGTGGAAGTGAGGTACTTAAATCTGAGAGCATTTTAAGCAAAATCTGAAATGTTATCTACTGTTTCATGGGGAAAGAAGTTTGAAGATACAACATTGGGCTTACATAGAGGCTTTTTTTTTTGGCTTTTCTGATCATATTTGACTTTGGAATATGACAATCCATTGTAACCCAGTTTAATGCCTGAAATGATAATGCTGAGCCTGTCAAATTCCCATAGTTGTGTATTATGAATTTTCAGATACCTCTATCAGGATAGATCCATAAGAAGTTGAAATCAGCATTTATAAATGCCCTAGGAAAGTCAGACTCCCTCTATAGGAGAGGAGATAGGAGATGTCTCTTTATAGGAGATAAAATTGCTTCAGAGCATCTAATTTCAGTCTGAACTATCCCCTGATGGATGGTGTTTCCTTAAAATTGATGTAAAATGTAAGACATCTGCCATAAACTGAACTGTAGGGAAATTAAATTTTTTGTATTTCCTTAAATATTTCTAGCAATAAAAGAGTAGGAAGAAGAATACAGAATAAATATATAAGTGGAATCCTAAGTACTGTTCTTTCCTATCCTTACTATGAACGACATAGAAGAATGGGAGAAAGAAAAATGAGCAGTTCTTCCTCAACTGTTAATTGTAGCAGAAGCACTCCCAAATGATATTACAGAATTACAAAAGCACCTGTGTTTCCAAACCTGAGCAACAGCTCGCACAGGAAACTGTACAAGTAAAAAAGATCTGAAAAAAAATTAGAAAATTGAGTGAAATGCTAAGTAGGCCTTGTAGTTTTCCCTGTTGTGTTGTTGTGCTGTGTGAGTCATCATGTAGTTACATTGGATGTATTTTTTCTTTATGCATTTTCAAATAACCCCAGCATTGTTCACCATTTATACATAGAAGGCATCATTCAGAGTTGAGAATGGTTGTGATAATATGACCAGTGGTAAACACACAGGACAAAAAAGCTTCAGGCAATGGTGATAGAAATGCTGTTGTTACTTAGTATAAACTATACAACTTAATTAAATGTAACAGTGTTGCTGCTAGCATATGCAGCTTTAGAATGCAATCTTGTATAATTCTAACTGGAGTTAAATAGCAGATACTACGTAAAGTACAGCAGTCTTATAAACTTATAAACATTTATGTACCGGATTAGTGGTCATATTTTCCTTTCATATTGGGGAGCCATGAAATTTTCATCTGTTTTTGTGCAAGATACCTTCACATAGATTTTAAATTGATCTGCAGATTGAACACAATGCTTGACAATTATCTTTTGTCACTGCAATTACTTCTTTTGTTGCTTTATTAACAGGTTATTTGTCCAAGGCAAAGGATATCTATAAAAACATTTTAGAATCCTGTTTGAATAATATCTGGAGGCAGTTGAAGATTGTACAGTACAGCAGCCAGAAAAAGCATGAAACACATCCCAAAATAACAGCACTTCAGCGTGAAGTGTTAAATTGGATGAAAAGTTATGGAGAGAAACACAGTGTTAAGGTTAACAAACAATGTAACCAATTTCTCTTAACAAACAAAATTGTTCCAGATTTTATGAATAATTGCAAAACTATCTTTTAACAAGTGTTTATGGAAAAAAAGTCTCATGGTATCTATTAAATAAGGGTAACACAAATTTTAAGAACTCTGTCACAGCAGTACAAGTTTTTATTTGATCAAATCTCCCCTCGTTGCATGCATGAAATAACATGCAAAAGAGTTTTAACTTTGCCAAGGCTTTATCTTGTTGCAGGTGGTTTTGTTTTCCTGTTAAGTATATTGTATCACATCAGTAACTGAAAATTATGATATAACCTTTTATTTGAAAGTCTCAGTCATCTGACAGAGAGAGAATCATAGTACAAGTCGTGGTTGCGTGCTTGTACAGTGTGACTGTACGCAGAGTGCACATACACCAAGAAGTGTGTGACTCTTGTTATCCACAGATGCCGTGGTTAAGCAGACAGGCTAACCTCCTGGCATTTGAATTATATAAGAAGCAAATATCTGTGTGTGATAGCTTTGGCATGGAAGATAGAGTTTTGGAGGATATTCAAATCATCCAAAGATTTTCTTTCTTGGATATGTGCATGTTTTGGGTGATGCAACACAGTGCAAAATACCACTTTCCTTTGCAGAATATTTATTATTTCTTTACAGAATACTGATCACATTAGGAAACTGACAGAATGAAATGCATAGTGTTTAAGTGTTCTAACTGTTTGGAATAGAATTTATGCTCCTAAACACAGCCAAAAAACCTCTTCAAGTTTGCTTTGTTTTAGCTTCTTTCCATACTTCACTTCCTGGGGATTTGTTCTTCTTGTGTTTCTTTTAGGAGTTGCACTAGGAGCTCTGAACATCTTTTGATTAAATTTTGCTGAGAAGAACAATATAATAGCTTATTATACACTCTTTTAGAATTTAAAATTAAAATGGACCAACAAAAATGAAATGGTGCTGATTGTCTTGTTTTCTGTCCTTCAACAGACACACCAAGATGATTTTGCATCCTTTTCTTCTTCTTAAGAGCAGCACATTTTGCTTTGTGATACTAGGATTATGTTGTAGTAGGAGGCATATGAGAAGTTTGTCATCTTGATGTCAGCTCAGTGATAATTTGGCTTTTCTTCTGAACTCCACTAGCTGTGATTTAAAAAAATTTTTAGCTATAATTCTTGAGTTTTTGCTTGCTTGCTTGACTTAATCATGTAGAGATATGCATGCAGTGTAAGGCTATATTTGATTTCATTAACAATTATTACTGTTTACTGTTTCCTAGCATTCAGAGACAGGTTTCAATGAGCCAGAATAGGTAGAAGAAGTATTCCGGTTTTAAGAAGAAGTGAAAGTTGCATTCAATAAATTGTTTACTGTCCTATCTTATCACATCAGTATCCGTTAATATGATGTGAAATATGATAGTCTCATTATCCGTTTATTAGCCAAAGTTGTTACTGATGCAGGATTTTAATGGGACATTTCCTTTGTAAGGAAGACATTACTGCTGGTTTAGATAAAAAAATTAATTTTGCTCTGTTTCATTATCTTTGTACTTATGATTAGATTGAACATGACTAAAAATTTCATGTAGCTTATCTAGCATGTAATTATATGAACATATAACGAGTCTGCTGTTGAATTGTGTGTGGAAAAGCAGGTCTAATTTTTTAAATGCAGTTGCCCAAAACTGCTTATAAAGGTGCCAATGGATTATTGAGTAGCTCTTCTGTGCACCTACTTGGAAAATTGAAATCTGCCTTATGATTGTCTGTCTGACCAGAAGTTCTTTTCTGACAAGATCTAACATGCTTTAAATATACGATTATCTTATGTCTTTAAGTCTTAAGAATTAGACGATGCTGTGTGCCTTCTTAAAAATCTTATCTTGTGTACACCACGAAAAGTGTCTGTACAATGGCATAAAAGTTCAGAGATCATCCTGTCAGAAAGTATGGTGTATGTATGTAGGTACATATTCTTCTTTATGTACTTTATGTGGCACGTGTTTAGTTTGTATCTGTTGAAATGATGGACAAGGTAAACACCTTCTCTGGTGGTGGTTCTTTTTAATACTGTGTTAGTTTCAACACAGTATTTGAGCATTTTTGTCTTAAGCAATGTTTAATGAATCTCAGATTTCTGGCAGGAACACTGTAGTGACTCTATAGACTGGAAAATCCTTCTAATTACTTCATCAGTATGTCCAGTACCTCCCTCCAGTACATCAGTACCTTGCAGGCTAAATTTTGGATATCTTCAGTTTAAGTTTTGTCCGCATAAGGATAATGCTTCTAATGTGACAAATCTGTCGAGTACAATAGTAGTAATGTGGTATAATATCTTTAGGTAGTATCTTTAAGTAGCATTTTTATTTTTAATCAAATATTCCTGTTAAAGATTTCTTCTAGAAGAGCTTTATTCATAATAATAATGCACACATACACCCAAGTTCCAAATTGTTGATGGTTGGGGAAAAACTGCTGGCAAAACTTAGACCTTGAATATGGGGAGAGAAGACTTGGGGCTGCTGGAGGAGCTGCTTAGTAAGGTCTAGGTGAAATCTGTTTATGAAGGTATTGAGTCCAGGAATGCTGGTCACTTTTTAAGAGCCATCTTTTTTGAGGACAGGAGCAGACAATTCCAAGGTGTCGAAAGCCAAGCCAGAAAGGCAGAAGCCTGGCCTGGCTGAGCAGGGATCTTCTAGAATTTAAGTGGAAAAGGAACATGTATGGACTTTGGAAGTCGCTTATGAACAGGTGACATAAAGCAGCTGTAAAGAGGCTGTTCACTCCTGTGGGGAGAAAATTTATGTGGCCAAAGCTAAATTAAAGTTCAAGCTGGCCAACACTGTGAAGGATGGCAAAAAAGGCTTTTTTAAATAAGTCAAGAGCAAAATGGGAGTCAGAGACAACACTGGTCTGTTGCTCAACAAGGTTGGTCACCTCACAAATAGGGATGTAGACAAAGCAGAGACCTTCAGTGCCTTCTTTTGCCTCTGTCTTCAATCCCCAGAGTTCAGTGTTAAGAGGACTGTGACTGAGGATGATGATAAACTCCCAGCCAATCCTGAACTTGTTTGAGGCTTGCTGCTCCATCTGGATGTGCATAGACCTATAGAGCCCAATGGGGTTCATACCAGGCTACTGAAGGAGCTCAAAAATGTCATTGTGGGACCTCTCTCCATTATTTTTCATCAGTCTTGGGAGTCTGGAGAGATTCCAGCTGATTGGAAGATGTTAAATGTTGTTTTGGTTTTCAAGAAGGGAAAGAAGGAAGCCTCTGGTAATTACAGGCTTGTCAGTCCCACTTCGGTGTCTGATAAAATTATAGGAAAGGTTATTCTGAGACTTACTGAAAAACACTTGAGGGACAACACAGTCATTGGCAACAACCAGCACAGGTTCACAAGAGAAAAGTGCTACTTAACCAACTTAATTTCCTTTCTTTTTCCACTTACGACAAGGTGACCCATCTAGTTGACGGAGGGAAGCCAGTGAGCGTAGTTTTTAATTTTAGCAAACTTTTGATACTGTCTCTCACAATATCCTGGATGGATTGTTCATCACAGGGCTGGACAAGTCCATAATACTGGGTTGGATGAACAATTGGCTGATGGGTTGAGTTCAAAGAATTGCAGTGAATGGAATTACATCAGGCTGGTGGCCCATGACCGGTGGTGTTCCCCAGGGCTCAGTTTTAGGGCAGTGCTCTTAAATGTTTTTATAAGACGTCCTGACACAGGAATCAAAAGCACATTAAGTTATTTTACTGATGATACTAAATTAGGAGGAGCAGTGGACTCCCTTCAGGGTAGAAAGGCCTTACAGAAAAATCAGACTAGAGAGCTGAGCAGTCACCAGCTGTATGAAATATACTGAGAACAAGTGCCAAATTCTCCACCTGGGATGGTGCTATCATGGTTATGCATAAAAATTGGGAGAGAAGAGACTGGCGCCCGGTGGGAAGAAGCTAGAAATCTGGGTCAATGGCAAGTTGAGCCAGCAGTGCCCTGGCAGCCAGGAGGGCCACCCGTGTCCAGAGGGGCATCAGGCACAGCATCACCAGCCAGGCAAGGGAGGGGATTGTCCCACTCTGCTCTGCACTGGGATGGCCTCACTTCCAGTGCTGTGGGCAGGTCTGGGTGCCACAGTACAAGGAAGATACCAAACTTGTCTGTTTTCTGTGTCCAGAGGAGGGGGACCAAGATGGTGAAAGGCCTCAAAGGCAAGAGTAGGGGGAGCTGAGGTCACTTTTCCTGTTCAGCTTGGGGAAGAGAAGGCTGAGGGGTGACGCCATCACAGCCTACACCTTCCTCAAGCAAGACAGCGGAGGGGTGGGTGCATATCTCCTCTCTCTCGTGGCCAGCAATAGGACACAAGCAACTGGAATGAAGCTGTGTCAGAGGAAGTTCAGGCACGTTAGGCAGAAGATTCTTCACTTGGGTGAAGAGGGTGGTCTTCCTTGGAGCAGACTCCTGCATAAGTGGTTAAAACACTCATGTCCAAGAAGCACTTGGACATAGACATTTGGTTTAGTTTTAGGTAGTCCTGTGAGAAGCAGGGAGTTGGACTCCATGGGTCACTTCCTACTTGAGATATTTTATGATTGTCAGTGTGGAAAACTTCAGTTTCTATTTTTGCCATCTGTTTATTCAATCTTGTGTTTGCTGTGCAAAGGAGAAAGAAAGATGTATGCAGGCTAAAAGAAGAGTCTTTTGACATTACTAGAGTTTCTTTTACTTGTCTTCACACAGATACTAATCATTACAAGGATGGATTCTGAAAGAGAAAAAGCTGCCTTCATTCACCCACTGTCTACAATAGAAGGTAAATAATTATTTTATGTGTATTTTTGAAATAAAAAATGGCTGTTATTCTGTGGATTGCTGCATTCTTGTTTGAATGCTTGGTGCAGCTGTTTCTCCCTTTTCTTCTCATCAGGAGCCTTTCTACATACTTTTCTTGCTGTTTATTATTTCCTAACTCTTCCATCAGCCTTTTTTCTTTTAATTTTATTTTCTCCTGATTAAGAGTTCTGGTATGATGTTTTCTATTGCGAGAGAGTGAAATGTATCTGTTGAGTCAAAGATATTTTTAACAGAACATGAAGGAGCTGTGGACAGCCCATTGCTTAATTATATTTGCATCTGCTGTCTTGATCAAATTGTCTACTTGTTTTTACCTGATTATTGGTCACATGCTTTCTTGCTTGCAAGCTTATTCAGAGCAGTTAGATTTTAAAAGTCTTGACTAAACTCCCCAGCATAAAGCCTTGAATGAGTAGTCAGATACAGATCATATTTTCCATTAGCTACATGTTGCTGATCTTGTTTGCTAATTTGTTTAATATGTCAGCATAAGCTGTAGCAATCTGTTAACCTCAAGGTAAAAAAATACGGTTTCCAATGTCCCATGTCCCCACTGATACAAACAGAACTTTCATCACTTCAACATTTTACCTGTGAGTAATTTCTGTACAAGCTGGTTCAACACTGTAAATTCAGCTGGTAAAACAAACATGTTTCTGAAAAATTGTAATTTGAGCTTATAGTTATGTTTAGAACAAGTGACTGATTCCTTTCATATTGTTTTTTTAAAATACATATTCATAAATCCTACTTGCATGCACTATATCAAATGTCATGTATTATACTGTTCTTTTGCCTTTAAAAATCAAGTTAGATTTCCTGTGTTCTTGAAAGAAGAAAGACTGTCTTTTAGAATGTTTTGAAAGGGAGGAGTGCTTTTACTAATAATAATATTTAATGAAAAGAGTTTTATTTGTTTTAAGATCTTAAGACTTGGTTGCCAACACAGGTCAATCCAACTACACTTTTGAAAAGAGGCACTTGTGTAATACCAATATTCCTTCTTAGATACATCTTACAGTTAAAATTTCTGATGTATAAAAAGTGTATAGAAATTTAACCTATAAAGGGGCAAATGTGCTTCCCTTTGTACTGCCCTTTAATTATTCACTTTAAGTGAGTTTGTGAGCCATGAAACTTGTTTGTATTACTTTTTCCTTGGGTTCCGAGAAAGGAGTTCCTAAGCATTACATCCAACAGTACAATACAAACTGAAATTGTATGGAACTTCAGCAAGACAGAGTATGTAATACTTAAAATTTTAATAACCTGTGTTGTTCCACATTGGTTGCTTCCTGTTGTGGAGTGGTCCATAGACGTAGAGGCTCATTTATTTCATCAGCTGTTTAATTATTTTTAAGCAGGTTTGAAAGCTGTGGATTTGAATTCTGAGAAAAAAGGAAGCCCTTTAGGTTGTAAAGAGATCATAAGCAAGTAAGTTAAATTCTTGATTCATGAGAACAAATTCTTTAGTCAGGACTAAGGTCAGAGAAACTTTAGTTACTTTTGTATGTTTCCGTGGGACTTTCCAGTCTGGACTAAAGTTTTTATGATATGAACCTACACCTTAATTTTTAAAGTGGAGAATTTTGTCCACTCTGGAAAAATGCTTAGTGAGGCTCAGAGGAACTTTTAGAGAACAAACAATTGCATCTTCCTAGCCTTGTATGTTGTTTTGCATGTTTTAGAAAAACTTTTAAAGAGAAATATGTAGAAAAACATGGGTTTTGCATGTTTTAGGAAAAAGCTGTGAAAGGGCATAACAAAAAAAAAAGACAAATTATGACGTTTTTGGAAAATATGATATTTCAAGGAGGTAGTTGTAGGGAGAAGAGTACAGCTTTTGATTTTTAAATTAATTTTTAAGGGAGTTGGAACTTCAGGCAGGAAGGGTAAATATTTTTTTGTAAACAGACTTTGAACAGTTAGAATTTGTCAAAGTAACTCTTGAGTTTATTTTGTTCTGAGGGTTATTCTACCTGCACTTACTTTTATTCATATTTTGTTGGGGTTTTTTTAAGCCTTAGTAGATATTCCTGCGTTATTGTACATAATCAGCAAATTGGAGCTGACTTCCCTTGGACACACTTCTCATTAGTAATGGAATATGATTATTCTGAAAATTCTGGCTGGAAAAATCTGTGCAAAAATCTGAATGTTACTTACATGACTTTTAAAACCGCCCTCCCTGAAACAATTCAAATGGGTAAGTGCTCTCCAGAATTGTAATAAACAGGCTGACATATGAAAAGAAAACATTTTCTGTTCCATAAAATGCGACATTTATTTGCCTGTGGAAGAGAACGAGTGATAGGTTATGAAGGATAAAGCTAAACAAACAGAGCTGGGTTATCTATGCAGCAAGAAGGTGTTTTTATTTGAGCGTAAGCCTAGTTTTGTCTAGGATGTAGTACTACATGTGGGTTTATAAGAGATCTGTGCCAAGTCCACAAGTTGTTTACAGCTTCTGCAAGCTGTATCCACTCTTCCTCATCCTAAGGGAATGTTGTAGATCTAAAGAAGTCTGAGTTAAAGTGTAATTTCAAGGATAATCAAAAGAGTTTAATTTGGAGAAAGAAAACTATAGACTGGAAGAGTTTTATTGAAGATGAATAAAAGCTGCTGTTTTAAAAGATATGTCCATTTAATGTATCCTTAGTTTTTTGCTTAATAAACTATTATCTTACGTATACAAAATGTTTCAGGGAATCACGGTGGTTCCTTTCTTCTGGAAGTACAGATTCCATATGTATTTCTGACAACTGAAGGTCTTCTTAATATGCCAGATTTTCTTCAGCTTTTTGAATCCAAGTGAGTGAAAAGAATCTATATGGACTATTTCTTTTCAGATTTTCAGGACATGCATGTTGTTCTACTATATCATGTATTAGCCATTAGACAGCCATCTGCTTGGCTATCAGATACATTTCTGCTATTACACTGTTAGCATTATGAGAGACAAGAATATGGTTTTCCTGTTGAAGTTGATAACTTAGTACTAGAGATTCACACACATCCCAACCAGAATAGAATTGGCTGATTTTTTTTTATTGTTATAATGAGCTGGTACTTTTAAATCAAAATAATTTTTTAAATTGTCTACTTTTCTCTGAAAATCATAGTGTTAACCATATTTTTTCTTAAGTGCTTTCTGGTCCTTGGAAGACTTTGTATTTAATTCATTGTGTGCTTTCTGGTCCTTGGAAGACTTTGTATTTAATTCGTTGTAAAAATTGCTTTCAGAGGGTTTTTTTGTTGTTTTTATCTAGTGGATCTATGCTGAAAACCCAAACTGAACAATAGTAAAACATCTTATTTACTGATTCATCACAGTGTTTGGGAGAGGCTAAGTTTAAAACAAAAGCTAATTTATTCATAAAATTCAGATCTACTGTTCTCCTGATTTTTAGTACTCTGTAACCTGTACAAAAACTGCTAGAGTTGTAAGTCATTGGGCTTCTTTATTATTTACTTTGACATAATTTTCTTGAATTTTGTTTTCACAGTAATAAATACCTGGTATTTATTACTTAAATAATAATACTTACTTAAAAAAACCTTTCATCTTGTGAGGGGAAAGAAAAAAAAATTTAAAAAGAAAGAAATAGGGACCAGAGCAGCAATTTCTCTCAGACATAGTGACAGGGATACAGATAGTTGATTTCACCATGTTGCTGCAGGGACATGTCAGTTTTGATCCTAGTTTTATTCTTGAATCAACTGTAGATCCATTTTTGGTCTGTGTCTGATTACGGTTCAGTAGAGGAAAAAAATATACGTCTTTGACATTTAAAATTTGAATACATAATCTGACATGATTTTAAAGTCTGACTTGTTCACGTTCTCTGTTCAGTCTGGCCATAAGCCAAATAGCTGGGAACACTGTTTTATTACTTTCTCACTACCTCCTTTTAGCACTAATGAAGGAGTCAAATAGGTGAGCAAAGAACTGTACAATTTCCAAAAAGGTAATAGTTTACTTTTTTTAAAACATCTAAATATACTGTCCATAGAAGTTTCTAGAGAACATAATGCTGGCAGATTCAGGTTTAGGTCTCTTGTGTTTCCTAGTAAAACACAACCAGAGGCTGTGCTGCTGGCAGACTCAGAAATTTTAGGAACATACCAATTGCAATCAGGGAGTTAACTTTGCCTTGTGCTGCACATTTATGAAAGGAGAAAAAGAAATGCAGTATGTAAAGTTAGTCAGAAGGAGTTTCAAAGTTTCTATCTTAATTTCTATGTTACCTTTTTATTTTTTTTTTGTAAATTCAAAGTGTGGATATCAAGGTCATACTCAATGCAGTTAGCAACATAATTTAAATTTGGTAAATCACTGCTACATTGATATGTATTGTTGAAGTGTGTCTTATAGTGAACTGAGCATTTGAGAAAGATCAAGACTGTGTAAGTTTAAAAACTGTATTAAGGGGTGTATGTTATTCATTCACTTTAAGAAAATAGTAGTATTTTACTTGCCTGAGTTTTAATACAATAATTTTACTTCTTCAGGTACAGCATTACCTTTATTGAAAGAAGCAGCAGTTACTCCTTGAGGCTCTTTGGAAGTGTAGATCGATACGTTGTGTTGACAATAGATGAATGTACTGCTATCTTTTTGCAGGTACTGTGAAACTACTGAAAAATGAAACTATTGCATCCAAGTTCTATGATGTGTTGGGTCACTTCTAGGCCATATCTTCAGACTTCTAACATATCTTTCTTCTCCATGATCATATTTAATCTGTGCATTGTTTCACATCACAAATCTTTAACTCTAAAATTCTGTGCCAGTTTGACTAGTTTAAAATGTTCTCAGTTTCTTCACTGAAGTAACATTTGACCTGTGATTTGATTATATGAAATGCAGATAAAGGATGCATGTTTGAAAATAGGGTTGTATAAAGAAAATTTGTAGCAACCAATTAAATGCATTTGTGGCTGTATTCTCTTGCAAGTGTGCATATTAATTCCTCCGATTTTGGATGGTTATCTGAATTAGTCTATAGAATAATTTGTCCTACTTTTAATAAAAAATATTAGCTTAAGCAATGGCACACTGCTTAAATTCTGGTATGCAGCAAGACAGATTGCAGGTAGAAGAAGTGCATCTGAAAGATAGATAAATGATAAAATTATCAATTAGTATTACAAGTACAACGTAGACATTCCTACAAGCTACAGCTGTTAGTGATGTTGTACTTCATATAGTTAATGTAGATATAATATGATTTGTATAGAGTAAGTACTTCAGAAGTTTATAACAATATTTTGCATTATTAAAGTTCACAAAAAATCTTAAGAACAGCCTAAAAAAAGTATTGACACTGTTTCTTTTTAGAGGAAGGAAGAAGAGGCATGAAGCAATGAATCAACCTTTTGAAGTTCAAAGAAAATAAAAGTTGGGAACACAAGCTAGTTCTCCCAATTCCCATATGTGTCCTTAATGCTTACATTATTTAGCTGTATTTATGCTTGATCTAGTCTCTGCATATTATATTGATACCTATTAAAAGCTTGGGGCAGCCATGGTAATGTATTTTAGTTTTTACTCTTTATTTAAATTCCGTGGTAGAGTATGGAAGAACTAAGTTATGAGGACTCCTGTGACACTGTAATATCGAGGCTGATGGCATTATCACTCCAATATACATGCTGTTGGATTATTTTCTATTCCAGAGAAAGACTGAGTTTAGAGTAAGTTACAAAATTCTTTTGTTATCCTACTATTTTTAAAACATACTTGTCACTAAGGAAAGCTGCTTATTTGAACAAGTTGATACTCATTTTTCTTTGAATTTCTCTGTAGGAATACATTTCTGTTACAAATACAGATATTGTAATTTCATATTTCTAGTGTGCTTTGAGTTTTTCACTTAGTTTCAATGTTGTCATGCTCCTGTTGAAAAACTCAGTGACTGTAAAAGTAACAGTGATCACTGGAGACCACCAAAATGTTAGAAAAGTTGGTTTTTATTTGTAAAGCTATTTTTAGTCTTATACAAGAGATAAAGAAACAGTTGTTATAAAATAACAGAGTTTGAGTCAGGCAATACTAATGTGAGGTGTATTTCAAATGACCAGGTCCAGAAATTTCACAACTCTAAGGATATGAAATACTGGAATTATTCTTACATCTGTTTGAAGTAAATTCACCCCTACAAATGCATGGTTATGAATTACTGTGTTACTACCACTGTATATAATTTGCAACAGGGAAACATTCTTGAAGTGTTCTTCCAGTGCATTAGTAGTTCTCCTTTTGCTGTGGAAGCACACCTTTTGTTGACATAGTTCATAAATATTAATTACCTCTTTTGAGATTTTTTTCTGTAAGCAAGTGGTTGCCTAATTTCCTCTGTGTTTTTTTTCCAGTGTCTCCGGTGACTGACCTTGATCCAGACCTTTTGCTTCAGACCAGACTTGCTTTGCTGTAGACTGACTCTGTTTTCTTTCCTTACAGTCCATACTTCAGCTGTCAATCCATTAATGTTTCCTAGTTCTGCTTCTGCAGATACTAATGCTCAAACTGTACCAGTATTCTGAATTCCAGGAAATGAGACAGATATTTATGAAGACATGGAACAAATGGTTTGAGATAATTACATGTGCATATTAAATATTAATGATCCAGTGAAATTGTTTTACAGGTACAGTCTCAAGGGAAATACTCTGCTTAACCTTGTCTTAATTTATGCCACTCTAATTGGACTTACACACAAGTCAGAAGACTTTGAAGTGAAGGTAATTTTTTTCTGTATTAATCTTCATGATATGATATTTCTAAAGAGCTCAATCAAATATGCCTTTTACATCAAAAACATAAAATAGCTCAAAATTACTAAAATAAAAGAGCATCTTATTCAGTGCTGCTAAAATCAGTGAAGAGACTGTGTTGACTGCAATACAAGTTGAATCAGATTCAAATAACAGTTGAAGTCTTTTTATGACTAGGAGTCAAAAAAGAGATCATACTGTTAATAAATTATTAGAATACATATTAATCCTGCTCATATCTTAATTTGAAATTTCAGATCAATATTGTGTTGCTGATGCAACAGAAAAAAAATAATTTGCTGTCAGCTGGTTTGTTTTAATAATGTGGCAAGATATATTAATTTTTTAAAATCAGGAAATCTAGAATCTAGAAAATTTGTTTTAGTATCTAGAATAATCAGCTTTAAAACTGGGGCAGAAGTTTCATTCAGCTTACCAAATTGTCGGTAACTTACGTTTTTTAATGAAGATTATTATCTTTTTTAGATAATAATCACTTTTTTACTTATTTGCTGCCAATATTGGGTGCAGATCTTTATGAAGTCATTTTTATTTGCTTATTAAAATTTGTATGAAATTTACCTTAATAAATGAAAATTACAGAGAAGACAAAGTGTTTTTCTTTTCGTATACTCAGCAGTGTAGTTTGTGTGCAAGTTACAGCTTCAAAGTGTGACACATCTCCTTAAACTGTAATAGGCATCTCACAATTGCCTGTTTTATTAGGAACTCATATTATACCCAGAAATTTGATCACATAAAAAAGACCTGTAGGATAAATCAATTAATTTCACCTACACAGGATTTGCATAAATAAGGAGTGTAATTTGCAGCCAGGCTAGTGGTCAGAGGTTGGAGTTTCTCTGCATGATAAGCATGGATCAGGTTTAATTACTCAGCAGTACCAACTCTTGTGTTCAGGGTGACCTTTAGTTTTCACCTCAACTTCTGTAGCAAATTAAGACACTCGTTTGGGTAAGTTTTAACCAAGAGTATTATTTATCACTTTTAGGTAGTTCTTACACCGGGGATTGAAGAGACAGCACTGGTAATTCGTCAGATTGCTGACAACATTTTGATAGCATCTAATATCAGTCCTCATGAGTGGCTGGACAAATCCTGGCTTTCTGTCTTGCCATCTGAGGTTTGCTTCTCTTCCCATGAATTTACAGTTTTCTTCCTGTTTCTAAGATTCATAAAGTTTTAGGCTTTTCTGTTGTTGTTCTCGTAAAATGTGTTATTAAAGTAAGCATTAGATCTACGTAATTCACTTGAAAATGGAGAATTAATAGTAAATCTGGTCATGCATTTTAAAATCAAGTTTACATGATTCAATGGTTTTAACCTTTAGAAAATAAACATCTTTAGACTTGGTTTTTGTCAAACTGTTATGCAGAACTTATTCTTTTTCAGAAATGATACTATGTTACATCTGTAGTAAAAAAAAGGAGTTTTTATCAGACTATAAAAGTGCACTGTTTGAAAGCTCTCTTTCTATGATATACTCTGTGACTCATTCAATAAGATGTGACTTTGTAGTAACAGAAAAAAAAGGAAAAAAGTTTGTCAACCTAACAAAATCATTTACATTTCCAGACCGAGAAATGCCTGCTTACTTTTCCATGTATCAATCCTTTGGTTGGTCAGTTTATGTTAAAGAAGGGGTCTTCGCTGAACAGGTTATTTCTTGCAAGCTTTGATCAACTCCAGGAGCTTCTGCCAGAGGTTCCAAAAAAAGTTTTAAAGGTTGGCCAAAATTATTTTATGTATTTGATCAATCTTTTTGCTCTGTTGTAATATGTGGTTGTTTTGTTGGGGTTTTTTGGTCTGATGCTACCTGTGCATTTGCTGGTATAATTTTAAAAATTAATTGCAGGATTTAACATGTCATTCATATCCAAAATGTTGAGTCTGCTGATTCTCAGCAGATTTTGTCAAGTCACCATTATGTTTGTGGAAAGATAATGAGAACATTTCCTTAACTGGAAGAATACTCGTTAGATCAACTTCCTCCTCAAGCTTCACCATATTGAGTATTGTATCAGCATGCAAGCCTTTGTGTTTTACTAATGTAAAAGATGTTTTCCAATTAAGTATTTCCAGGCCTTCCTTCCATCCTTCCTTTCGTCCTTCAGTCCACCACTTACAAATTCATAGTCCTAAGCATTTGACAGAGCCCTAGAGATGAAGAATTGTGTGCTTCTACTGTTCCAGTTGGGTCAAGTCTGGGAAAATTATGAACTGAATACTGTCATCCAGTTCAATAAAAATTGCACATATTTTATCATTCAAGAAAATGGGTGAAGCATTTTGTTAAGGTGAAGGAGCAAGTGAACAGGTATTTGGGCACTGAATGTGAAATTGTGCATACTACTGTTATAACTGTATATATGTAGGACCATCTTTATTGGCAGAAAAAGCTCCGTTCCTCTGTGATGCATGATAGGTGCCAGTCCATTGCAGACACTGCTTCCTACAGTCTTGGAGTAATGAAAGAGAATAAACTTATTAAGATACTGCTTTTCCTGTGTTTCAAGACAGAGACTATTACTTACTCTGTTTATAGATTTAAGACAGGTGGTGCATTGTCTACTGTACATGCCTCTCCTGCTTTGGTAAGTCTTTTTTTTTTGTTAAAGTAAACAAAAATTTATACATCTTAGAGTCTTAACTGATTTAACTTTTTGTACTTGACAGTGTAGACATGTACCATAAACATTCCTGACAAATATTTTCTTTATTGCTTCAGCATTTCAGTGACATAATATCTTCATACAGCCTAAATGCTGCTGCTGCTCTAGAAAAAACAGTGAAAAGTGCATCACAGCCAGAAAACCAGAATAACTTCAACACATTGTATCTTGATAATAAACAAAATTGTCAGATTTTAGAGCTGCTTGATAAGGCACAAAACAGCACAGGTAATATCTTGAAGTACTAGGAAAATGTGTCTCCTTTGAAACCAAGTGAAAAATCTGAATGTATTAGAATCTTTATCTTCTAATCATGGTAAGGTCATTTATTCTGATGAGGCAGACTGGAATCAAAATGCTCAATGACATCTTGGTTTTCTGTAAAATGTGAAAAATAAGCCAGTCTTTCATTTCTCCAAACAAAATGGTTCAAATTTTTCTCTACCAGGAACATCTCATATGAATTCTGAAGCCCTAATTCCTCCACTGAATCATCATAAGGGTTTTTTAAAGTCGGATCTTCCAAGCTGTATGCAAAAGAAAGCATGCTCGTCAGATGTAATTACAAGGAGGAAGCCGGATTGCTTTGCTGTATCAACGGGCTATGAAGATTTTGCTCGTCTAGATGTTAAAAATTCTCTCCATGTTCAAAGACAGCCTTTCAGGTTGCATGATAGCTCTGATCAGTCTTCCAAAGACTCTGAAAAAGAGCTTTTCTTTGCAACTTTCAGTGACTGTGCACCTCAGGAGAGCTCTAAAAGTTTCCTAGAAGAATTTAGGGACACGGCATTTAAAAGCCCAGAAATTCGGATTGATCAGCCCCTGTGGGATGACTCTTTATCCACAGGCCCACATTATTCATTTGCTCATGATGGTTTTCTCTCTGATTTCTTTGATGATACAGATGAGCTTCAAAATCTGAATTTTAACCAAATAGGTGGAACATCTAAAGGAAAGAGAAAACAAAGGCCTCCATTCTTATGGACAAAAGAAAAAATTAAAACAGGTAAGTCCAAAGTAAGCAGATTTTGCTGAAATTCTTTTTGTTGGTCAACTGCAAAGTTGCAAGGAGTATCTGTAAGACTGTATTTTTTATTTTATTTAAATAGTTGTTAAATCAAATTCAACCCAACAGTTGCATGCTCCTTTCGCTAAAACTTTCTTGCATATATATCTCTTCTGTGATAAAATGTTCCTAACAGGTTTTGTTTCGAGCATAATGAATATTTTTTTAAAAAGCACCAAACCAAACAAACTAGAATTGTGTTACTGCCATTAGTTTTCCCTGGTAAATACTGAAAAACTTAGTTCTTCAATAGTGTAAAATTCAGCTTCTTTTCTCTTTGACAGAGCCTTAAATATAGATAATGAACATGCCAGAATGCATTTTAAAGTTATGGGAAAGATTATTTTGTAAACATACATTTGGACAAGGGCAAACAAAAGACTGTATTTTCTCTATAGGACAAAAAGGAGATTCAGCAAATCCTGAGACTCTGAAATTCAGATTCTCCTAATGCCCGTGTTTCGCTGTGGGCACTAATGGAGTAAAAATGGCACTCTGAAAATTTTCTGGATTTCTTTCATATGTTTTCTTAATCTCGGAGTATTTTTTTAGCTAGCATCTCCAGGGCTAAACTCTCTACTTTAAATCGTTCCAAAGCTTATATTTTCAGAGATGGTATTATGTGTACTTCAAAACTTTGTTTACCCTGAAACTATGTACAGTCCTTATACAAAATACTAGGCTTCTTTTTTTTGTAGTTTTCTTATCCCTGGTTTACTCTATCAAATATAGTTAGCTTGAAACCTTTTTTAATAGGCCATAATATGTATATGTGGAGTCTTGCAACTAACAAAGTCCCTGTCAGACTGTGTATTGCTGTATCATTTATTGTAGTATTTTTTAAAATTCTTCTATTTCTCTGTAGGTGAGATGCCACTTTTTTTTTTTTTAAAAATCTGAAGTTTGTTTAAGTTTGTTTTAAAGAAGTGCCTAATGCCTAGTACAGATTACTTAATTTATTATTTGTCTGCTGCTGCCTGTAATTAAATCTCTTGGTGGTACAAGGTCAGCACAGCATTTTAATGCTTTCACTAATTAGATCAGACTCATTCATGAAAACCTAAGTAACTAATTTAAATTACTCTTTTGCGGACTTCTTGGGGTAATTGCAGAGGTAAAGAGAGAAAAAGTTAATTGGATATGGTGAACTTCTTTTAATTTTCAGCCTATATAAGTTTAAGTGTTCATACAGAAACTCTGAACAGACCTTTTGCTTCTCTGGAATGAAAACTGAGACCTGCAGTATTGCTGAGTAGGTAACAAGTATTTCAGTAACATCTAACTAGCACTGATAGCATAAAATTCTACATACAGTATGTTTCAATAGAGATCAGGACAGATTCTCCTGGTACCACATTTTACAGTGTTCTGAAAACACTGTGATCTCCAACTGATAAGCTTTCTGTAATATTCTTGCCCAGTAGGACAAAAGTATACTTGAATGTGAAGCAAATCAAAACAAGGAAAAGTAATGTTTTGTTTAGATTTTGGAAGAACAGCTTATTCTACTTATTAATTCACTAACCAGGGGAAACGTAAGTATACAAAATAGTTTTGCATGCTAATGCAACTGCCACGCAAAAAAAAAATAATTTAAAACCAACCAACCAAAAAAACCCCAACTTCACCTTAATACAGTGAAAGCCTCTGAGAGCAAAAATTTAAGAAATATGTAGCAAGTCAAGTTAAAAAGACACGCTGGGAGCAAACCCCAGGGATTTCTTCAGGCTTCAGATCAAGCTCTCATTAAACCGCAGATAATTCACGACACCATGCCAAGCCAGTATTTCCACTGGAACAGGTCAGATCCTTAGGTCAGTGTTAGAGTTTTCTGACAATACTTTTTATAAAGACTAAGTGTAATTTCCTTACAGTAACTTGTTTTGAATAAGCAATTTCTTAAACACTTTATTGTAAAAGCACTTGAATCTTATGTAAGCATGAATGTAAGTAGCTTTTTTGAACAACTTAGAAACATAACCATGTCTGGTTAAAAATAACTAAATTTCAACAATTATAGATTAGTTCTAAGTGTAGTATTATTGAAATAGAAATAAACATTAAATATTTTCTGAATCATAGTGGTTAAGTATAGTGTAGGTTGACTTATTTATTTTTGTATAAGGTCCCGTATTCCTATTACAGGACAATATGCATAAAACAGGTCAGTAGCAGTAAGGAGTAGCAAATATTAATCTGTACACATTTTATTTTATGACAGTTGATAATTTTCTTAGGGAACATACCAGTCAAAGCTGGAGTCTGTTAGTGCTTCTGGGAAGCACACAGTTAAGTCTGCATGAAGGTTGTAGTTTATACATGGCTTTTTTTCTTTATGCTTCTCTTTTAGATTCGGGATTTCCAGAAGTGCAGGAGTTCAAAAAGAGGAAATTGACATATGAAAGAGTCCCTGGAAGAAGAGATGGACAGACACGTCTTAAATTCTTTTGAATGGAATGGGGATTTACATATTGCATACTTTTTTGTTTTAATTCTTGAAATATTTAAAGGGAAATAAATACATTATTGTTGTTAGTTTTTAGAAAGAAATTATGATTTGGAAATTCTTACTAGCTCAGGATTCTTCTGTATGTTTTTAAAGTGTTACTAAACAAACTAGTTTCTTGAAGCTGGATAATTACCGCTTCTCTGTTAGTTGTCATGGGTGATGTAGAGGTGCTTTATCACTCTATATTAAAAAAAAAAAAAAAAAAGAAAAAAAGAGATGCCGAGGCTCACTGAGTTTCCAAGGCACCTGTGTTTGCTGCCTGAGCATGCTGCTTTTCCAGTGTAAAGATGGGCTAGATCTGCCAGAATCTCAAGGCTTCTCAAAGTCTTAGAGATTTCTTGCAGTTGTATCTGTGATCCTTTGTAGCTGTCCCTTGGGCTCCGTTCCACTTCTCTTCTGACAGCTCCTTTAAGAGCCATGTGATAAGGTCCTGAGCTTGTTTTAATCATAACTGATAGGAAAACCATAACAGGAAAACCATAATAGGAAAAAGCTCTTTGTTTTAGGACAGCATGCAAAGATTGTGTTGAAATTTAGCATTCTCACAGGTTTGATTCAGGGAACTAACTCACTCTTTGCATAACCTGGTGGAGGCCATCTGTTGGCATCCACGTTTTTCAGCCTTCTGCAGAGCATTGGCAAGTAGGGGGATGGGAGTCATCTGGGAGGCAGATCCAGATACTACAGAGTACAACTAGAACAGGTAAAAGTTTGAATTTAAGAAAGAAAAGTCATCCCAATTGTAGTCTAAAGAACAAGATAGACTAGTACCCAAACCTTCACTTTCCATCAAAAGATTTGGCAACAAAACTGGAAATATGTGTGGGAGCAATGGTAGACAGTAACTCCATTCTGCTGCAGGAATGCATAAACCGTTTGCACAGGCATGCCAGCCAGCTCTAGAATGTCTCTGTTCAGTGGCCTGCAGCTGAGATGATTCAGGTTTCAAACTCACAAATCTTTTTAAGTTTGATGCAGTAACAGAAAGGAAGGGAGTGGGGAGGAGGGAAAAGTAATAGAAGGAAAACCACGAAGTTTAAGGTTTGTACTTGCACTTAAATACTTATTTGACATTAAGCCTTCATTAAGCACATATTCACTATTTGGGTAAATGAAACCGGCACTTAGGGGAGAAAGATTTGGTCTCTCAGAGACAACAGAGTGCTGGTTTTTAACTCAATTCTAAAAAGCTATGATGATAGCACTAATTGCAGTTTTAGTTCACAGTAATATCCCAGAGTTATTTGTACAGCAATTGTTTGCAAGACTTTAGAAAATACCTCTCACAAGTGATAACATAAAAAGTTTTCTAGTAAAATTCTAAACAAGCCACTCTTTCCCAGACTAAGAGACTGAAGTAAAAGTTGTGATTTGCTTACTATCTATGGCCCATTTTTGTGGTCATCTGACCTAACCATTTTCCTTCTTTTGCATCATGGGTTATGTTGTTCAGAACTACCTCCCAAATATCCAGAACCATGAATCTGGTTTTTTTACAGTACAGCTGTATGAAGTTTCACTCACAGATGACCACAGTTTGAGAAAATTATAGCTGCCAGTGCCAAGCTGTGTGTTTATGTCCTCCTCTTCCACAGGCAAAGGCTGACACAAGAACTTTCATGTGAACAGTTGTGAAAGAGTAGCATAGATAATCTGTAGATAACTTTGAAAACAAAGGTGTGTTGTCTACATTAAATAAAAAAAATCAAGTGCTGTGTGTTTTAAGTTTCCATTAGGTAGAAAAAATGTCAGTGTGCAGTTAAGTCACTGGCAATGTAGTGGAAAAAAAGGAAAAGGGTTTGCAGTGACCAGTTGGTTTTTACTGTAATTGTTTATGACAAATCTCAATTTCTCACAGATATAGACACATTGACAAATTCATAAAATACTACGTTCTTCCCCCTCTTTTCTTCTGTTTAATGTGGAGTTACATGACTATTGAACTACACTGATGCCCTTCTCCACTCCCCTGGCTACCCTGCCAAATGACCTATAACTATGAATTAGGAAGCAACCAGTTCTTAGTCCAAAAGATGCAGTACATAATCTAATCTTACGTCAGCAGGTAGAGACACTCCATTCCTGGAACAAGTTTGTAAGCCTTTTAGTGGCCAGGCACAAGGCAACTGTAGATGGAGAAGAGCCTTGCCGATCATCTGGGGGAGATGGCAGTGAGAAAACGGGGTCTTGTGGCTCATCTGAGGCACTGAGCATACAAATGTGTGCACTCACTCTGTCTTCTTTTCTGTGGGCATCCTGTAGCACCTGCTGCCATCAGATACTTCTGCGCAGCAGATAGCCCTCTTGGATAGTCTTTGGCAAAGGAAGCTAAGGTGCTGCCCACAGCTGTCCACCTCACTGCACATCATACCGGTTGGAGCAGAGGCGGCAAAATGTGATGCTTACCCTGGTCCAGGCCATCGCAGGGTTCAGTTCAGCAAAGTTGTGCAAACCCAGGTACACCTGCAGCTGTAGAAAAGACATTTTTCTATGTCTGTAGATATAGAAAGCCCTGTAGACTGGGTAGGTAAGAGACAACATGTTTTCCTGCCTACAGAAGCAGTCAGCTGCCATGCTCGTTTGTCAGGTTCTTTGGTTATGCCGAGGAAAGGGGACCTGCAAAAGCTGAGCTGCTAAGATGCAGCCACTTCACCCAGCCAACACAACATAACCAGCTGTGGCACACTTAACCAAACTGATTCCCGACAGGAACCAAAGAGCCTTAATGCCAACCAATCTTGTTTTGGAGCTTGTTCTGGCACTCGATTTCTCTCACAGAACATGCCCTGGGAGGGCAGAGGTGGCACTGCTTTCACTCCTCTCCCTGCTTCTACTCAGCAGCTTGGATGCACACTGCCCTGAGAGCAAAGAGGTGCAGCAACCACACTCCTCGGAAGAGGCTAGAATCCATGTCTGAGGAATAAACACCATGCTCAGAGGGACATCTGGATGGAGTGCTCCCAGTCCATCTCACTTCTGCTGCACAGGTCCTTCTCGCCCTTGCTGGTGCAAGACACTCATGCAGCCAAGACCTGCAGTATGCCCACAGTACTACTCCAGCTGCAGTGACCTGGTGCTCCAGCTGCAAGAGACCAGATGGAGCTGGGCAGGGCCACCAAGAGACAGCAGTGGTTGACTGGCTGTCTAGCAGCGGTGGCTCTCTGCTGCACTCTGTGATTTAGCCACTCCTTATGCCAGCTCAGCAGTCACTTCAAAACCCAAGCTCCAGCTGACATTGCTGAGCTGGAAAGAGTATGCAAAAGGAGTTCTGGGGAGAGAAACAGATGAGGGGAGGTTTTATTGCAAGAGGTAAAAGAAATACGAAGGGCTTGCCTGGGAAGAAATAGGCAGCAGCCATATGCCGGCTGTCCAAAGGCTTGTGATGTGTACACTCATCAGTATCTTTGACATTTTGGCCTCAAACCAAGCCTCCGATGGCCTCTATGCAAGAGTAACTCTGTTTTCTCTAGACTTCTGTACCTGTGTCCAGCACTAACAGAAAAACTGCCATATTTGAACAGCCTACAGTGAAAGGAAGACAGTGAATAAAAGCTCTGAAGGAAAGACGCTCTCTTCTGTATTTAAAGGCACAATACATACTGGCAGTATTTACAGCTCTCATGTTGGTGTCTTTCTGCAGGATAGCAAGCATGAAAATCTTTGACAAAGACTGAACTGTCTGGAGGACACTTGCCCCATTTCACTTAACATTATGAACATTAAGTACTCAGACTGTGGAGTTCTTCCTTACAGCTTTAAAATGTGTGAGCCTGATAACATTGTTAGTATTTACAAATATGGTCAACAGATAGGAATGAGATTTTTCTACTAATCAGGCAGTTTCTAAAAGTGCAACAGCAACCTTCTCTTCCCAAAAAAGCAAAGAGCTTGAGGCCTCCCCTACCACTGCAAAATCCAAGTATCCTCTTCCTTACAGTAGCCGCTCTTTGCTACAATTACACAATGAACTCAAAGCCAAGAGGGATAGGAATTTTATTTCCAAACTTCTAAAAGATTAATACAAACAATAGAAAGTAGACGAAATAAAAAACCTATAAAAGAAGTTGTTGTTGTAAAAGTGCTCTATCAAAAAAGTGAAGGCAAATTATCAAACACATTTTAGTAAATTCTGTGTATTGCAAACCGTGACAACGATGCATGCAATTATCTTTGGGTGTTCACAGATTCTTAGTGTCTAGTAAGATATTTAAATATATCAAGAAAATTCCACCAAAGCAATACTGTTAAAAATACAAAGTAGAAGAAGGCTTACAGATTACAAGTATTGCAAGAAACATGCTTTAGGAATCAAGCCTCTGCTACATATTGTGTTCGGCAGTTACTAAAATGTGTCACTTATGCACTGAGATGCTCTTGAAAAAAACCTAAAGTTGGTTCCAGGTCTTGCTAATGGAAGCAAAATGTCTCCTGAGGACATTACTCCAGCACTAACAGCATTTAGCTTTATACTTTAATTATTCACTTTTGGGTTGTCTTATTTTGGAAAAAAAAATCCCCATGAATAGTTTTTGCTATTATTCTGGTGCTACAGTTTATCAAGATCAGAGTAAGTAATTTGCTTAAAAATTTGCATGTTTTTCATTTCTAAAGTGTAAACTTCTCAAGTAATATTTGTATAGTTAGCATAGTGTAGTAAAAGTGATGATTATGAAAAGAGGATGAGTTACATTAAAAAACTTCAAGAACATTACTAAAAGATAGAGGAATATAGATTCACAAGAACACACAGACAAATATCTAGGACGCTGTTTCAGCCACATAAAAGACAGAGACTTTTCTTGTGAAGGAAAGGCAGTTGTTATTCATGTCATGCTTGAAGTCAATTCTCCAATGACCTTCCCTATAAGAAGAAAAAAAAGTTTATTAAATTCCATCTTCTTAAGCAGATACATTTCTCTTACAAATTACAACAGAAAAGCTCCTTTGCGCTGAGAAAAAACCAAAAAATTACTTTCCTTTGCTGGATGTTGGTATCCTCATAATATCATAAAATTTTTAATTGGCTTTTTTACTTTGCTCTGATTTTCTTATGATCCTAAGGTAACACAAGAGTAATAAACTAAATATTTGACCTATCAGCAAAAGACCACCAAATTACATCCTGAGCTGAGCTATGCATTTCTAAAATATAATAAATTAATCTGGGGAATTGTTTCGTAATGTATCTGTATGATGTGATCACCTCAGAATAGGTAGACACACACACATAGACTCCCCAAAAAAGAAAAAGTAGAAAGCCTGCTTAAATAACAGAAGAACATATGCAACAGTCATTAAAAATTTTATCTTATTTGCACGAAGAATTACAGGTCCCACTTAAATTAAGAAAATCTGCTTTTGCTTCACCCTCAACAAGTTTTTTCCAGAAGACCATCTCATGTTCAGTTGTTCCCTTTCTTTCAGGTTCAAAACAGGTTCAATTCTGTTTTATTAAACCTGTGTAGTAACAATCAAAGCCATGCTGTTGATGAGGCAAAAGCTCAAGTGCAAGCTCAGGAACAGCTGGCAGCAGCGAGGGGAAGATTTTACAAGTACTTTGTGTTCTAGCTTAAATTCTGCCCTTAGAGAAAACATTCATTTTTTCTTTAATAGCACTCTCATCAAAAGAACAGACTTCAGTGTTTCTTCCTCTCTCTGTAGATTTTTCAGCTCTTTAGCAGGAACTATTTTTTTTTTTCTTTTAAAGAGGAGTAACCCCTTCTGAATATCCTACTTCCACATTTGTTTGTCAAGCAAAAGAAGTAGATTTTCCAAGTTATGGTATGGTTCTACCCAAGACTACTAGCATGCATGGCCTTTCTTTCTGCTGCTGCAATCACTGATAACCTTTGTGAAAAATGGGAGAAGCCAGACTGGGAATCATGGAACTGGATCCCAAAGATTTGTAAATGTTGAACGGTCACCCACCCATCTACTCTGCAGGTGTTACATGGGCACAGGCAATGCAGAGCACTAAGGCAGAGTTCAGGGAGTAGCTCATCTTTTAGACCTGTGCTGAAAAAGGTTACTAAGGATGTGATTACAGATTGCTTCAGCTTCTCTCTGCTTCCACTGGTTTTGGTGCTGTACCAACAGTAAGAACAGAAAAAGCCTAAGGTCAGACACAGTGAAATGAACTTCAATATAACAATAAAGACAAAAATGTATTTTAACATGATTCTTGCTTAAGCTGTGGGTTAGTCATCAGAACATATAAAATTGCCACAGCTTGGTCTTACTTCTCCAGTCTGAGTATGTGACTGTCTACTGTCTGGCTGTGTCAAACACAGCTGTGTGTCTTAGACAATTTTAATTGCTTTGGATGCTGCTAATGACCTTATTGCTGATCAAACACAAAAACACAACCATCCGAACAGAAAACCAACTCATAAACAAAACACCTCTAGAAAGGGCTGTAGAAAAGAGGCAAGCTTCAACTGCCACACCTGAAAAACCCAGAAAAACAGCTTGCAGAGCCGGCAGGGAAATGAACACTCGAGCAAGAACTTGACACTTAAACAACTATCACCATGTGTCTTTGTCCCTTCAAGGGCTTGAGTTGCAAATCAGAGTGGTTGTCATGGCATCTGTGACTTCATTACCTGATTTCAGAGCAGAGCACAGGATCGGGGTTCTCGGAAGGGATTGCTCCCTGCAGGAACCCCAACAAGCAAGGCATCTTTGCAGGCATTTTGCATACAGTACTGCTGGAGTTCTGCAGCTGCCTGAGAGACCTGAAAAGGAAAAACAAATCCAGAGAGGAAACTAATTCATTCACAAGCATCTATTAAGCATTTCCTCTTGAAGAGCTATTATCAAACAGAGCTGGAGTGCAGCCAAATCACCTCTTGGATTCTAAAACACGAAGTAAATCAGCACAGAAGCACAATTTAAAAAGCTCTGATGAAGCACCCACGAAATACTATGCTAGTGATAAGCCAGAAGAGTGCAGAGGACTGAGGTGCAAGTGGGATGCAATTTCTCCTCATTCAACTGCTCAGAGCCATGACCATTTTCCAATCTACTGTAGTGTTTTCAGGTTTATATTTGAACTCTTACATCCTCTGATAATTTATTGAAAGGATTTTCATTCCAAACTTCTAAACAACACAGAATATAAGAAGGAGTGAAAGCAAAAAGATGAAGATGAAAAGCTTTTGAAGTCCAGGTTGTCGTCTTCCCCCAGCAGTGAAGTGAGAGCTTCAAATCCACACTCTGGTGCCCCAAAAAGAGAATCCAGAGCTGCAGAACAAGCCCAAGATCCCAAAGGTAAAATGTCTTCAGCACTGAACTCTGCTCTCCTTGTGGATGGCAAGTCAGTCATGTGCCTACATTTTTGAAGGAAAATGTAGAGGAATTCCCAGTTTCCCAGACACACATAAGGAATGGCTGCAGTGCACTGTTAACACCCATGCTGATACATATTTTATAAAAGGAAATACTAAACATATTGATGGAACTGTAAGTTCCCCTCTGACCTCACCTCTGCCTTTGTTACAGGACTCCTGAAATACTGATTTTTATTCCTACGCAGCTTTGCAGTGTTGCCAAAACAATAACCAGAAGGACCATCCACACTTCCCAGTCTCCTGTCTGAAGGAACCACACCGAAACCCCAGTGGAATTTTCGTTCTGGGCTATTTCATCTAACAGCATCTGGAAACATATAGGAAATCTGGCCTAACACACACTTTGGTTTGCTATTTTGCTGCTCTCCTGTTCACTGTCTTCCCACTCTCCTCCAGGCTCTCCTCCAGGACACTCATCCTGGTAACTGCCTCAATTTACCCAGAAGTTGTTGGGACTTCAGGGAGTTGTTATGAGAAGCTTTTTCCCTCAGACTCCCAGGTTCTCTTGAGCAGAGCACAGGGAGAAGCATCTGCAGCAAGGATTCCTGCTCAGTCAGCAGGTTTTGTCACTCCTTCCTAACCTGAGGGAGAAGGCCCTTCTGGAGGCTGCAGAGCTCTCCTGCCCTGCCCAGTCCCTCGGACCCCCTGCAGCATTAGCACCCTTGCCTCAACCACAGCACCTGCCCCTTGTGGTGACCGACTGTGCACCACATGGCTATCAGGCAGAGATGCCACTAGCCAACACTGCTCAAGTCAAGGCCATGCGGAGCTTTTTCCTTGGAGAGTTAGCAGTTCCTACAGCATCTCCTTGCACTTTGCTGCCAAACCCCCCAACACATACTGAGCTACGTATATCCTGGTATATCCTCAAAAGATACAAATCAGAACTGCCTACTCTTAGTCCTACCTATGCTGTATAACAGTCTTCTTTTCTCCTGTTCACACAGAAAGTTTCTGCAGTATTTCATCACGTAACAAACACGCTCCCTTCAGCAGCCTCCTGCATGCAAGATGTGTATGGGTACTTCTTTCCTACTCAGTTTCCTCTTTCTGAAAATATTGTTCCTGTCTGCTTTTTTAGCCAGCAGGGTAAACAAAATCACCATTGGAACTTGGCAGTATGGAATGTATTTTTAAAAATCCTTTCATAACCAGCTTCCGTCTGGAAACACATTGTCTATTCAAAGTAGCTGAAACAATGTTTTCTCCTATTTCAGCTTGCTAAAACTGAACCAGGTGGTTTTTCATCAAATGAATTTATTTTGCATTATTTTTATACTGTATGTAGAAAAACCCAGATGACACAATCGTGTGTCATTTCAAAGACATGAACAAACTCCTAGAACAGCAGACCTGAAAAGAGACTGCTGTGCACAATGCTGCAAGAAAAATGAGACTGAGGTCCATCAAGGACAAGCCTCCCTGAAATACAAGCAAACTCATAAAAAATACGCAGCCTTGAGAAGTCCAGCTCCAGAATATGTTACTGCCACGAAGTAACACCTGTAAACTACAAACTATGTATCTTATAGCCACTACTCATCTACAGAAAAACAGCGAGGAGGAGGTATTTGCCTCAAAATTAACAGGAACAGAGATCCAGGCATCAACAATAACTGGCAGGCAACCATTTCAGTGTTTGACAATACCCCTCTTGCCACAAGAGTCTATATTTCTACACCAAAATGTGCTGTTTTTCACATATTCCCACACCTCACTGCAGTGATAAATACAGTCACTTTTAGTGAATCAAGCATCTACTGATTCAGTTTTGCCAAAAAAAAATGTAGTAACATCATCAAATTGATTAGGATGATATCCTAAAAAGCCATAGTGGTTTCACCTTGCAATGAGCACTTCAAATTTTCACCAGACCAGGAGGAGAGAGAACAAATATTTTGAATTATTTTAAAATCAATTAGCTACATTCCTGCAGCTCAATGTGTTGGCACTGTCGTCAGACTGAGGAAGCTCGTCTTTTGTGACTGGCCAGAGAAAAATGGCGAATGCAAGGAGGGAGAGAAGGAAAGTGCAGGATATAAACTAATTTGACCTCTACCACTTCACAGACTATGCTGGATTTTGTGAGTGGTGATGGACCCCTCACACCTGCTGGAAACCATAAGCTTGTCTCGGTCAGGTCACCAAACCTGAGGAGCTGGCACATGACAGGACCGCCCTTTGTCTGGAAATGTGCAAGCAGGAGAAGGTTCATGCATGCGTAGCAAATCGCCTGCCTTCCCCAAGTGTGCCAGCGGGTACCACCCCGCACCGCCTCCCCCTGCACATCCTGCCAGCGCTCCGAAGCCGGGGGGAGTCAGGCTGGCTCCGCTACGAGGAACTACTCCCGATTATCTGCTTGCTGGTGCAGAACTATAGAGGAGCTGCTGTATTATTTATCACGGCTCCTTCCACCAGGGACCGGCACTCGCTCCATCGCTCCCGCGGGGCCGGGGCTCGGAGCCCACCGGGCACACGCACCCCTCATCCCCTTTTCCCAGGGCGAGCTCCAGCGCGGAGGGAAAGGCAGGAGCCGCTCCTCTCCCTCGCCCCACCGCGGGGATCGCCGCAGCCCGCGCCTCCCGCGGTCCCGGGGGCCCCGCACCCTGTGCCCCGGCTCACCTTGATCCTCTCCACGGCCGCCTCCAGCTTCAGCTGCTCCACCAGCCGCTGCATGGTGCTCAAGCTACCGCCCGACGACATACCGAAGCGGCGGGGAAAACCGAAGGGATGAAGCAGGCGGGCAACGCGACTCCGGCGAGCTCGGCTCAGCTCGGCTCCCTCCGCCCCGGGGAGGGGCCGGGGCCGCTCCGCCCGCAGCCCCCGCGGCACCGCCCCGGCGCTCAGCCGGAACCCCCTGCGCGCTGCCGCCTGCACCGCCTTACAGCGGCGCTGGGTGAGGGCTCCCGCTTCTTCGGGGGCAGGAAACAGCGCGGGCGAAAAAAATAAAAATGAAGAAAAGGAAACAAAAAAAATAAAGTGGGGAGCGTGG
>VZRR01006873.1:275782-292597 GCA_013398015.1 Oreocharis arfaki | reverse complement strand
AAAAAAGGGGGGGGGGGGGGGGGGGGGGAGGGGAAGGAAAAGAGAGGGGGAAAAGGGAGGGAGGAAAAAAAGGAAAAAAGAAAAGAGGAAAAAGAGGGAAAACGGGGAAAAAGAGAGACAAAGGGAAAAGGGGGGAAAAGGGGGGAAAAGGAGGGAAAAGGAGAAAAGAAGTGGGGAAAAAGAGGGGGGAAGAAGAGAGGAGAAAGGGAATTCACAGAATCATAGAATAGTTTGGGTCTGCAGGGACTTTAAATATGGTCTAGTTCTGACCCCACTACTTTGGACAGGGATGCCACATACTACATCAGGTTGCTCAGAACCCCATCAAGCTTGGTCTTGGACACTGACAGAGATGGAGTTCTAAATGTCTTCTGCCCACCGGCAGCTGTTAGGTACCAAATGCCTGGCAACTGCTGCTAGTGCTGCTGCATCTTCCCCCTCCACACCCAGCACTGTCCACCACCATTTCAGCAGTGAATACTCTCACTTTTCGGCAGAGGTTTGCCAGCTATTAGTTTGCTGGCTTGTTAAAAGTTGGTGGGATGAAGCTTATAGCCTCAAATGGTTGCTCTGAACGTACAACAGGACAGCCAGGAGTTCAGGCCCAGCCACAATGGGTTTGTGCAAGACAGGTCCTGCCTGACCAACCTGATGTCCTTCTACAGCAAGGTGACGCACCTAGAGAGTGAGGGAAAGGCTGTGGATGTTGTCTTCAGCAAAACCTTTGGCATCATCTCCCACAGCATTCTCCTGGAGAAACTGTTAGCTTATGGTGTTTATGAGTGAACTCTGCTGGGTAAAGAACTGGCTGGATGGCTAGGGCCAAAAAGTTGTGGGGAATGGAGTTAAATCCATCTAGCCGCTGGTCACTAGTGGTGCTCCCCAGGGGTAAGTATTTGGGCCAGCCCTGTTTAATGTCTTCATCAACTACCTGGATGAGAGGATAAAGTCCACACTCAGCAAGTTCACAGATGACACCAAGTTGAATGGGAGTGTTGACTTGCAGGAGAGCAGGAAAGTTCTGCAGAGGGGTCAGGACAGGCTGGATTGATGGACTGAGGCCAATTGCATGAGGTTCCACAAGGCCAAGTGCTGAGTGCTGCCCTTGGGTCACAACACCCCAGGCATTGCTACAGGTTGGGACAGAGCGGCTGGAAAGCTGCCTGGCAGAAAAGAACCTGGGAGTGCTGGTCAACAGCAGCTGAACATGGCTCAGCATGTGCCCAGGTGGCCAAGAAGGCCAATGGCACCCTGGTCTGTATCAGCAATAGTGTGGCAGCAGGACCAGGACAGCAATTGTCCCTCTGTATACTTGGCAATGGTGAGGCCACACCTCATGCCATGTACCCAGTTCTGGGCCCCTCACAACAAGAAAAACATTGAGGTGCCAAATGTTCCACCAAATGTTGCCAAATTTTGGAACTCAGACATTTTAGGAACACAGACAAAGAGTCAGGTTTAGAAAGGAGACGTTGTTTATTGTGCAGAGGGTGCAACATGGAAGTTTTCCTACAAATCAAGCACACCAATGAGTAAATACTGAGAGAATTTATACACAGACGTTTACACAAACCCACCTGTCTAATACCTAGTTACCGCCTACCTTATGCATAGTCATTCAGTTTGCACAGCCCTATGACATGTCACCATGCCTGCATGGGCCTCTTCGGGGGTCTCTAGTGGTTGCTTTTCGTCATCTGGGGAGGTGTTCTCTACAGAGTTTCAAATAAAGTTCAGCTCAGGTCTAGCAGAACCCAAGGCTGAGTGCCAAAGAAGATGTGATCTGCAGCTCTGGCTTACACAGTTGCCAAGCAGGACATAAAATACAAAAGCTTTCTGCAAGCTTTAAGCAACACCTGTTTAACCCACCTGACAACAGCTATTTGTATTCAAAGGAGGAGTTAAAGGTGAGAATGATACCATCAGCTTTCATCCGCAACAGAGATCAAAGGAAGGGACAGACAACTCTGCCTAAAGATTCAGAGAATTCTGTTTAAGGATACAGAGCATTCTGCTTAAAGACATCACTGGAGCATGTCCAGAAAACGGCAAGAAAGCTGGTGAAGGGTCTGGAGCACAAGCCCTGTGAGAAGAGGCTGAAGGAGTTGGGGTTGTTTAGCCTGGAGAAAAAGAGGCTCAAGGAGACATCGCTCTCTACAACTGCCTGAAAGGAGGTTGTAGCCAGGTCAGCCTTCTTCTCCTAGGTAGCAAGTGACAGGATGAGAAGAAATGGCCTCAGGATGCACCAGGAGAAGTTTAGATTAGATACTAGGAAAAATTTCTTCCTTGAAAGTGTTGTTTAGCATTGGAACAGTCTGCCCAGAGGAGTGGTAGAGTCACCGTCTCTGTGGGTGTCCGAAAAGCATGTGGATATGACACCTGAGGACACAGTTTAGTGGTGACTGTGGTGGTGGTGCTGCATTTATGGTTGGACTCGATGTTCTTAATGGTCTTTTCCAACTTCAAAGATTCTGTGATTCTGTAGGGACAACCAGGCATGCACACGCTTGTGCCTCAATCAGAGCCTCAGCATGGACATAGAAAAGGCACACCGAATCTTCTCCAAGATCCTAATACCTTGCAACCTTTTTCCCCAAAATGATCTCACAACCCAGTACTGACATTTCTCTATCAAGTCAATTCAACCTACAACTCCCAGCAGTCTCAGAAAGTGTATGACCAGAAGATAGACATAATTTAGAACTACAATGATAGTCTAGAAATGCCTAGTAGCCTCTGATAATGAGGTGTCACTGCAGCACTGGCAGTTTTCTAAAGACACCTGAGTTTTTTCTGTCCTTTGCCACAGAAATGTGACTGCAGTGTTGCTGCCCAGCAAATTTTTGCTGCATTCGATGGATTTATCTCTGCATCGTATTATTTTCAAAGGGGTGACGTGTCTAGAGAAGACGGAACTCCAAGCTGAGCCAGCAAAATAGCTCATTTCCAGCAGGTTGTATGATACCTCTGACTTCTCCACCCACTTGGTATCAGGCCACGAGTGTTACAGGGACAAAACATCATTGCCATTGAAAGATACAGCTCTGTCCTCTGCCAGGACTGTACCTCCATTGCACTGATTTCCACTGTAGTATCAGATCAGGATTTTAATCTTGATTACAAGGAAGGTAGACAACAAGGGAAAATAGATCCGTATTTCAACTTCATATTTGCACAACCCAAATACTTGTCTTGGGAAAGGAGAGAGCAAAATAAGGCAGAAGGCCAAGAGCAGCAGAGCTGTCAGCCTGTGAAACTGCACACACAGGTTGAGATCCTCTTGTATACAATTACCTTGTTAATTTCCAGATATAACTGTTCTTCCTAATAATCAACACCACTGTATTTGTCCTTACCTTCATTCTCTGTTTCTACCACAGCAACTTAATCTTCCCTCTTCCACTCTTTCAGGAGACTGACTGTGTTTTGGGGGGTGAAGCAGCAATACACTGAAGCTGTGGTCTCTCGCTTCACGAGCATCTTTGCAGTGTCCCTAAGATTACTCCATGAGAGCAAGCACAGCTTTTTCTGCATACCTTCTCTAACAATTCTTAGATTTTAATTGATACTTAGATACAAAGTGAATTAAGTTCATTGCTACTCTACATTCAGCAGAGATAGAGGAACAATCTAGCAGTTCCTCTTCAATTTTACTGCTGTGTACTGAGATTCAGCTTAATATTTCTATCATGTTGTTCTGCAGCTGGGATAGAGTTAATTTCTTCTTGGTCGCTGTTACAGTGCTGTGTTTTGTATTCGGAATGAGAACGGTGTTGATAACACACTGATGTTTGGTTTTTTGCTAAGTTGTGTTAATCCCAAGTCAAGGACTTTTTGTTCCCTCCATGTCTCATGCTCTCCCAAACTGGGAGGGAGCATAGCAGGGACAGGTGACTGTAACTGACCAAAGAGATATTCCACAGAATATGGGACACCATAGAATGTCATGCCCGGTATATAAACTGGGAGACTTACCAAACTGGGTTTCAGAAGGGGAGGCTGGCGTCAGTCAGTGGGTGGTGAGCAATTGCATTGTGCATCACTTGCTTTTTTCCCTTTTTGTTATCATTGTTATTATTATTTCCTATTACTATTGTATTTTCCATGATTTTCAATTATTAAACTGTTCTTATCTCAACATGAAAATTTTACTTTGGTTCTCCTTCCCACCACTCCCAACTATTCAGCTTTCAGGCAGATCTCTGGGTAATGTTCTCAATTATTTATCTGACCTTAAAGAAGACTTGAGCCATTTGCAACAACATGCTGGCTCCTAGCAAAAAGACTGGTTGGGTTTCGAAGATGGTCAAATTATATTAAAAATCTTAAAAATTCTTGACTACCATGATCAGCCTGGAGGGCAAGGAAGGAAAAAAGGAGAGGGAGAAAAAAATAGGAAGGTGTCCCCCTCATAGGTTGTTCCTCTGAGGAGAAAAATAGAAAGATGATTAATCATTCAGAGTAAAGAGCTCCCAAAGCACAGAGGTGCCTGCAATGCTGAATACATACACCTGATTGGTGTCCTGGCCAGCGACACTGTCGTATCGTAGTCCCATCCTACAAAATACACCACAGAGAACAAGTACTGCAAGTGAAGTATCACTGGTACAATACAGACGAAATGCCAGAAATATGAGAGCGAGTAAGTCCACTAGCAACAGCTGAACTACTACAATGAATGTTTATAATAATCTTCTTTTAACACACTTTGGTCAGACCTGTCCTTATATCAACATTTTGGGTCCAAGCTCAGGTGCAAAAAGAACTGCTGGGGTTTAAGACCAGATGGAAATTAAGCACTATGCAGCCACTTGCTCAGCTCCACTGCCTCCTCTCCACCTCCAACCCAGAGCAATGGGGAGAAGGATCAGAGTAAAGTTTGTGTGTTGAGATAACAACAGTTGAATGATTGAAAATAAAGTCAAACACAATAATAATGGGAAATAATAATAATATTAATAAAAAGAAAAGAAACAAGTGATTCACAATGCAATTGCTCAATGCCTACTGACTGATATCAGACTCCTCCTTCCCAAACCAAGCAACTCTCCCCAGTTTATATACCAGACATGATGTTCTCTGGTGTGGGATATCCCTTGGGTCAGTTCAGGTTGCTTGTCCCAGCTGTGCTCCCTCCCAGATTATATTTTTTTGTCTATCTTCTCATGGGCAGAGCACGAGACAAGGACGAAAAAAGTAGTCCTTGGCTTCAGATAAGCACAATTTAGCAAAAATCAAAACATTGGTGTGTTATCAACACCATTCTCATTCTGAATCCAAAACACAGCACTGTAACAGCTACTGAGAAGAAATTAACTCTACCCTAGCTGTAACCAGGACAGCTGAATAGTTTGGAGTGGCAGGGTGTGTAAGATTTCATTAGCAAGTACGTAGGGCACTGGGCGCCTTCAAGATGTTTGTACCTTACCTCTGAGCAAGTGCAGAATCCAGAAAACTTGTAAACGATATTTAAAAAGTGTGCTGTCACCCTGGCACCCCAGAGAGGACCCAAATCACTGCAACATGTTGGGGCCTAGCCCAGGCTTACTGAGCCTCAGTACTCTAAGGGGGAAAAGGCGGTCTCTGCATCTGACAATGAGACAAAAACAGTCCTTGCGACTGTTCCAGGTGCTGTGAGAGACACTGCAGCTGCTCCAACCCCAGCAACAGGAACTGCCCCTGAAACCACTGAAACAGAACCAACAGGTGCCGGTGTCAGTTACCCCCGTACAGAAGCAAAAGAAATGTACATGAAAGTCACCCTGCAGAAAAGGTTTAGCAAAAACAGTCAAGGAGGACATGGAGAGTAAAGAGGATGAAGAAGCAACACCATCACAAGTGTGAATTACAGAGCCATCATCAAGGCCATCACAGGAACTGGAAGAGGAGACAGAAGAAACTACCACAACTTGATCCCTTTCCCTGAGTGAGCTACAGGAGATACAGGAAGATTTCAGTCATTGTCCAGGTGAGTGTATTATCACCCGGCTGCTCCAGTGCTGGGACAATGGAGCTAACAGTGTGGAATTAGAGAATAAGGAAGCCAGGGAGTCGGGATCACTTGCTGAGGAATCAGGCATTGACAAAGCAATGGGAAAAAAGACATAAGCCCTTTGTCTGTGGAGGTGACTCTTATAAAGCATGAGGGCAAGGTGTCCCTATAAAGAAGATATTCCATGTAACTTAAGCAAATGGGCTGCAATAGAGAAGTGTATTAAATACCCGAGGGAATTGTCCATATGAGAAATTACACATATTTACCTGGACAATGCACAGCTCCCCCCAGATCCAGATGATGTCTTATGCCAGTGATTCATGGTGGAAATTTGTACAGAGTGCACCAACACCGCATGCCAACCCCTTGGCAATAATAGTTTGGAAAGATGATGGACAACGAAGGTGAAGTGATTTTCCACATCCAGGAATACGAAGACAGTATTCCTTCCCCCATCACTGCAGCTGTGGAGAAGCTGTCAGAGAAACTGACAGATAAACTGATGCAGGATCTTCAGCATTTCGAGAGAATATGTCCTACTTCCCACCTGTAGGGGCCCCTATTCCTACAACTGACAGCAGGTGTCCTCTTGCTCAAGAGGGAGGATATAGAAGGTACACACAACAGGGTATCCTGTGGTTTTACCTGCAGGACCACGGAGAGGATATGAGGAAGTGGTAAGGACAATACACCTTGATCCTACACATGTGTGGGAATTGCAGGGGAAAACAACCACAATATGTTTTTTTCCAGGGAGGTTGCTGCTCCAGTTTCCAGCAGACAGTTTTCCAGGCAGAATGGAAGGTCTGGTCATACTACTGACACTATGGAGAGAAGTTCTAGTCCATTTCTACAAGACGTTAGTGGGGAACCTTGAAATCAGTATTAGAGGGGCCCTGCCTCCAGCCAGGTGGAGGAGAAAGATAACTGGATTTACTGGGCTGTGTGGATTCAATGGCCTGGCACATCAGCCCCACAGGAATACAAGGCTTTAGCAGACACTGGTGCACATTGTACCCTAACGCCATCAAGCTGTCTAGGGACAGAATCCATTGCATTTCTGGAGTGACAGGGGAGTCCAAACAGCTAACTGTGTTGGAGGCTGAGATTAGACTGACTGGGAATCAGAGGCAAAAGCACCCTGGTGTGCCTGGACCAGAGGCTCCATGCATCCTTGGCATAAACTGTGCCAGGAGACAGTATTTCAGAGATCGAAAAGGGTATTGGTGGGCTTTTGGTATAACTTCCCCAGAGACAAAGGAAATTAAACAGTGGTCTACCTAGCCTGGTCCATCAGGCAACCCTTCTGTTGTGGTGTTGCTGAAGGCTGAAGAACAGCAGGTGCCAATCGCTACCACAATGGTGCCCAAAGTTTTTATGTGGTGTAGAAGGGGATAAATTGCCTGCAGTGCACACTAAAAACATGCTGGGGAAAACAGTCTGGGTTATTCCTGCCTCAGGCAAAGGCAAACTCATATGTGGGATTGCTTTTGCTCAAGGACCCAGATGCACTTGGTGGGTAACGCTGTAGAATGGGGAGGTCCTGTGTGCCTCAAGGCAATTTGATTTTAAGTGAAAATAGCCAATGAATTAAACTGTATGACGTTCATAATTACACGACACTGTATTACAACTTCTATGGTGGCCACCTGTGCATGACCTTGTGGAGCACCTCACGGCATTGATCTTACCGCAGCTGTTCTGGGGATCTGAGCCTGACTTCCCTCTGATCATCGCACTCACAAAAAATGAACTTTGATAAAATTGAACAAGTGCAGCAGTACTGGGATCAGAACTGACTCAAATGTGCAGCATGCAACAATCCAACACCTCACACCATCTTTTCTGCTTGAAAGACTCTTACCAAGGATGAAGGCCAAAGCTATGGACTAAATGAACTCAGCAAACAGGGTTTTTTTATTGTGTGGACTTTTAAAAAACACTTAACAGAGGTGTTCTATTGACTAAGAGAATGATTGTGTATCTATCAAAACAGATCAATAGGGAAGGTGATGGGATTCAGGGGAGTGTGAAACTTGGCATGACACAGATGATATGGAATAAGCAGCGGGTATTGTCCTGGTTATAGCTAGGATAATTTCTTCTCAGTAGCTGGTACAGTGCTGTGTTTTGGATTCAGAATGAGAATGGTGTTGGTAACATACCGATGTTTCGGTTTTTGCTAAGTTGTGTTTATCCAAAGTCAAGGACTTTTTCCCTCCTTGTCTCATGCTCTGCCAGTGAGAAGATACACAGAAGAAAACAATCTGGGAGGGAGCACAGCTGGGGCAAGTGACCTGAACTGACCCACAGGATATTCCACACCAGAGAACATCATGCCTGGTATATAAACTGGGGGGTTACCCAGAAGGCTGGCTGATCTGGGTACAGGAAGGGGAGTCTGGCATCAGTGGTAAGTGGGTAGTAAGCAATTGCATCGTGCATCACTTGTTTTCTTTTTATTATCATTATTACTATTTCCAATTATTATTGTATTTTACTTTATTTTCAATTATTAAACTGTTCTTAACATACAAGTTTTACTTTGACTCTTGTCCCCATTCTACCAGGGTGAGGGGAAAAGAGAGGGGAGTTGAACAAGCATCTCTGAGGTGTTCCATCTCCAGCTGGGCTTAAAACCACAACACATGTTTTTGAATGTTATTTTAAACAGAAAACTGAAACATTTCAAAAATGTGCAAAAGGTCAGGACTAGCAAGTTCAAAACCTGTGCTCCCAGAACCAATCTCCACCGAAGGCAGCTAACAAGGCACTGTTTTCATCAGTTCCCTTCTAAGGAATTTACTTTTGCAGGTGTGATGATAGAAGAAAGACTATGCTCCCATCTGTCGTTCCCCAGTAAAATTAATGAAGAGGAGTAAGGTAACAGAATCCCTTCTACCAGCAAATCACAGAAACTCTCTGACCTGGGGTTTTATAGAGCAAACCACAGACTACAGTTACGCATTATTTATTCTAAGTACTCAGAGGTCTGATCAGAAGAGATAAATGTAATGAATACTTAAGATTTAGAATTTAAAACTACTTAAGTCTGCATATATAAACTTTTATTTATATAAGGCATCAAAATTGCCCTTTTTAACAAAAGGGTCATTTTTCCCTTAAATCAATACTTTGGTAAAAGAAATGTCACATTTAATAGACTACTATTCACTGGTATACTTGTTCTGAACAAGCAGGTATAACCCAATGTACAAGATGAAAAAACACAAAATATCCAAGCATACTATTTCATTAATTACTCCGTAGAACAAAGAATTAAGGCTTGTTTGCATCACGATGATGATGAATCATGCATCATTTATTCCCACAAAGAATAAAATCCATTTCCAAGTGAAGCAGGAATAGCAGTAGTCTTGTATAATCCCCATATTGTTTACATGAAAAAAAAAAAAAACAATTTGGCATCTTAGAAATTAGATTGAAAAGAAGGGGGAAAGAGAGGAAAACAGAAAATGGTCCTTGCTTCGGAATCCTTTATAAGCATTTTCAGTGTCCACTTGCAGGAACCCTTCAGTTTAAAGAGGAAAACTGGGATGTGCCAAGGTTTGGACTAAAAACATTTTCAGAAAGACCAGAGTTATGGTTTCATTGATGATGAATATGAAGTATCCAGCAAAAATACATTGTTTGGAATAATGAATTCCACACTGATATCCCCAAGTGAATGGCATATATACATTAGGCTGAGCCTGTTTAATAGGCCTGATTCATAAAAATGGTAAACCTGTATTATGCTTCGGCCTGATGTAATAGTTCCTGAGTTTTAGATCACTGCTAAGCCATAGCAGACAAAACTCTGAATGATGTAATGAAAAGTTTTGCAAATCACTTTCAGCATTAGCACACATTTTGTTCAGCAACTTTCAATCATCAATAAAAGTCAGTCTTCCAGGTCCTTCATTTTTCATCCACCGCCGGTACCTCTTCCATCGGGGATCCATGGCCATCTTCTTCTTTAACTCTTCCTCTTGTTCTCGTTTATACACCTGGTAAGACAGACAGAAGTTTTTAACAAGGATGAAGAAACAGCTTAAGTGAGCCTCAAGTGGGGTGTTAAGTGTTTGTACTTCAACCATTTGCCAGCTTATTGTTCTTACAAAAAACTGGATTGCAGTGTGGAAGCAGACCCTGAAGACCAGAGTGTTGGAGCACCTGAAGCCCAAGAGCCTACTGCTGCCCAAGATGCTTCGAGTTTTTGCTGAGAGCAGAACTACCTTCCTGTAAATTCAAAAACTTTTTTTTTTTTGGCTGAAGAAGTAGATGCTCAATGCATTCAACACAAGAAAATACACACTAAGCAATGGCTAATGCTCCATAAAGGTAAACTTGTGAGTCCCTTTCAACACACACACTGTTCAAAGCAGCTGTTCAGCTCCTCATTTTAGCAGCTCTCCCTTTTCAAAGCCATCATCTAATAGAATACTGCTGTGGAACTTCCTGTTCCTAAGTGAGGTTCTTAACAAAGTTAGTATCTCTGCATCCAGTATTTACAGTACTAAAATATAAACAACTATATTCTGTCAAGAAATGGTGTCATTGTAATGGAATCTACAGTTACGAGTAAAGTCAGTAATCTTAAAATAAAAAAAAAAAAGGCAAAAAAAGGAGCAACAGCATCTGCATTTTTATTCTGGAAGGCAGTTTATGTAGATGCTGCCAGCATAAATCTCAATACCATCCATAATTTTATCATCTCAGTGTCATGTGACTTAGTCTGACTCAAACTACAATTAAATTTAGAGCTCCACTATGCAAGAACAAGATTTAAAAAATATTCTATTATAGATGGCTACATAAATACACAAACTCAATGCTCAGTGATCATAAAGGTTTTAAAAATCATTAGGAAACAGTAAAAATATTGTGGAGCTCCATGATGCACCTGTGTATTGAATTCCTGGTCTTTCTCATCCTGGAGAACCAAACAATATGCAGATAGACACATCCAGTCATGAAGGAACAGACAAGATTTGGGGAGAAATACTACAACAGATTTTTCAGCCTAGAAAATACATGACTAAGTTTCAAGCAAGGATATGGCAGTGGTACACAAAAGCACAGCTATCACAACAAGAGAATAAAGCATGATTATTCTCCAATTCCAGTAATACTATAATAAGCATGAGTCCAGGTGGCTTCAAAAAAATCCTCTTCTACCACCTTCTACATGTACTGATGAATTCACGACCAGATGGCACAGCAGACACTGAAAACTTCAATGCATCCCAGTGACTAGGTAAAAATTCATTAAAGCAATTACCTACAAAGACCCCATTTCCTTTTCATGAAGTCACAAAGCTGCAAATTATGTTGGATAAATATTACTATAGAGGTGCAGCTGTCATGTATTTGTCATGGAAAATCAACTGCTGGCCACCACAGGAGACAAGTGTGAGCTAAACAGACTTCACTTGTGGCAAATACAGCTCTTCACATTCCGTGATCAAAACATCCTTAGTTAAAAACTGCATGGATGATACACCAGGGCATTTTTTTCTCTATGACAGGATATCCATCCAATCTTTTTCCATATTAACATCTGCTTTGACTAGCAGCATTACTTGGTCTTTGGAGTTTCTGATTTTTTTCTAGCAAACCCATCCTAACTGAACACAAATACCTCCCTGGCAGGTAATCATTTCCTTACATTAGCACCTATTTTACTATTTTCCTCTTCAAGTTTGTAGAGTAATCCACCCGTCCGCTTCTGAAGAAACATTCTCTTATCTTTGGTGTCCTGCCAGCAATCTTAAAATAATCCCAGCATATGCAGAACAGCAGCACCACCGTCTTTTCCCCTTAAGCCAAGGGGAAGACCAAGTTGAAGTTCTCATTTTTCTTTGGAAAGTGCCCAGCCAAATGGCCCACAGATGCACCTCTGTGGAACAACAGAAGGGTTTTGTCAACCTGCCACGCCCCAGCATCCCAAATCATTCTGGACTGTAAATTCTATGCCGTGGCTAATGTTCTTTCTCTGCTCTCACAGAATTCTTAAAAATTGTATATTGACTACTTAGTACTGAGTATTGATTTATTGACTATCCATGGTAAGAGTAGAAGTTGTGCACAGTGATGTTTTTTACGCCATCCTTACTTGAACAGGTGCACAGCACTGCAAGAACAGTCCATGACTCACCACAGGCCAAAGAACTATCAAAGGACAGTTGTGAAAACCAAACCAAAACAATAACAAACAAACAATCAAACCCCCCATAGCCAGGAATTAACACCTTAGGAGACTGATTAAATAGGCGTTTAAGACAATCTGGGTAATTCTTATTACAAATTACTACTGCTTGGAGAACAGACAGTAGTCTTCAACCTACCATAATAACCTTGTCATACCACATTGTTATTATTGCCCTGGGAGTGCTGGATAACTAACATTAGTTTTTCCACCAGGGCTGCTGATAAATAACATAGAGAAGAGAAATTTTCAGTTCCCCTGAAGCTGCTGGATAGACCCTAAAGACAAATAAGCGAAAAAAGATAAATGTATGTAAAAGTAGCTGGAACCAGCGGATGAACAGATAATGAGGAATATAGTCGGGGTTTTTGGCATGTAACAAGAAGGAACAGCACATGCCTGAAGAAAAAGTTCAAGGAAAGGTCACCTGGAATACTGAAGCACTCAGTGAACACAACTGCCAGAGACACCTTCAGATGACCCTCTAGAACCACAGAACGACTTCCAATAGGAGGCGGATGCATGCAAATTAGTTCTAGGAAAAGTGACGTTAATGTATTAGCTATGAAGTATATTGTAATGAATAAGTATGATCATGATGGAATAAATACCCTCTTGTTAAGTTTCTCGACACACAGTCTATTAGAGGATATATGCTCCAGGTGTGTCCAGCGCTGTAATAAAGAATGCCTGCTTCCTAATACTTCAAATTGTGTTAGAAAGTTTATTTCCCGGCCGATTTCAGTATCACTACCCACCTCATAGTTTTCTCGTATCCATAGTTGCCGTTCAAGAAAGGTCTCTTTTTGGTGATCTTCCAGGCTGTCAAACTGAGACTGAGACATTTTCATGTACCTTCGTATGATATACAACTTCTCTTCCACACCATACTCTTGCCCTTTAATAGTGAAACAATAAATCCACCAACAGTACCAAACTATGTATTTGCACCAATAAAAAGGAGCAAGAAGGATCTGAAATAGAAGGATATCATATATTTTGGGCTTCTGATAACCACCCTTTATATCTATTTTATTTTTAATAATGTCTTTGATAATTTCTTCCTCTTCTTCACGGATTTCTTCTTTAGACCGCCTGTTCTTGCCTTTTTCTTTAGTCTTGTTGAGTAAACCTTGTTGCCTGGCAATCTCAGTAGCTTGTATACGGTATTTTGGCACAGAAGCTAAGTAGTTGATGGCTTCATTGTAACTACTCCACCAGCTGAAGAACTGTAATTTAAGAACAGTAAACGTAAAAACCATGTTTTTATACAGACACATTCCTATTTGGGGGTTTGCCAGGAAAAGAAAAAAGTAATGCTGTCACACCCTTTTAACCACAATTACATTACAGTAAGGGTAAAAACTTAAGCTAACAGTACTTCCGTGGTATTACAGAAGCTATAATCATCCCTCCGGACTCAGTGAAGCACCTGGAAAACAGATGTATAGAAGTGTGTCTCTCAGCAATTTATGATGACAAGGAAGGACAAGCAGACACTGTTCCGAATGGTTTTGTTCCTGAGAAGATGGCAATCTCATGCAAGTTAATACCAGGCTGTGCCAGCCATTCTCAGAAGCCCGTCTTCTTATATTTATAAATAAAGCAGCTAGTATATGAACATTTAAGTACAACATTGTTACCCATTTAAAACATGGGTTTCATTGAACATGGACTAAATATGTGACAACCTCATTAGTCTGGCAGTGTCCACTTTACAAGACTCAACATACCTCTCTGATCTCCAGCTGCCCTCTGGATTTCAAAGGAGTGGGGGAAAAAAGCCCAACAACAAACAAGAAATATACTGCCTGGGTGAACACAGAATCATAAAATATCCTGAGTTGGAAGGGACCCACAAGGATCATCAAGTCTAACTCCTAGCCCTGTATAGCACAACCCTGAGAATGCTTCCTTCTGAAGACAGAAGAAGCCCAAGGACTAGCTGAAAGCTGATGTTGTTCCCATCTAGAGTCTTGTAAATGACCTGAGGCATGGAAAACGCAGAAGAAACTAGACTGGCACAAGAGGGAGAAAGTTAGCAGCTTGCTTTGATTCTTGGGACATCCAAGCATGTCTCACTGACACAACCTTTTAAACAATAATACATCTCACACCATTTGCTAAGACAAAGCACAGACATAAACCCACTATACAACCTTAGCAAATGCCAAGAAGCAGAAACAACAGAAAGCAAGATGGCCAAACCAGTTTACACAGATGCACACACTGAATTTAGAACCATTTGGCAGTTCGACTACAGGAAAGTGAGTGTCTCCACTTACAGACAAAATAAGAAGTAAGATGTGAAATGGAACTTTGCTATTGGAACTAAATCTGAAGAGAAATTAGGTATTTCATTGAATATGCCATTAGAATTTATTATTCCAAGTTCTCAAATTCTGATCAACTTTTTAAAAATTTTAACTTCCAGTATCCCACTAAACATTGAGCCGCCTCCACCACGTAAGCTTCATCCCTTAAACTTCTTGGGTATTTTTAATGATGTTTTGAACCAGTGATTTAAAAGATCCTAAAGAGAAGTTATGCATTTTCCTCCTCTTGTGTCAGGAACAGCACAAGTTTTTTCATCTAAAACACAGACCATCTTCTTGGTCTTGGATCTACCACCTTCAGAGTAAACTGCTGAACTGAATTTGCTTCCCTCTTGACTTCATCAATGCGGTGTTTAAAATACACCACAATGCAAGATTTGTGCATTAGTAAACTCCTGATATTCAGTCCTATCATCTGAATTGAGTCTTGAATTCAGTTTGCTATTAGTCTGTTTTTTAAAAATTTATTTATACATCTTGGCAAACTGACACATGTATTTGGGGGCACTAGTCCTGCCTGAGCTACTCTGAGCCTGCCAAGAAGAACAAAGTAAATCCTTCAGAAAAGATGCACCTTGTCTCAACAAAATTAAAAGAAACTTATCTCTACCTTTGTTCAAGGTACCAAAGGCAGCCAAAAATCTGCCAAGCACATTCTGACTTCAGGATTTTTACAGACACCACACAGAACTGGACCACAGCATACAGGAACAGGTCTTCTCACTGACACTTTTTATTAAATGGCACATTATGAGAGCTACCACTACTTCTCTTCTTATTCAGAACCTCACAGTACAACGCAAACATGAAATTTTACCTGAAACACAGAGATGGCACACACCGTAACTAGGATCACTATTGTGACATCTACTTTAGGTGCCAGTCTCCTGCTGTAGTAGTGGTAATAATGTCTGTAATACTCTTCAGGATGATCCAGCATGTAGTCATAATCTTTACGTGTTTCTTCATCCTGCAGGATGAGATGAAAAACTCATTCAGGTTTAAACTCCTGTATTCACTTGCTCTGTTATACCTATGTTTTACACCTCATTAAGGACCATGCTGCTGTAAAACTGGCGACAGCCCAGGTGAGTACGAAACACAGAGGAAATTTGTCCTTTTCTCATATTCTCAATTAATTTGCTCTCACACTTATCTGCCCATGCACATATGACATGCATAGTCTTAAAATGAGTAAGCAGGCACTGTGCGACAGCATTTAAAACTAAAAAATAGACAAGCAACTAGAATCCACAAAGTTTTTTAACTTCAGAATGGGAAGCCCAGATGGACTGGAGTTAATAAGTAACGCTCAGGAAAAGATTTTCAGATGAAGAACCTATTACAAGATTGTTTTACAAAACTTAAAGGAATTCGTTTACAGGGCTATGGAATCTGTCCAATGGAAGGGCAATTCAAGACTTCATTGTTCTCATTTTCTCTGAGTTTTTCATCATTTTCCCCCATATAACTGAGGGATGGGAAATTTAATTTTGCCAGGCTCAACTGCATTCCTTTCAAACTCCGTTTCCCCCTCCCCCCCGCCCTCGCCAAAAAAAAAAGAAAGAAAGAAAAGAAAAGAAAAAGTTCCCTTTTCTAATCCCTTGTAACCTTAAAACACTTACAGGTCTCTTTCTTCCATTCCTGGGTTCCATCTTTGCCAAGCCACACATGCTTTCCCCTGAGAAGCCTTCCCTTACAGATCCCATAAGCTACTCGAGTCACTGCTACTTTTAAAGGTATACCTCCAAGATAAAGCCCAGTCGGTTCGTTACAAATAAACAAATAAAAAAAGAACGAATTCTAGACACAGAAGGATTTTCGAGAGTACTCCATCCTCCTTCCCGCACTCTCGGGCTGGCTACGGAAGGAGGATTTTTCGGGGTGTTTCTCCTCCCCTCCCTGACTGCTTACCGGAGCGGCTCCGGCCGCGGCGGCGGTCCCGCTCTCTCACCTTGAGGGTCTCGTAGGCGGCGGCGATGAGCAGGAACTTCTCGTGCGCCTCCTGCGCCCCGCCGCCCTCGCCGCCCGCGGGCTCTCCGCGGTAGCGGTCGGGGTGGTACTGCCGGGCCAGCTGCCGGTAGGCGCGGGCGATCTCCGCCTTGCTGGCCTGCCGGCTGACGCCCAGCACCTCGTAGCAGACTCGGCGGCCGCAGTAGAGGCGGTCGGTGAGGCCCCGCGCCGGCCGCGGCAGCAGCGCCGCGCACAGGCACAGGCACAGCGCCCACCGCCCGCCCGGACACCGCGCCGCCGCCGCCGCCGCCATTTCTCCG